>FR990096.1:11465000-12065000 GCA_905404275.2 Hedya salicella | reverse complement strand
TGCTACCATGTTCAGGATTAAGGACTAGCATAAAAATTACTTAAAACTATAATTTAAACCTACATTATGTGCATATTTTATAACATTACTAATTATTATTGTGAAAGTAAAAGTGTATGTACAGTCAAGGGATACGATAAATATCCACACAACGTTCCAAAATATGTACCTATACATAAACTTTACTGACATAATAATTACCATTAAATATTAATTAGCCAAGAGACTTCATAGTCACGATTTCAAATGCTCCTGACGAGAATGGTACTGAAGGTGAATCTCCGTAATAAAATAATGTACCCTAGCCGTGTTTGAGCTTGTCGAAATCGTCACGAGAGGAAATTTTACGGAAAGATTCACTAAAAAGTGAGAAATTGACAAATGCATTTAAAAAAAGAACATAAAAACAGGATCCCAGGAAGTAAAAGATAAATTTAGTTTCAATTAACCTTTTTTTTAACTAAATTTAAACAATATAGGTATACAATTAATGTTATTTTTGAGTCGATGCCACCCGTGTAACAATTTTTAACTTACTAAAAATCATCATGGTTTAACTCAAATGGGCTAAAAGTTAATTGTACAAAAAGCTTTTACATGATATTCCGCCGTGGATTTAATAGTCCCGATCCTGTCTGTAATATTTCCATTGTAAAGTCGGACTGCGTGCTGTTTTTGGGCGTTAAGTTAGATCATTTTTTAAGATGGCACCAACAGATTGACAAGATATCAGACAGATTGGCTACGGCTTGCTTCGCCTTGAAAAGTCTAGCAAGTACTGCAGACAGACCCACATTAAAAACTGTGTATTTTGCGTATTTTGAAAGCATAATAAGATACGGTATAGAAGTTTGGGGAAATTGTACAAATATTAATGCAGTGCTTTTAAAACAAAAAAGGCCCTACTATTTCTTACAGGGTGTCTACGTGTACCTGTCACTCATAGATCCATGTTAGTAGTAGTAGTAGAACATAGAATAATGACTGTTGTCTCCTTATATTTGTAGTGTGGCTGCTTGTACGCATTTAAAAATAAAGATCAACTAAAAGCTCTTAAAGAATAAGAATGAATTTCGTATACCCAAAAGTAATTTCAAATATTTTAATAAAAGTTAAAACAGTACTGGAATTAGAGCATATAATAAATTGGATATTAGTATTAAGGAAAGTAGTAGCTTACATTTGAACGAAAATTAAGACAGTATTTTATAAACAGACCATTTTATTCAATTAAGGAATTCTACGCGAATGCACTAGACTAATATGAGTTCTTCTTTATATTTATTATTATAAATATGTCATAATTTGAATGAATCAAATATATGTCAATTTTTTTTAATTTTCTTTTAAATACGACGTTAATATTTTATTATTTTCTAATGAATTTCACCCACTATTAATGTTTTAATGGACATTGTATTTATTTTAAATTGAGCATCGTTGTTGTTTTATTACTTTTATTTATTTTCTAAAATTGTATTTGCACGCATTTAAGTATGTTTTATTGCAAATAAATGATTGATTGATTCATCAATTTTGAAAATTTTGCAATTTCTTTGGGTGGCGACGATTCCGAGATAACATATATTGTATAGATTGAGTTGAAAAAAAGTTAACTAAAACTAAATTCAAGGAACTAAATTACTTATTTTTTTTACCTTTAGTTTTTTTTGAGTCAGTTTTTAAGTTATAATTTAAAAAAATATATTTATAAATTATGTGTGCATTAAAATATACATGACATCCATGCAATACATTGTATTGAAGATGTTGTAATATAACATTATTACAACATCTTCAATACAATATAGAAAAAAAGGCAATAATGACTGCTTTTACTGATCGATTGCTAACTCCCTGTTTTATTTATTACAGATTTCACATTACAAATATCAAACGAAAATAAGGCCTTTTCATCAAATAATAGAGATCAATACAATGTTGTCGGTAAACTTCAGGGAATCCCCTGGGAAGACTATGTGCCTATACTTATGGAGTTCGTAATTTAAGGCATTCTTATTAATTGCTCCAGTGTTTTGATGCACTTTTATTTACCCCCGATTTATTATGTTGTTTTACTTGGTTCTATTTGGTGAATTGAGTCGTATCGTATATTGTAATCAAATCTTGTTTCATCAATTTATTTAACATTTTTCTCCTCCTTTCCTGACTATAAATTAGCAGGAAACATGGGAATTCGATAATATTGCAATAATATAGTGCCGTAGGCAAAACAATATTTTTTTTACAAAGACTAAATAAATCCTAGATTAATTACGTAATTACGTTATTACGTAATTTAACTAACCAAGTCCGGTACTAGTTACGCAATTGAGATATCCGTAATTTTGGAAGCCCTAATGGCAAAGTGACGAAACCAGCCACACACACTTGCACATTGCACACCAACCTACCCGCCCGGTGGGGATGCCCACCGCGGAAATAACAATAGACAACCACACGATAGAATCAAGCATGGGCCGACAATTGTCTATGGGCGACGTTGACCGCTGACCATCAGGCGATCCGTCTGCTCGTGTGCCTCCTATGACATAAAAGAAAAATTAACAAACATACTGACAGACACGTCCCAAATTTAGATACACAAACATAGATGTTCGTAGCACCCGTCCGCGGCAGCACCCACACGCTAGGTGCCGAGCATGCCGTGGTATCCTACCGCCCAGGACGTCGATGACGGTTACAGTTACAGTATACATAGTGCCGTTTAAATACTATGATATAAGTGTCCCATTTTGTGATGTACCTGGACTATTCCAAGGAGGTCATATCAATAATTTAGATATCGAAATTCAAATAAGTAATTTTCTATTGAAATATGTAAAGAAATAGATTTATTTTATCTTATGGTGGCTTAAACGAAACAATAATTAAGACAGTCCAACATACTGTTTTAAAATGCAGCCTTCTTTTTTGATACTGGCGTATCGATTTTTTTTAAAGTTGCTTTATTTATTCCATGCAAACAAAAATAGCGGAGGTCAACTTCTGAAAGTTATGTTATGTAATTTCACGCTTAAAACTAGCGATATTGTCAGTTAGAGGTTGCATTTTATAGTAGCTGCACCGTGTAGGATGAACTTTAATAGTAGTTTATGCAGCTGATACATAATGAGCGGCCTTAATTCTCGTAGAGTTAAACACGAGTGTGGTTCTATGAAACGAGCGTCAACGAGTTTCATAATAGGATCATACGAGTGTTTTAAGGCCTTATTATGTACAGTTGCATACACTACTTTATCTACACACATATCATAAGTAGGTACTCTAAGATGGCTTCAGAATTTGTGAACGATAGAGACTCAGTTTTTAATTCAATTTGTATCTCATTTTGATGCTGCTGGCCTTGTAGCCAAAACTCTAATATAAAAAAATAGAGACTCCGTTGAGTTTGACTGCTGTTCCACATTTGAACTCATAACAGTACAGATTTAGGTACTGTTATACCACAACAGTACAGATTCTGGTACTGTTATACCATTACAGTACAGACTTTACCTACTACCACAGAAAGGAAGGTCTCATAGTCAAATTGGTTGTAATAATGCTGGTCATTTCCTACGGTTTCTGAACGCATTTTAGAGCACTAATGATATGGGCCTAGATGAAATAGTATTTCTAGTCACCTCCCACAAATAACACACTAAGATGTAACAATGAATGATTGATACATTTGTTGCAGATGCCGACTTGCGGACATCACTAATTTTAGTTCCATGGACACTCGTCTCTGCCTACCAGTGCCTACAGCGCCAAAATGGCAATAATCAAATACGTACAATAATAAGTTGACAGCAGCTAGTCCAATACAGGCTAGTGATGTAATTATTAGTTTCTCGAAAACTGCTATAATTATTAGTATCGAGTTTGTGGGCTTATTTTTGCCTTCTGCATTTACAAAGATAGGTTTTATAAAAAAAAAAAAAATATCGTGCTCCACCAGGCTAAGCTCGGTCGCCCATGTTCAATTTACTCATGAATAATCCATACTAATATTATAAATGCGAAAGTGTGTCTGTCTGTCTGTCAGTTAACTCTTCAAGCTTAAACCGCTGAACCGATTTGGATGAAATTTGGTATGGAGATAGGTTGAGTTCCGGGGAAGGACATAGAATTCTTTTTATCCCGGAAAAATACCCGTATCCGCGATAAACGAATTTAAGGCGGACGAAGTTGCGGGCAGAAGCTAGTAAATGTATATTTGAAATAATTCTGCCGAGACAAATGTAATCCCTAAAACCGTCCTTTGATTTTTAGTATCTGTGGATGTCTATGTACAAAAAGTAATTGAGTTTTGTTCAGCCGTTTCAACGAACGAAAATAATGAAAACAATATTCGTCTCAGAGATCTCCAAAATCTTCAAATAGCTTAATTTAGTAATTCTCATCAAACTAGTTATACCTATTTCATTTTAGTATTGCATAGTGCTTTAGTAATTTCTTATTACATAATAGATATAAATTAATTCCACATTTCAAAGAAGTTTATAAAAAAACGACACTTAAAATACGTTTCTTGTAATGACCTGGAATTAATTTCTCAATTCAGTTTCGCCTTGCGGATGACATTCGCTAAAGAAAATCATAAAAAGCACGATCCTTTGAGGAAACGTTTTTAACCGACTACCGTCTCCTCGATTCCATAGACTTGGAAAATGAGTCTTAATCCTTGTAAATCAGGCTTAGATTTGTTAGAAAAATGCTTGTGTCATAGGAGATTGCGGTTTGAAATGTTATTTTCGTAGTTAAAGCTAATTAGATGAAGGTTCCGAGCCAGGGGAACCCTAATATTCTCCCGAACTGACGTTTCGGAGGACATGGCATGTTTTCGGCTTATTACATTACTGATGAATATGTAATGATTGTAATTTTTTTTATGGATTCGGAGTTCACTTAGTGGAAAATTTGATATTTTTCCCTGCAGCTCGGAAGATGATTTGAATACACGCACAATAATATTAAGTAGGTACTTATATTTTTTTTATTTTTATAGGGTTTATTTAAAGGTCATACCATGGGCCATAAAAAACAGATTTATGGGTAAGAAAAAAAAACAAAATACTAATACATATGTAATTAAAAAAAATAGATCTCTTCGACACCCTGTCCATGATATAAGCATTGGCAGCATGGCCGCGCTCGTTGTATGGCTATAAAACCTTTGCGTGAGAAAGGGTACTGTGGAGCCCGCGTGCACCCTGGCCCCACGGGTCTAGTGTCTCGACGCCAAATGCTATGGAGTGTTATTGGACACCCAGACCACTGTGTCTCGCTATGATATGTACATTGAATGAAAAAGAAAATCCCCAAAACACTCATATCGGTCATCAGTATAAGACAGACTTTCTAGTTCAACGTCAGGAAAAGATTCTGCCCACATCGCGTTCCAAAGTACCATTCACACCATCCGACGCGTATGAATCGCATATACTCGTATGTGCTCATGATTAATACATAATAAAGATCATTATTTCATTATTATTTGTTTAAATAATCAAGATGGGAACTGTCACTTATTGGTATTGAATTTAAAACCACAGTTTAAGTGTGTCGAAGTCTATCGATAGTTTTCTAGTTGTTTCCCTGTTTGAAGTGAAGTTTAATCTCAAGTTATAATGAGTTCACTAATTAGTTACTCAACTGTACCAAGAGGGTTATTTACTTTTTAAATCAAACCCTTTGACGTGGCGTGGTAAAGCAGAGCTAATTGCGAAGTGCGAAGAAACAGTATCTCTGACAACTTTTCTCAGATAGATTAAGGAAGTCCGCAAACTCAGCTAACCCCTTATTCCTACTAACTGTATGCTGCACCTGGGCGGGTAAAAAAATGTTTATTGACTGCATTTCTCAGAACATTATTTTTCAGTTTTTCTTACTTAAAAAAGTTTGTTCTTTCAAAACGAATACACCTACAGAGTGTGTCTTAAAATTTCTACACCGGAACGGCAAATTTTGTATGTTTTTAGGGTTCCGTACCAAAAAGGTAAAAAGAAACCCTTATGTTGCGACTCTGTCTGTCTGGTTGTCTGTCTGTCCGACTATTAGAGCGCCATGTTTCAAAAACTACTTATGCTATCTGTTTGAAATTTGGAATTATTATAAACATGGTCAGCCCACATGTATTGCAAAGGAATTATTATAAAATATATTTTTATTTTCGAAAAACGACTAATATGATGTATACCAAATATGAGGGGGGGGCAAAAATTAAAAGTCTAGTCACTAGGTCAAATAGGGTATCATATGAAAGGGAATTTTCTAGAATTATGTAGGTATATTAATATAAATAATATACGAAAATAATAACCATACATCTACCTCATTGAAATAAAACAATTTAACGGATTATATCGCGTATATTATCTCATTTTAGTTCCCGACGTTTCGGAAGCTTTCCAGCTTTCCATGGTCACGGGAGGACCCTCCTGTTTTATTTCAATGAGTAATAATCGCGGAAACAGAAGAAAATATTACATACATCTACCTGTCTTGCTTTTTTTTTAATCACCAAAAATCATTTTTGAATAGCCCAGTTTGGTTAAGTTTGCCCCTCATTTGTATGTGACGCCATAGATACTAGAAGCAAATTTAACTCAAGCGGCAAGTTAAGTCGGAATGAGTGAAAGTTTGTACGGAACCCACGGTGCGCGAGTCGGACTCGCACTTGACCAAAGGACCCTGCCCTTTTTAGGGTTTCGTAGCCAAAATGGAACCTTTTTATAGTTTCGTCATGGCCATCCGTCCGCCTGTCCGTCCGTATTTCATAGACTACATGATGTATATTGATGAAAGTTGGTGTATAGATGTCTTGTACAAGCCGCTACGTAGTTTAGAGTAGGTAATTAAATAACAAAAATAATTTTTTCTAGGGGAGGCACTCCATACCTACGTGTAACAGACAAGAAAAAAAAATTCAGCAAAGTTCAATGTGTGGTACATATTTTGACCGTTATTTTAAAAACACTTTAAGGTTTCTAGATTTTTTTTTATCAAGTGCATATTTTCGAAAACAATCGCTCCGAAAGTTGCATTAATTGGGAGGGACACAATAAATGCCACTTTCGGAGCGATTGCAAAGGTACCGCTTAATGATAGCTTTCAACGAAATTTATTTTTAGATCGACCAAATATACCGTTTTGAGTTATCGCCAGAAAACAGCGCTTCCTACCTAAAGGACGTAAGTGCCATGAAGGTACGCTCTTTTACTGGTGCACTTTACTGTAATACATGTTTTGTAGTTACGGCTGCGGAACCCTTCACTGAGCAAGGTCCGACATGCTCTTGGCCGTGTTTCCCCGCTGAACGGCTATGGAGACCTAATAGAGACCCAGAGCAAATCGCAACCGCTGTTTCGAAGTCGGCGGCCGGCACGAAACGAAATCGTATGCTGACCCTAATGCAGAATATTTGACATATTTCAAATTTGCAGCATTTTCTGTTGCAGAGCCACTAAGTTTGCCTCAAATGGTGGTAGCGAACGCTAACACACGTTGCATCCCAGAATTCGAGATCCTGCGAGACTCCATATTCCCTAGACGCGACGACCTAAACGTCAAACGTACCTTTTCTGTTGCCGTTATTTAGCCTGTTCATATATTTTGGTAAGGTCTATCTATTGTATTAATCCAACCTATAATCATATACAACCTAGGTATAAATAAAGCAGCGGTGGAACACGGGTAAAAAGTAGTTTTGTTTGAATTACCCGTAGTCCCACTGAGGAGCAGTGGGACTAAAAATACCCGACGACCCACAGTGGGTCAATAACTGTGGGACCACGGTTAAAAGGGGAGATTACCAGCGTAAGGTAATATACAATTAATCATATTTATACGCAATTCAACCAACTCGGATGGGCAGCGTTGGGGAAGCTACGTAATATCTTCTCGTCCCAAATACTGCAGTATCGACAAAGGGTTTTTAACCAAAAAGATGACATACGGCAATGAGACGTGGTCGCTCACAATGGGCTTCTTAATTATGCTCAAAAGTCACTCAAAGGGCAATAGACAGACTCAGACTAGAGCGTGCTATTCTAGGAGTCTCCTTGCGTGATCGAATCAGGAATATGGAGATCCGAAGAAGAACCATTGTCGTCGACATGCCTCAAAGAATTCCTAGACTTACCTAAGTGGCAATGGGCGGGGCACATTGACGCAGAAAGGTTCTCGAGTGGTACCGCGTACGGTACGACGCAGTTTGTGAAGGCCCCCCAACCCCCACGGGGTGGACAGATGATCTGGTGAAGATCGCGGGAAACCGTTGGGTGAGAGCGGACCGCGACCGGTCGTTATGGAAATCCTTGGGGACGCCTTAATCCAGCAGTGTACCTCCTTGAGTTCATATGAAAATGATGATGATGATAATGATACGCCATTGCGTGAAATGATTATTCCATAATATAGATTTTCTCCTGCTCAAAAAGTACGTCATATTAGCTTCGCGAAGCGAGACTAAAATAGTACATTTAGCCCCTAGGGTTTAAAAGAAAGCTATATAATCCTAAACAAATTTCTATGACACTGAAAAAATTAAACTTGCGGCCTGCTACATACTCTTTACGAATAATTAAAAACAAACAAATCAACCTGATCAAATTGGCCAAACTTTTTGATAGAATTACTCAAACTGTACTTTTAGTTTTTCATGAAATATACAATTTTAATGTTAAGTATTTTTAATTTTCTCGCAGTCGAAGTGAAAAGCAGAGTGTTTAACACGTGAGTAAAAGCCATTATGACACTCATAGACATATTTGTTCTGGCTCACTTCGTGAGTTCGACCAAATAATCACTTCGAATCATAATGGCTTATTTTAGCCCCTTGCCAAACAATCTACTATGATTCATTCCTTGCATTGAAATTATACTTATACGATGTTTGACGGTGTGAACCGATCGACGGTTATAACCGTTCTTCTATGAAATATGTTACAACACACCCGCCTAATAAGGTATTCAAATTGGGATGTCCACAGGAAAACATAACGCTAACTCGTATTAAAAAATCAGTATGAGACACTCGCAAGGGTAGCAAATTCACCCTTGAACGGTGTAATTTATTCAAAATCATGAATGTTTCAGCGGCATGTTTACGCATGCAATAGGTAAATAAGAGGACACAAGTTTATGAAACATATTTATGAAATGGATCAAACACCGCTTTTGCCCCCGGAAGAAGCGTTATGTCGCGAGGCACGGTCCAAGCCAAGAGAGGCATATTCTATTTCTAACCTTAACTTCTGAAAACACGAATCGAAATAAAAGGCTTCTTGACAAAAACTTATAAATTTGATTTAATTTTTTTTTGATATTTTTTCTCATCAACGTGTGGCACGGCAACGTATTTCGACAGTTCTTGTAAAAAAGTTTTAAGTTTTTTAAGTATTTATCTGTCTGGCTGTCTGTCCGACTATTAGAGCGCCAAATCTCAAAAAGTACGTATGCGATCTATATTTGCAATTTGGAATATTCATAAACATGGTCAGCCCACAAGCGAAGAAAACATTATAAAATATATTTTTAAGAAAACGACCAATTGAAGGTGTGGGGGGGGGGGGCAAAATGGGCATATGAAAGGGCTTGACCTATACATTTTCGTTTTCTTTTTATTGTGCATAAATTTCGTTTTATTAAGGAAAATGTCGAAAAAAATACCATTCCCTCCTTTATCTCCGAAGAGCGAAATATCTGGAAATTTCTGGAATTTAATTTGATATGAATATTACACGAAAATTACAACCATACATCTATCTGTTTTTTTTTTTTTACTCACCAAAAATAATGTTTTGAACAATTCGGTTTGGTTAAGTTTGCCCCTCATTTGTATGTGACGCCATAGATACCAGAGGCAAACTTAACTCAAGCAGCAAGTTAAGTCGGAATAAGTGAGTTTGTACGGAACCCTTGGTGCGCAAGTCAGACTCGAACTTTACCGGTTTATTTTAGTTATTGCCGATAAGTTGCGCTTCTCAACAAAAGAACAAAAGTGCCATGAAGATACGCTTTTTTGCTGGTGTACTATTTAGCATCGTATTTTTGTCATATATGAATAGTGTACTTCTCTGTAGTTACGGCTACGGAACCCTACACTGAGCTTGGACGGACATGTTCTTGGCCGATTTTTTATCATTATTATGTAACGTTTGTATTGTACGTTCTACATCTCTCTTTTTCTAGTGCACTTTTTCGCATCGTATTATTTTCATTTAGGTCCCCATGCCCGTTATATCAACTTCCTAGGTTGTCAAATTTGCTATTTCATTCATATGCCATTCTCAAATTGCCTACTTTCTATCTCGTCCGTCCGTCTCCGTCACCCACATTCCCAATTCGTCCACATCTTCTCTTATACTCGTAACATTACGGGTTTCAGCTGTTACATTAATAAATTATTCACTTTTACTTACTAATTAATACTTATGCTTGGTAATGGATAACCGTACTCCAGTCAACGTGTTAGGATGTTGGCAACTTGAGAGTATGGTCCAATTAAGAATGTACACGAGTTGGGAATGTTGACGAATTAAAAATTTGAAAAAGTTAGTGTTGTCAATTGTAATATATAAATTGGGAACTTGGATGGAACAGGAATTGAACGATCCTGGAATATCGACGAAGTGGGAAGTTGGCAAAATAGAAATATGGATGATGTGATCCTAAAACAACGTTCCGACGATTTGAGAACCTCCTTTTTTATTGGAAGTCGGTTAGAAATAATATTTTAATTTAACCAGAATGTTTGGAACTGTTGGAATAAACTGAATCTTGTATTACGGTTATTTTATAATATCAACAATTTATAATGTAAATAAATAAATATTACGTTACAGGACAATTTTACACAAATCTTACTAGCCCCATGGTAAGCTCAATAAGGCTTGTGTTATGGGTACTAGACGACGATATATTTAATAGATATATTACTTATATACATAGAAAACATCCAAGACTCAGGAACAAATATTTATGCTCATCACAAAAATTTTTGCCCTTACCGGGATTTGAACCCAGGACCTCAGCTTCGCAGGCAACGTTACTCCCACTGAGCCAAACCGGTCGTCAAGTATTTATTTATTTATAACCGACTTCCAAAAAAGGAGGAGGTTCTCAATTCGACGGAATGTTTTTTTTTTATGGATGTTCACCGATTACTCAAAGACTATTTGACCGATTTGAATTTTTTTTTTTTGGTTCTATAGAAGGTACTTTTTAGTTGGTTCCATTTAATTTTGGTGAAGATTTGATGATGGAATCCATGAGGAATTGAAGGAGCTCCTCAAATATTGTAGGTATACATATAGCGATTTTGGTATTATAAGAAACATAATAAGCATTTGCATTCAGAAAATGTAAATTGGTGAAGTGGAACTGATGCAGAAGACCACAGAATGCCATCAGAACTCCTCAATGATAAATAATTTACGGGTGGCGACAAAATATCTTGATTAATTTAGCTAAGCAAATTCCCTTCGTTACCCCTGTTACAACCCATCTTACTACCAGTAGTAACACGGGACTTTTTTTTGCCCGTGTTACCACTAACTGCTCTGGTAGTAAGACGGATTTTTGTTATTTCCCCTATTACTACTGCCCATTATCATGGCTAAATCCTTCTTCCTTTTTTCAAAATCATAGACTTTTATGATCATGACATAATTATAAACAAAATATAATGAATGACGTTTATTATTTGCTTATTATAATTATGGTGATATGATTTGCACTTGCATAATATTGTCCCTAGATAAAAAGGTCAAGCGGAACTTGTGTTTATTTGATTTGGTGTAATTATTTACATTTTGTTTAAATATGGGTGATGCGGAAACCGATATAAAATTCATACAGAGAAAAGGTGGTACAGTCATGCTAGCCGAGGGGCATCAATATTACAAGTTAAAAGAATATAAATGTGGTTCAGTCATCTGGCGATGCCGATCATATTTTACTAAAACTAAGTGCGCTGGGAGTATCACACTAATGGTGAGTTTTATATATTAAATACATTAGAGATATATTATGAGTATTTAGGCCGTTTATTCCTCATTCATGTCCAAAGTCGTCTACTTCCTTAACAGTTAGTGGTCAAGCCATAAACTCAAAAAAACTAGTCATGGTTTGTAGTACTACTCAACCTTACTCCACTTATTTTTTCCCCTTGTTATGTTATGTTATTACGTACTATACGTGCTTAAGAGAGGAAATTCCTTATAGACGGATTGCTCTCTTTTTTGTTTTAATCATTATATCTAGTAGGTACGTCCGTGTAGATCAGTGTTTGCGTATCATAAATATCCTATACTGTCAAAATTATAATAAGCAACTAAAAAGTGAAAAATAACGCCTTAATTCAGTTTCTTCAAATTACTTACAAGTAACCGTTTGTATACTCAATCTATACAGTATATACAATTAATCTTATTTTGGATTCGGTGCCATCGTGTCACAACTTACTAAGATCGTCAATTTTCAATATTTTACACATTCTTTATATGGCACCGACGCCAAAATAAGATTAATTGTATATACTGTATAGATTGAGTATACAAACGGTTACTTGTAAGTAATTTGAAGAAACTGAATTATGGCGTTATTTTTCACTTTTTAGTTTTTTTGGAGTCGGTTTAATTTTTTTGTTTAAAAGTTTTATGTTACACGGGGCAAACGAGCAGACGGATCGCCTGATGGTAAGCGGTCACCGTCGCCCATAGAGACCTACAACACCAGAGGAGTCACAATTGTGTTGCCGGCCTTTCAGGTGCGAGGACGCTCTGTAATAATCTATACTATTATAAAGATGTAAAATGAAATGTTTGTATGATTGTATGTGTCGTTGTGGCTTCATCACACTACTTAAATCAGGAAAACGGATTTCAACTATATTTGTTACACGGGTTTCTCCAGATGGTTATAGGATACTTCTTACCCGACTATGCTAAAAAAAGAGGGGTTATTACTTTTTCTCCTCCGCGAAAGAAAGTTGTGGGTGCCTTCTAGTAATTAATATTAATACCATAATTGATTGACAGTTCGGGACTTTTCGAATTTCCGAGAAAATAAGCGGCATCTGCATCTTGTGCCTTGGGCCGGCTATATTAGGCGATTCTAGGCCCAACTTCAATCACTTTGCCGCCGCCCTTCCTGCAAGGGGCACAAACGAAATGTGAACGGTGTTACCTACAGAAAAATAAACATGTATGTTTGGCTAGGCCGCCTTAGTAGTAATCGGATTCAGTGGGAGGAGCGCAAGTCGACGTGCACGTTGTAAAGTACGAATCCTCATAAGAAATGACACACCGATTGCGTGACGGGTGCGTACGCAGCGGTGTGTCATCTCTTATGAGGATTCGTTTACTACGCTCACGTCTACGTGCACGTCACGCACACGCATCCGGCTCGGCATTAGTATCAATGACTATTAGATTAACACTAACAAACCTTTATCTCATACATAAAATGGGATTAATATACCAAACACATACTTTTCACTAAACAAGCACTAAGGTTTAGTAAATCGACAAAGTGGGACGCTACCTATAAAAAATCACTAAACTTTATAATGCATTAAAAAGTACTTAGAATTTGATATTAATACTTTCTATGCTTGATAAGTGTGTTTTTAAGCAATCTTATGTTATATATTAAAATACACTTGTCATTTGTATTTTTTTATGCTGTACTTTTCAATTCAGTTTTTCTTAACTTTTTGATATAATAACTAACTAAAGGATCCATAGATTTATTTCTGTCTTTTTTAGCATGAGAATACATTTATAAATACAACTTTAATGATAAATCTGCGTGTCAAGTTATAAATATAGAAAATAAACCCATATTCAGGATTGACATATTTTCGTTCTCTTTTTATGTTCAAGCCTCCGTAACATACAAACCACTAAAGTTACATACATGATTTTGACTAATTTGAAATCCTTAAAGTATGCCAATTCATTTGATTCTAACTACTCCATAACTTTAAAGTACAAGTGTGTTTTTTGCCGTCCCAAACTTTAACCAACGTTATCTCAATTGCCGCTTTTTCACTTTTGCAAATTTGAAGATTTAAAAAAAATAACTGCAGCACTTAAATTTTTTCACCGAAAGATAGCTTATGCTTTGTTATATTACAAACTACTCATAACTCTATATCGACAAAGTAGAAATGTTTCCCTATAACAGGCACAAATATGATATCGACGATTTTTATTGGTATTCGACAAAGTGGGACGCTGGGCACTAAACTTTGAGGCCTTAAAAAGGTGCTTAAATTTGTGATTTATGGGTCGACATCAATATCATAGGTTTATGTATGTATGTTCTATCAGTTTTCATTGAAAGTCGATTTTTGGTAGGTTTTGCCATATTTCACTAAGCTGCCCGTAACTCCGAAACTAGAATCGATAAAGTGGGACGTTTTACTAAACTCCCTCACAATTATACTTTTTTTGAGTCTAAATGTAGCGTGACGTCACTCCTGAGTACAAATTTTACCTAGATATTTTTATTATTTTGAAAATTCAAAAAATACAAAATATAGCGTGACGTCACTCCTGAGTACAAATTTTACCTAGATATTTTTATTATTTTGAAAAGCAAAAAATACGTGTCAAATTTTTTTTATAATTTAACTGACGGCCTAGTTAGAAATTTGATTTTCATATCCAGCCATTATGCCTATTACCTACTCACTTACCCAGCTATTGTTCAAGGAAAGTGGATCAGCCGTTTGAAAATTTTCAGCTATTTTCTTATGTGTCGTGGGTATAGTACAGTCAGCATGCAATAGTCAGTAATATATGTATAATGCGATATACATTATTTGGTTCTTTTTACCAAAAAGGTACAAAAGGAACCCTTATGGTGCGACTCGGTCTGTCTGTCAGTCCGACTATTAAAGCGCCATATCTCAAAAACTACCTATGCTAACTATTTGAAATTTTGAATGTTTATAAACATGGTCAGCCACATGTATTACACAAGAAATATGTAAAAATATATTTTTATTCTCTAAGTAAACGTGGAATATGAGGGGGGGGGGAGGGGATTAAAAGTGTTGCTACTGGGTCAAATGGGGTATCATATGAAAGGGCTTGACCTGCAAGAAGTTTACCAATCGAAAATTATGAAATTTTCACAATTTGTATTAATAAACATAAATATTACACGAAAGTTATAGCCATGTCTCTAAGTAGCAATTTTTTTTCAACAAACCCATTTGAACAACCCGGTTGCGTTAAGTTTACACCTGATTTGTACGCAATGCCATAAATATCAGGTGCAAACTTAACTCAACCGGTACCGGGTAATAAAGTTAGAGTAAGTAAAAATTTGTACGGAACCCTCGGTGCGCGAGTCCGACTCGCACCTTGCCGGTTATTTATTATTGTATATGCCTATAGTAATGAGCATTTATTACTATAGGCGCGCTACTAAGTGTGACGATATATTTGGCGCTTTGGCCGTTGGCTGTTACAGAGTATTTTATGCTGACTGTACCTTTAAGTTTAGTAAGCCAAAGGAGTGAAGATTTATCATTTTCTTACAAGTTTGGGTATCACAGATCTAGTAGTAAATATCCGATGCTTATTTTACTGATTTATTCCTTTTGTACGCTATCTAGCGTACCTATCCAATAAACAATCACAGCATAGTTATTATACATAGAACAGTATCTTCTTGTTACGAAATTTACGATCGCAGATCTAGAAGAAAATATCCAATGCTTATTTTACTGGTTTATTCCTTTTGTATACACTATCTAGCGTACAGTCAGCGTCAAAAGTAAGTGATAATTTTAGTATGCAATTTGACATATGCCAGTAGTAAAATTGTCACCTACTTTTGATGCTGACCGTACATATCCAAATAAACAATCACAAAATAGTTATTTTACACAGAACAATATCTTCTTGTCACATCACAAGATATGAGTACTTAGTGAAAATTTAATAAACAAAATTGAAGATATTTGATTAAAATTAAACGAAATACATTATTTGACGGTCCCTGAACCGAATTCTATTTTATGTATGAATGTATGTGGCTTTGAGTTCTCATCACGACAAAACCGATAGACGGGTTTCAACCATTTTCGGAACACGGTTTATTAGGACATTATGATATTTACAAATGTTTATAGGATACTTTTGGTAATTTACGCTAAAGCAAAATAGAGGGAGAAGAAGACTTGCTTAGGACAGCAAAGTTAATGTGAAAGAGGTCTTAGGTTGTTTGACGACTTTTTAGACGAGCGGTAATTGTTATAGAGCGCCGGAGTTGACGGTCTCGGTAATATTTCTGTGATCAGCATAAATATTTGTTCCTGGGCCTTGGAAGTTCCCAATCTATTGTAAATTGGTATTTATTAAATATGTCGACGTCTAGTACTTATAATACAAACCTTATTGACTTTACTATGGGACTAGTGGGATTTGTGTAAAATTGTCTCCTACTATGTTTTTTTTTTGTTATTTAAGCCAGGACTCTGTGGATTTGGGACGATTTAATTAATTATACTTTTTGTACACAAGACTCGTATTCTAAAATATGTATTTTGTGGTATACAAATACACATATGATCCTTCGAGAATATGACAGTTGCACCGCCCAAAGAAAAATGATTTTTTGTACACTATATTCTGAGTTTCAATCCAAACTAATCATAATATCGTAAGATATTGTACTGTATAAAATACACTTATTTAATATTTAATTCCTGCAATAAGAAGGATATCAAAAGGCGTTCCTAGACATTGCAACCGAGGAGCTACGTGACTTGGAGAGGGGTGGGACACACATGTCCTCCCCCCCTCTTTATCTTATTTGCGATAGATAAATGATATTAGTATTAAATATAGAGCAGGACATTGATTTAGTTATCCGAAGACTTTGAATGACTGGCTAGCTTTGAATCAAGGACCATTAAAACAAGAGGACTGACAGTTGACATTCTTTTTATCGTGTTCCGATCGCAAGATATTCTGGCAAAAACTAGATGGCGCTTTAAAACTATAAACATTTAACGATGTTATAATTGAATAAACAAAACTTGTATAGTAAGAATTAGTTCACAAATAGCTCATAATAAATAATAAATAAATCGTAACATTTAAATACTGTGTCACGCTTGCAAAGTTGAATAATTGTAAATAAATATTCTTATGTAAGATGGCGTTGTACATATCGGGGAATGGCTTTTTGTATGGAGATAGTCAGTCCTCTTGTTTTAATGGTCCTTGATTTGAATTGAATAACCTAATTTATGTTTTAATAGGGGATAAATGATACGAAGGTATCCTATACCTACTTATGCTTAGAGCATTTTATAGCGACAATTTATACGAGAAATTGTCAATGTGTATTTATTTTTCATGTAAGTTGAGTGATAATACAATATTATGAAACCATCGAGCTTATTTGATGACGGAGCCGGATGGTTTAGAATTATCTCGATGTTTAACTGATTTACAAATAAAAGTGTAGTGAGCAATAAAAACTTGTCACAGAAATTAAATTATTGACAGAAACTTTTTTTCACTTCTGCTGCTCTGCGAGACTAAAATAGTACATTTAGCCCCTAGGGTTTAGAATAAAACCATAATATAGTCCCAAACAAATTTTATATGACACTGAAAAAAAAACTTGCGGCCAGCTACATACTCCTTACGAATAATTAAAAACAAACAAACCAACCTGATCCGATTGGCCAAACTTTCTGATAGAATTGCTCAAATTTTAGTTTTTCATGAAATATACAATTTTAATAAAATAAAATATACAATATTATGTACAATTTTAATGTTACGTCTTTATTATTTTCTCGCAGTCGAAGTGATCAGCAGAGTGCTTAACACGTGGCTAAAAGCCATTATGACACTCAGACATATTTGTCCCCACTCACTTCGTGAGCTCGTCCAGATAATCACTTCGTGTCGTAATGGCTTATTTTAGCCCCTTGTCAAACAATCTACTATTTTATTGTATGTGTTTGTAGAAATAGAAATGGTTCCGTTGTACGCTGTATGTGTATATCTCTCTTCCGCTAAAACTGTTATGAAAAATGTGTTATGCCAGGCATCATATAAATTTGTCAATCATTTTTTTTCTGCACTTCTTTGCCATGGATACTTCTCTCGTGTCAAGCTTTAAAACTACGATAAAAAACTATATAAAGGCGACAAAAAACATTTTTCCTCGTGTATACAAATATTGTCCGGTTTGGACGTCCAAGGATGGTTATAGAATACTTTTTACCCAACTACGCTGAATAAGAAAAGAAAGTCGACGTTAAGATTATAGTGGTGACGCTCACGGCAGCGTTTTTGAAACGTTTTTCATTTAGGGTATATGAGCTCTCCTCTATTTTCTAAACGAAGTGTCCAAAAAACATGAAAAAATAAATAAAGATAAATCTTAATAAATACTTTCAACGAAAATTATTTTGATCACGATCGGATATACCGTGTTTGAGTTATTGCCGAAAAACTGCGCTTCTCAGCGAAAGGACATAAGTTCCGTGGAGTTACGCTGTTTTGCTAGTGCACTTTTTCATATCGTATATTTTCGTCTGTGGTGTTTTTTTTGTGTGAACGGCTGTGAATGTATACTGAGTATGGTCCGACATGCCGGTGTTATAACTGGCAAACGGACAGACGAGCTACCCGATGCAAAGTGGTCATCGTCGCCCATGCATACGAGTACTGCGGAAACTTTCTAAAATGCTTAAAAAAGGTCTTAAGTCTTGTGTTAACTTGCATGTTTATAAGACCTTTTTTAAGCATTTTTTAGTATAAAAGGTCTTAAGTCTGGGGTTAACTTGCCTGTTTAAAAAGCCTTTTGTAAAGTTTCCGCAATTTTCACATCAGTACATACGAGTATGTGCCGGAGGACTCACCCAGCGTTGCCTTGTCTATCTTTGAGTACCCTGTTTAGTGGTTTCTTGAAGAACTTTGAAATCCAACGTGATTTAATGTGACGTCAATCTGTTAAAGTTTTAAAAACATGGTCGTTTATTTTAGCCAGTAGCGATTGTCCCGAATTTTCGATATAACCGATATACAACTGCATGCGTTTTATGCATGATATTGTTTTATTTTCCACCTCACGAATAGCTGAGTTTATCACTTTATACAGAACAAGGTCGTTTAGATAAAGTTGCGAGGCTAACATTTTTTTTATATTGAGATTAAAAAGAGACCAACTAAAAATGTATAATACCTGGGGTCATTATCAATAGTTTTGATGCAGAAATCATCTTACAACTCTTATTATCATTATTACAGTCATTTAGGAAATTTCATAATTGCCCAAGTATGATTATGGCGTGATATGATATTCGCTAAACCGATGTGGCGTCAAACAGGCTTAGCTAAGCAACGTGAAGCAAAATTGTGAGATAGATAGATGCGTCACAAAAAAAAACCGACTCCAAAAAAACTAAAAAGTGAAAAATAACGCCACAATTCAGTTTCTTCAAATTACTTACGAGTAACCGTTTGTATACTCAATCTATACAGTATATACAATTAATCTTATTTTGGCGTCGGTGCCATATAAAGAATGTGTAACATATTGAAAATTGACGATTTTAGTAACTTGTGGCACGATGGCACCGACTCCAAAATAACATTAATTGTATATACTGTATAAATTGAGTATACAAACGGTTACGTGTACGTAATTTGGAGAAACTGAATTATGGCGTTATTTTTCACTTTTTAGTTTTTTTGGAGTCGGTTTTATTTTTTTTGTTTAAAAGTTTATTTATTTTACACTTTTTAGTTAATCGTTACTTAAAAGTGTATCTCGTGACGATTCGAACAAGCCCAAACACGGCTAGGATACATTATTTTATTACATAGATCTGGTGCCTACCTTCCGGCTCCGTCATCAAATCAATTCGATGGTACCATTCTCATCAGGAACATTTAAATTTGTGACTATGAAGTTGCTTAGCTAAATTAATCAAGATATTTTGTCGCCACCCGTAAATCATTTATCATTGAGGAGTTCCGATGGCATTCTGTGGTCTTCTGCATCAGTTCCACTTCACCAATTTACACTTTCTGAATGCAAATGCTTATTATGTTTCTTATAATACCAAAAGCGCTATATGTATGCCTACAATATTTGAGGAGTTCCTTCAATTCCTCATGGATTCCATCATCAAATCTTCACCAAAATTAAATGGGACCAACTAGAAAGTACCTTCTATAAAACCAAAAAAAAATTTTTGAAATCGGTCAAATAGTCTTTGAGTTTTCGGTGAACATCCATAAAAAAAAAAACATTCCGTCGAATTGGGAACCTCCTCCTTTTTTTGGAAGTCGGTTAAAAATGAAAGTATTTAGGTTGGTACCGATTTTTACGTCGTTTTCTGTACAGAGTTGGTACTCTGTACAGAAAACGACGTAAATATCGGTCAAATCGGAGCTACTTATTTCCCTGAATAAATACATTGTATACATTCACATAATCTAATCTCGTTCTGAATGAAATGAACAAATGCATTTTTCCACTTCACTGCAAATCAATGTAGGTATAGCATTATATACAACCACACCTCGATTTTATACTCAACAC
Source organism: Hedya salicella (assembly GCA_905404275.2). NCBI lineage: Eukaryota > Metazoa > Arthropoda > Insecta > Lepidoptera > Tortricidae > Hedya > Hedya salicella. The sequence continues at coordinate 12,044,399 of FR990096.1, read as the reverse complement.
AGTCCAATTCGGAACCGCAGTGCCGCCGGTTGCTTGCTTGAATTTGAATTTGGTACGGTGTTTTTTGTTTTTAAACATGGACAATATGAGTTTCGTCGTGGACGAGAAGTTGCCAGTCGTACGCGATGTGAAGGTTAAACATGCACCGAACTGTGTGGCAGTTTATAGAAGCGGAGGAGACCTTACCTGCTCGCCTGAATGTCAGTGTCAGGCTGGTGTTGTGGTACCCGTCTACGGATTGTGAGTATTGCGTACCCTAATATTAATTAACTTAATTTTTCAAAGATCGCGGATGAGTGTTTATTTTTAATTTTGTGATGTTTCCAGTGTCCCTTTTGTGGGCTGACAAGTACCTACAGAGAGGCATGAGCGTGATGTGATGACTATTGCATCACTACTCACGTATAATTAATTGGGGCCAATAGTTTGACGATCAGTTACTTGGTTATCTATACTATTTTTAGGAGGAAAAAAGAAACATACATCTAAGATATTTTTATAAAACTAGGTTAAACAGGCTAATTGACGGTCACTAAGTCGAATAACATTTATTTTTTGTATGTTTGTGTCATTGCGCCATCATCAGGTCTAAACGGCTGCACAGATTCCAACTGTTTTTTTGCTATACGGCAAATATAGCAGGTCAAAGAGCACCCCAACTTCTGGAGGTTTTATAAAATTGGACACTATTTTTCTCTAAAACTAATATACCCGCAATTAAAAATTAATATTACCATATTTGTATTATTGTAGTTTATTTTTTGAAAACTACACGAACTTCCGCTGATTAGTTTTGTTGGACCTCCTACGGTAACGTTTACGTCAGAGAGAATGAGGCTTCGAGAATAATACATATAAACAGCGAAGCGCAGATTCAGCGAGTCAGGAGCGAAGCCCACCGACCTTATAGGTACGATACGGGCGATCATCCTGAAACTCCGCACACTTCCAACAATGCGCGGCAAGTAACTGCTATGGATATATGACTTTTTATTAATTTAGTGGCCTGTGCCTCTAGCCTAAACGTGAGTTGCCTTACGATTTCCAAATTATTAAATTTATTGTTTATTTATATTAATATCGGATGGTTGCCTATCCGCCGGCGCAGAGACGTACATATCACAGGATTGCATTGCTCTTTAAAATACTTTATTATCCGGCTTCTCCTCCTTACCTCTCTGAGAGATTTAATTATATGGCTGTTGGCAGTGGACATCGCTTGAGGTCAAGCACCAACCTGACACTTGCTATACCATCTAACAAGACGCGAACATATTCCAGGTCTTTCACGGTACACGCGGTTAAGTTGTGGAACGAGCTGCCGTTATCTTTCAGACAGTCGCAGTCTGTGGCATCACTCAAGAGTAAATTGAATAAGTTGTGGCTTTCCAGTGATTTGTAAAATGGTTGAATATTATTTATATTTATGAAATATTATTGTTTTATTATATTTTGTTATATATTATGTAGATATATATCTATTTATTTATTTATTTATATTTTTTATTCATATACATATAATTTGTACATGGTGTTAGTTTGTCTATCTTCCTTATATCTTCACTCACTTGCTCAAAGGTTAACTGGAAGAGATCCCTAATAATGAATGAATGAATGAATGAAAATTTATTTGGATCAACAACAACAATATTACATGTATCAACAACATACACAAGTTATTAAGTCTAGGGAAAAATTCACAATATTGATGGTTATCCAAAAAGGAGACCACTCAGCATTTGTCGCGGCGCAAGGCGCCAGTGACGCTGATTTTCAGTGGATCCATGAACATAATACAAAACATATAACTTAACCTAGGAGAAGAGCTGCCACAATAGATCAAATCTGGTCGAAGCGGCATACAGAAGGCCCACAAATCAACAATAATAATAAATTATAGGAGAAGAGAGGCGAGAAACAACAATAATACAGTGTTCAGTTCAATACGTGATATATATATATAATACCTGAAATATAGCGATAACTCAACTAGAATGACAATAATCAATTATGATTGAAATATATTATAGACTTTCCAACAGTCAAACAAAAAATACATTAGGCACATAAGACACAGTCGGCTATGCAGAAGAAGAAGTTTGTTCCTGATAGAGTACAGTTTTAATTTTGTTTTGAATGAATGCAGTGAGCATGCGTTTCTTACTGGCGGTGGTAGATTGTTCCAGCATCGCGGGGCAGCGTATCGGAAGCTGCCGCGGAAGGTAGCCGACCTGTGTCGCGGACTGATGAGGCGGGGGGCTTGTCAAACATGCTTGCTGGAAAAGGTTAGTTTGTTGTGGAGATACGATGGTTGTTTACTGTGTATGATTCCAAACAGCAATGAAGCGAGATGCAGTGGCCTCCGAGCCTCCATTTTAAGCAATCTGCTATTATTTAAGAAAGGTGTAACATGAGCTCTGTGTGGAATAGGGAAACAAAATCGAGCACAGGCGTTCTGAATTCTCTGTATCTGCATTTTTGTACGCGATGATAGGCACGATCCAATAACCGTGTCCGCATAATTGAGCTTTGATAGTATAAGTGTGTCGCAGAGTTTGATTCGCATGTCAATGTTTAGGTGAGCACGAATCCGGTACAGAACTTTAAGACGGTAGAAACAGTTACGAGCAATTTCTAGGACGTGATTTTCGAATTTTAGTCTACCGTCCATTATTACTCCTAAATTTCTGGCTTCTGTTACACGGACAATGTCCTCGCCCAAAATACGGACCTGTGGATTGCGAGATATCGTACTTTCTATTTGTTTTTTTGTGCCGAGTACTAAAAACTTGGATTTGAAGGGGTTTAAAACTAAACTGTTATGTTCAGACCACTGTGCAATCCCGTTAAGGTTATGGTTTAACTGCTAAATTTGTATCCACAGGCCGGAATGAGATATATAACTGCAAATCATCTGCATATAGGTGACATTTACAATTGTTAATATTGTTTGTTATTATATCTGCGCTATAGTATAGTATAAATAAAATGGGTCCCAAAATGGATCCCTGGGGGACACCTCTGGTGACCAGTGACTTTTCTTTTCACTGTTTCTTACTTCCACCTGCTGAGTACGCTCACTTAAGTAGGATGCAAACCAGTTTACAGCTTTGTGGTCAAACCCATAATATGTTAATTTAGATAAAAGTAAAGTGGTATTAATTGTATCAAAGGCGCGTGCGAAATCTAATAAGGCAAGAATTGTGGCCTTCCCTTCATCTTGTGCAGCGAGGATGTCGTCGACAACATCTAGAAGAGCGGTCGCTGTGCTTCGTTTTTTCCGAAAGCCTGACTGATTAGGGGGAAGAATATTGTTATGTTCCAAGTACTCCACCAGTTGCATGCAAACCGCTCTCTCGAGTACCTTTGAGATAAGAGGAAGGATACTAATAGGCCACAAGTCTTTAAATGTTGTCGGTGATGCTACTTTAGCAATTGGTCTGACTACCGCACTTTTCCAGGGTTCAGGGAAAACGCCCATGTCAATAGACTGATTATTAATAGCAGTGATAGTGGATAACGTGCGTGGCAAGGTCATGATCAACATATCAAGGGATATGCCATCATTTCCATGAGCTTGCGTGTTAATAGATCGTATTATTTGAGTAACCATTGCTTCTATTACCGGCTTTAGTCCGAAATGTGCATCACTGTGCCTACTGAATTCAAAGTATGTTAAGTCAGATATTCTAGTTGTGTTTTCGCCGGGCACATTAAGAAAAAAATCATTAATGCCAGTAGGGTCCAATAAGTGTTGCGGTAATTCATGGTCTTTTTTATTAAAATCGGCTACATTTTGTTTAATATGCTTCCAAAGAGCGTGAGTATTTTTTATGTGGGACACGATATACTTATTAAAATATGCTGATTTTTCATTATGTATGGCATCAGTGAGTATCTTCTTCATGTCTTTATAGTACATTTTATGGCTATCGGTATCACTTTGTCGGTATCGTGAATGAGCTTCATTTCTTATAGCAATCATTTTCTTAACGTTATAAGTTATCCACGGTAACGAACGCTCTTTTAATACAGTGAATTTCAGGGGTGCATGCCGATCGAACAGATTGAGTAGGGTCTCGGGAATGAAGTCGATACATATATCGGAAATTTTTGTACTCGAGCAAATTACATCAATTAGCGTTTGACTATGTCCTGTAAAATGAGTGGCTTGGCAGAATAAAAAATCATTAACTTTTTTAGAACTATCTTGTAAAGTCTCCCAAGAGGATAATGTGGTCAAACGACGAAAAATGAGAAACAAAGTCGCTTATGGCATTGAAAAAAGCGTCTGGATTTTGCCAGGGCGGCCTGTACGCAGTACCAATAGCCAATTTAATACCATTTAGAGTAAGACTTAACCACATTTGTTCGATAGATGGGGCCACTGGGTGCGCAAGCAGGCGCGCGTTTACACCCCGCTTGAGGTAGAACCCGACGCCGCCACCGCGCGAGCGCTCGCCTGCCGGACGCGGCGTGTGCCGCAGCCGGTAGCCGGGCGGCACGGGCGCGCGCGCCTGTTCGCCCACCCGAAGCCACGTTTCGTTAATAGCCATTATGTCAACTGCGTGTTGTCCCATAGCTACGAGGAACTCGTCATTCCGTGTCCCAAGCGACCCTGGGTTTAGCAAACCTATTGACAGTAACGAATTTTTTTCGTATGAAATTGTAAAGTGTAGGAGAAACTGATTTGTATATATTTATTGTTCATAATATATTTCCTTAGCCAAAAAAACAAAGAATATTTTAATAACGCCATGGTGACAATTGCTCCCCTTCAACTTTTCAACTGTTATTATGAGAAATATGGAGTTCGGAGTTTTTTGTTTCGTTTTCTGAGCTCACAATCTTCGGTATGCCCTTATCATATTTGATAGTCAGATTGAGTTCCCTGCTCGTACTACGTAAATCTAGCTCTTCTCTTAATTTTTTTAAGTACGCCATTTGACATGGTGTTTGATCGCTATATAGACGGCAATTACCTGTTTGTTTCATCTTATTTCTAAGTAAATACTTGACTGTCTCCATGGATTCGAACGATAGTTTAATAAGGCGGGTTTTTTTCGGGTCATATTTACCAAGTCTCACTGTTTTTGTCGGAACGGGGCAGTTTAGGTAGATAGTTTTTAACACATTCATCGTTATGCCTAGATCGTGTAGCTGTCTGGCCGCTTTGTCTTTGTTATTGATTTCACTAATGCCCGCCACAACAATGTTATACATACGCTGAGTGCGCTCGTGCGATTCCGCGATGATGTCCTCGCGATAAGAGATAGGTGGGTTGCCGTAGAACTGTGTAGCCAAATCATCGGATACGGAATCTGGTCTAGAGATTTGTAGCTGAAGAACATTTTTTTCTAGGTTATGTACTTTTTCTTCAATTTCCGCGTTCTTGAGGTCTGTCAGTTCCTGGTGAATCAGACCATACTTTTGACTTAAATGTTCTGTTGCTAGTTTTAATGTCTTTATTTCATTTTTAATTTCACTGCAGCTTTGCCTTATTTCAACGGTTTCTGCTCTCTGTGCCGAGGAAAATTCATTTAAAAAGGACATCATTTCGTTACGAAATGAATCAAAATCTGTTTGACCAGAACTCTTACTCTCAGTTTCGGGTTGTTTTCTTTTCCTTACATTGTCATTTTTCTCCGCCCGTAACGAATGCAAGTCTGGTTGCGAGCTGTATCCGGTACCGCTCATGCTTAGATCACTTTTCGCGGCCTGCGACATCTTAATTTTTAGCACGACAGATATTTCTTATATTATAATAATTGCGTTGATATGCGCTGAGGATAAATAATTGGATCCGATAGAACTCGAAAATTCACTTAATAGCACGCGGAGGTATATAATTCACAGTTTTTAAATTTCGCACTGATTAAGAACTGATAAGCCACCAAACCAATCGTGCGAGACACCGAATAGGAATAAGTTCGCCTTTGTACTTATATCTTTTAAGTTTATTGCTTTTGTAACTGGTTACTATGTACAATAAAGTGTTTACATACATACATACATATATTGACTCGCGACCAACCTCTGAGTTTGATATGTAACCCTGGTATTGGTAACTATAACATCACTAGCTCTTAAAAAGAAGATAATATTGACATGTGAGTTCTCATGTTCTCCAAGTAGCTGTTGCCATATTCTAATAAAAATATTTGTACTACTTGTAAAATCTGTACAGTCCATGTTAATTGACTTATAAGGTATGCAAAAGCACTGATATCCCATAGTTGCCTAGTACATTTAGGCACTGCCCCAACGCGATACCTACGATGTTATGTGCTCCTGGTAACCATATGCCGCTTCTTCTGTCGGGAAAAATAGTGAAACTGAAATTGGAACTATAATTTTTAACATCAACTATTAAACTCCACACTACACAAACAAACTACTTGCTCACGCAGCACTCATTCCCATTTAAAAACAATTAGTCAAGCCGCTTACATCTTATGTACTCGTAAAATGCTATACACACCTTATTGTTATGTTACCTTGATCGCTTGGTCTCTACACATTGCCTGTTATGTTCGGAGGTCGCAAACTAAATATAATGTAACCATTAAGTATCACCTATATCCTGAAGTATTAATACATAATGGCTAGTAATTTATCTATTTTAAATGACATTGACGATGTGGAAATAGCCCAATCTCTCGTATGTGATACTCAGAATCTCGGTAAGCAACATACCACTGTCAAGCAATAAATAACTTTACAGTTATATCACAGAATATCCGGAGTATTTACAGTTCTCAGACCTTAAGGCTCACTCTCCAGACTTGACTTCGAACCTGACGTACTCATCCTAACTGAATGTCGACTTGTCCTAAATAAACCGTCACCCTACGCCCCTAATGACTCATTTTTAGCAACAATTAATAATCTGAATCAAAACGATGAAGTAGTAGTCTACGTAAAAAAATACATGAATGCTAATCTTGAAGAAATCAAATTAGTACACACGTCTTGCATACAAATAACACTACATAACCAAAATACTCTTGGGTATATATCGCTCCCCGTCAAATAGCAACGCCCTAGATTTTAGCATCTCTTTAAATGACCACCTTCAGTTGGTTAAATCTGCAAACACTATAGTGATGGCAGGTGACATTAACATAACCTATTATCCCGACCACTTTGAATCTACAGACAGGCTAATCTATCTTAACATGCTTAGCACACATGGGATTCTAGCTGGGCTACTTAAACCTACAAGAGAGAGTAGCTGTCTAGACCATTTCATGCTGAAGTTAAACAGGAAAACTACAATTGCAACCACAGTAGTAACATTAACACCTCTATAACAGACAATTACACCACCCTATTAATCTTGCAAAGCAATACAAATAACCAAATTACCTCTAAGTCTGATGAAGGAGTAAACTATGAAAAAGCTGCGGAAATACTCCTCGAAAAACACCTAGCCACACTTTTGTATAGTAATGACCTAAATTTCATTACACAGCAACTCATCTACAAACTAAATGAATCAATTAAAGAAAGTAAAACTGTAAAAAATCTTCCTAAAACCCTACGGAACATAAAACCCTGGATAACACCTGCTATTCTGCGATGCATAAGTAACAGAAATAAAATGCAGTTACAACTAAAATCAGACCCAGACAACGAGATCCTGAGAATCACCTATTAAGAGGTATCGTAACTTCGCTAATAATTTACTTAAAACACTTAAACGTAAATACGAAAGGCGTCTACTTGAACAAAAGAGGAAAGATCCTAAAGCATTATGGACCACGATCAAATCAGTAACTAACTAGGAAACCAGGATTTACTTAAACATAAAAATAACCCGCCCGTTTCTGTAAACAGCACTAATGAGTTTTTCTCTAACATAGGCAGGAACCTAGCAACTGAAATAAAAACTACACAACCCAACTAGCACACAACTGCCATCGATGTCCAACACCCCCTGCTCATCCTTTGAGCTTCTGGAAACAGATCACAATGAAATCTCAGTACACTTACGTCACTAAAATCGGACAGTGCGGCTGGCTATGATAACATACCCTCTATTTTTCTAAAATATTGCAAAGTCCAAGTGGCTCCCATTATTATTCACCTCACGAACCTATGCCTTACACAAGGTGTTTTCCCACACCTGCTGAAAAAATCCCTTATAACGCCTGTTTACAAGAGTGGAAACAGACTCACAGCAATCTGTAAAATAATAGAAAAACTAATTACTGTCCGACTAGTACTCGTAAGATACTTCAACAGATTTAACCTTCTATCCGATACTCAATTTGGCTTTAGGCAGGGCAAATCAACGGAGGACGTAACCCTACATCCAACTTCTTTAGTTATTAAGGAAGTTGATAGTGGAAATAAATGTCTTGCAGTCTTCCTTGACTTAAAAAAACCCTTGATATTGTTTCTCCGTACTCTTGTCTTGTAAACAAGCTGGAAAGAATTGGTAAAGAGGGAAGCCACTTGATTTATTTAATCAATCGAAGTCACAGAGTCAGGGTTGGTAAATATGTAAGCAACAACTCACAAGTGTTATTTGGCGTACCACAATTAAGGTATTCCTACCCTCTTCTTAGTCTACATTAACGATCTTACTGCCATAAACAACCCACGTAAAGTCATATCGTATGCCGATGACACTGTGGTCGTTTTCACTGGAAAAGCTTGGGATGGCGTATGCGCCGACGCTGGAAAAGGACTTCAGAAGCTCCTCATGGATCGTATCCACGTAACACATTGGATGTAGGGTTACATCCTCCGTTGATTTGCCCTGCCTAAAGCCAAATTGAGTATCGGATAGAAGGTTAAATCTGTTGAAGTATCTTACTAGTCGCACAGTAATTAGTTTTTCTATTATTTTAGAGATTGCTGTGAGTCTGTCTCCACTCTTGTAAACAGGCGTTATAAGGGATTTTTTCAGCAGGTGTGGGAAAACACCTTGTGTAAGGCATAGGTTCGTGAGGTGACACATTAACACATTGGAAAAACACATTAAGTATATTTGTTTTTTGAAAACAAATAGTGGTCAGCCGCCTACTGAATTGGACTTAAAAATTCATTCAGTCCCACAACTAGCACATCATGCGGATGCGGATATAAACAACTAAGAAAGGTAACTTACACCAAATACAGATGTAGTGTATCATTTTTTTCCATTGTATTTTCACGGAAACGTACGAACATGTCTTGCTGTTGCAGTCGGTCGCAGTACAAAAAGTACAGAGGTTGATTGAAGTAGTATGACAAACACGAAAGTTTCCGAGAAAATACGATGGAAAAGAATTATGTACTACATATGTACCTAGGTATTATCATTGACCAGAGACTTTCTTGGCACAAGCATATTGAAAACATTAACAACAGAATACGTAAGCTCACTAAGATTTTAATATTACTAAGTCATATCACAAACGCGTCCTTACTAAAACAGATTTGTATAGCTTTAGTACAATCTATCATGACATATGGTAGGTATATCGGTATGTGGAGGAGCGACTTAAAGGTGCTTAAAGTGGAAAGGGGCCAGAGATGCCTACTGAAAACGATGTTCTTTAAACCATACCGATATCCTACATCTGAGCTTTATAATGATTGTCAGCTTTTGAGCATGCGAAAATTATATTTCCTTGTCGTAGTGTTAAGACTTCATAGAAATCTGCCTTATAAAATCATCTCTTCGAATCAAAGAAGTACTCGTGCTGTTGCCCTTGTACCTCACAGTAAATCTGCATTTGCCGCTAGACAATTTGAAGCCCAATCTGCTCACTTGTACAACTTAATAAACAAAACGACCAATATATACGCACTAAAGTACTACGACTGTAAACGTTGGTTGGCTCGACTGAAGTACGATGAAGTGGAACATTACGAATCATTATTTGTCCGAATCTAAATACGCATAATTTAGTATCGCCGAATTCTAGTTAGCTGCAAATTCAACCTCTAACAATCCTTATATGCCTTATCCACATCCTTACTATATTATAAACGTGAAAGAATGTATGTACGTTCCACTATTGCGCCAAAACTACACAACAGATTTGCGTAAAACTCTTCAGTAATATAGCTTATATATCAGAATAGGACATAGGCTACAATTTTCGAGGATATTTATTCATAAAATGGGTTTTTTAAGCATAAATGGAAAAGCCTTAGAAAACCCCGAGTTTTGTTCATGGTGACATTTCTATTGCGAAGAATTATATCAACAAACAGTTGCTAGGAAACCAATTTGACACGTTAGTATCACAGTTGCTTTAAAAATAAGATAAATATATAAAACGGGTTCTTTTCAACAATAAATGGATAATCAACACTTTTTGTTAACGCTGAAAATTTTATTCCGAAGAATTATCTGTACATATTATAAAACTCTTGCGTTACTGACCTATTGACAGACAACGTACAGCACAGCCTAAACCGCTAAAGATATAAGCATGAAATTCGGAACGTATATTCTTTATAGTACGTGGACGTGTCTAAGAAAGGATTTTTCGAAATTCAACCCTTAAGGGGGTGAAATAGGGGTTGAACCGTTGTATAGAAATCGTTCATTTGGAAAGTTATAAACTTAAATCTTCGTATAAAAGTTTATATCTAAAAAAAACCAAATGATTTAGCGTTGCTTTCAAAAATCATCCAAAAATGGGGTTAAAAAAGTTGAGTTTGTATGGGAAACATGTTGTTTTTAAAGTTAGACGCTTAAAACTTCGATCACAATCTCCTAATGTACAGTGAAAAACATTGATAAGGGCATCTTTTCCAATTCATCCCTTGAAGGGGTTAAGATGGTGGTTGAAAGTTCACATAACAGCAGGACAGCAGGTTTCTTTTATAATAGGTACAGCTATCCAGAAATATATTTTTTAATGAATTAAAGAAAAACACGAAGAGGGAGGGAGGGAGGGAGGGAGGGAGAGATAGAGAGACGAGGGAGAGAGAGAGAGGGAAATAAAAAAGAGAGAGGAAGAGAGGGAGAGACAGTGAGAGAGAGTGAGGGAGGGATAGAGGGAGAGAAAGAGAGAGAAAGAGAGAGAAGGAGGAAGGGAGTGAGGGAGGGATAGAGGGAGAGAAAGAGAGAGAGGGAGGAAGAAAGGGAGGGAGAGAGTGAGAAAGAGGGGGTGGGAGGGAGGGAGAGAGAGCGAGAGAGATGGAGGGAGGGCGGCAGAGACAAAAAATGGTGACGTAGTAAAATTATGCCGTCGGTTTTCTTAAGACGGTAGCACGTAAAATTATCGTTTGTAAATCGAATTTACAGACAACCATTTTTTGCTTTGCCTTAAAATACTATCCTTTTGAAACGCCGAAGGACTTTCTAGAACATATTATTTTGGCCAGTGTCGGGAACTTCGCCTGTCATAGTTTAGCAGGCGTTCAAATTAAAAGTGCCAGTGGCCAGTGTTGCCTTCTTATGGAATAATGTTCAATATCCCCACTCACTCTAAATCCGTTGGTCGCTGAATATCTTCTGAGTATTTTTTTTTAAACATTAACAGTATCGGACACCTGACAGAAAAAGTTTTCTTCATTTATATCTCTGGTTTTACCTAAAAATCTACGCGGACGAAGTCGCGAGCGGCTGCTAGTAAAAACATATTTTTCCAAATCGTCATGTAAATGACGGAGTTCTGATGGAACAAAATTAAAAAAAAACATACAACCGAATTGAGAACCTCCTCCTTTTTTGAAGTCGGTTAAAAACTGCTGCCAGTAGAGTAGGTTAAGTTAGAACTGCAATCCTGAACAGAAGATGACTGCTGCCAGAAAAGTAGGTTTTCGGTATTATAAAGTTATGCGTAAAGACCATTCGGCGAAAATAGATTCGGCGTGATGAAATTATGCTTATAGATCATCATGCCTATTGTAATTATCCGATATAGAATGGGGAATGGATGAAAATTTTCAAAAGTCTTGAAATTTTGTTTATAGGCAGGAAGGAATAAGCCTCATTATTGAGAGAAAAAAAATATTGTCATCATTTATATATTATAAATAAACTTTCATATTTTTGTTAAATCTGTATTTTTTTCTGACAATAAGGAGGCTTATTCCTTCCTACCTATAAACAAAATCTCAAGATTTTTGAAAATTTTCATTCATTCCCCATTATGGCAAAAAAATGCGTAAACAAGGGGATTTCTCTATGGAGCGTAAAAAATTAAGGGGAACAATCTGTATTTCCCCAAGTTGACGCATTTCTATTACTATATAGAATGCAAGACTGTGAGTAGTCTCTGTTTAAAAAATATCTGCATTGTTTTACTTTAAATCATTGTTTAGAATGTTTTTTTTTCGAGAACGAAGAAATAAGACAAAGACCGATTTCAACTACATTTCTCCTCTACATGTGCCAGTTTGATTTATCTAACGTTTGATTAACATACGATTTGCCTGAGTGAGCACGGCAGTACCTAAAATATGCTATTACTTCATTTCGATCTGCACAAATACGAGTATGTAGGAATATAATATGAATATAATATGCTACGCTGATAACAAATCAAGCGTGTAACCAAGGACCATTATGACAAGAGGACTTACCATCTCCATACAAACAGCCGCTTAGCCATTAACGATTAGCGAACTAATTGTTACTATTCGCTGAGCGCGAAGTATTAGGTGGGGTGGGGGTAATGTTGAAATGAGTATTATTTTATGGATCGGGTTTATTCAAATTAGGTAACCAAGTCTTAACAGATTATAGTTGAATTATCGAGAAGATGGAATTGCATTTGTAGTGGTTGTACCGTTTGCAACAAAAGGAGAATAATTTTCTCTTAACTTAATAAAATGACATACCCAAGAAGTGGAATAAGTAGTAGTCCTCTGTTTTTTTCTTTTATTCGCTATCATGTTCTTCATCTGAGCTGTCACAAGTATTGATAATAAAATTGTCTGTTATTTGATCCATTTCTCCTTCCTGACATCGATATTTATTTTCTTCACTTTCGACGTGGTGATAAATATTTTCCCAGCCCTCAGCAGTGATGGTATTCATTCGTTCAGTTGCTAAACTCAAACTCACTCGCCTTGCATGTTTAATGAAACGTTTCTTTTTGCTACATATCCTTTTACCATGGACCAAATATTTTCGATCGGATTGAATGTCGGGTGATACGGTGGCAATCGTAATACGGAGTGGCCATGTTCTTTTAAAATTGCATCTATGTGGTACTCGCGAAACCGCTCTTTATTTTGTTTAATTAATTCATATAAACTGGTTTTGTACATCAACCGGTTATATGAAATGTTGTGTTCTGTCAACCAATCCACCATTTCTTGTTTATTAGAATTTGACGTTGGCACGATTCAAAAGTTTGTTGTGATAGGGCGCATTATCCACGATAAGTACGCTATTCGGTTTGAGGTTCGGTATTAATTTTTCTTTTAACCATTTTTCGTAGTTGACAAAGTTCATCTGGTCATGGTAATCTCCCGTTTTTTGGTTTGCCTTAAACATTAACAAAGCGTTGGGAATAAAACCATCTTTTCCTCCTGCGTGCACTATTATTAACCGCTGGCCTGTACTGATTTGTTTTTTAACACCAAATTCTGTTCCATCGGTCCAAGCTTCTCCGGACACATGTGAAGTGTGGATGTAGGTTTCATCAGTATAAACTAGTGGTCTATCTTGAGATCGATATTCCGCAATTTTGATAAGGTAATTTATTCTTAGCAGTCGTATGTTGTGTTTTTCCATTAATATTTTTCGGTTGTCCTCGGTCTTTTTCCATTTAAATCCTAATTTTTGTATTTGTTTTCGTAAGGTGGAAATGCCAAATTTGTAATCTATATCGGATTTTAACACAGAGTGGGACTCCCCTTTAAGGTTGGAAATTGCTAATGGGACAGATGAAAATTGTATATAGTTCTCCGGATGACTTTCTGATGAAAATCGTCTACTGCTGATGACGGACAAGGACGCAACTTTTTATTCTTCGGGGAGGTGAATTTCTTTGTTGTTGCGAATTTCTCGCTGTTGCTCTCAGTCACAATGTTATAAACAGTAGAGAGACAAACACCTGTAGCTTTTTCAACTAACTGGGCAGCGGTGTAAGGCAAGTTTAAATTTTTCGTCAGTTCATTTTCAAAATATTTATAACAGTTGAAAATTATTTGCTTACTTTGACTCTCAAAAGGACCAAAATTACTTACAGCCATATTTTTTTAAAATATAGAAATGATTCGTAGTCGTACGGGCGGACACAATAATTAATTGAGAATACAATCAAATCAGATGTAAAAATATACGCACAACGTAAATAATATTGACAATTTCACACTGACATTATTTTTGTTTTTAGTTCTTCGATATATATATATATAACAACCTCTTTGTATGCTGAAAGTACAAGAAAATAGAAAATTCAAATATAGAATGCCTGTAAACAAACAATACTACTACATATGCAATTCCACGCTCTCGATGATTCAACTATACTTTGAGATTTGACAGATAACAGCTCCAACATTAGTTTTACTTTTGGCTACTATGAGCGCTGCGATCGATTACATTACCCCACCTACTACTTCTAACTCAGCGAATAGTAACAATTAGTTCGCAAATAGCTAATGGCTAAGCGGCTGTTTGTATTTTATTTTATTTTATTTAAAGTGAATGAAAAAAAAGAGATGGTCAGTCCTCTTGTTTTAATGGTCCTTGGTGTAAGTTAGAGGCCTAAAGTAAAGAGGAACACAGCACTTATAGTCATTTTAAAAAAAAAACCAGAATTCTACATGTAACAGAACGTAATGCTAGATGAAAATTTGTGTGTATAAAAATCTATGCAGACAAGTATACCTACGCAATATAATTAAATGTACTCAAAACAAACATTGGGATACGCCCAACAAAGTTGACCTTAAGCAGTATCTTGGCCTCCAACGACGAACGGTTGTTGCGGCGCTAGGGTTCAAAATATAACGGTATCCACTAGCAGTAAATCAAGTTACAGTAGTATGGAGTATTGTACGAAAATTCGACGTCCGATTGTGTATTGTACCGTTTACTGCGTCAATTGTTCAGTCAATGGACAGACCCAGTAATCACAATAAACACATTTTACATGTAGGGACGGAACCAGACCAGTTCCCCATTGTATGTCTGTCTAACACTGGATTTATATAGATACGGCCGTTTGTGGCGTATATTTATTTACCCTCGGTGCGCGAATCCAACTAGCACTGGGCCGGTTTTAGATTTATTTATTAAATTATTACATAATTCTTAGTTTTAAGACAGTTTCCTGTAAAACTGTATTATACAGTTTGACTGCAGGGCTGAGTCTCTGTACTAATAATATAGTAAAAAGTATAGTATATTTATATACAATATTAATATATCAGCATTATAGGATACTTATACGATTTTCTTATGTGTGGTTCAATCAATCAATCAATCAAAATATTCTTTATTCAAGTGGGCCTAGTTGCAAGCACTTTCGAAATGTCAGTTACATGAGTGTGAATGTTTGCTGGGAGACATACAATATGATCCAACATTTGCTGCAAGGATTAGGTAAACCCAGAAAAACCTAATCAGATCATTTAACTTAAGTATAATATTATTGATAAAATCATCACTTTAAAAATTAAAATAATCAATAAGATAAATCCCAAAAGGATTGTCAATAAAAAAGAAAAAAAAAATCTAGAATGTGTCTAGAATAAAATTCTAAATGCAAGAGTATATAAAGCAATTAAGATTAAAATAATAATAATACCGTAGGTATTCGTTAAAATAATTATACATATACCTACATGACGCCATAATTTACATTAATCCTACGCGGCTTTATCATTCATGTAGCTTTAGAAAATAATTTTCGTTTCACAATATTTTTGAATTTACCAATAGACGATTATTATAAAACCTTACACAGTTACCCATGAATGATCTCCTTCTTTTATCGAGCCTAGTAGCAGGCACTGCGAGCTTATGCTTATTTCTAGTATTAAAATTATGTACATCACAGTTCTTCTTAAAGTGGGTAATATTTGTATGTACATACATAATATTCTCATAAATGTATTGACAATGCACTGTCATTATATTAATGCCCTTAAACCTATCTCGAAGCGAGTCTCTATGGTTCATTTTATATATCGCACGAACAGCCCGTTTCTGCAGAACAAATATAGTATTAATGTCGGAAGCACTGCTCCATAGTAAAATGCTATACGACATAATACTGTGGAAATAACTGAAATACACTAATCGAGCCTTTATCACGTCTGTTAATTGACGAATCTTACTTACTGTAAAAGCTGCAGAACTCTATTAGCAATATGGGGACCCCATTGGAGCTTAGAATCTAATGTTATACCGAGAAAGACTGTACTATTAACTAGTTCCAGTTCCTCACCTTTAACAATAACGCTTGCTTGCTCGTGTTTTACGTTACTCGTGACAAACTTAACACATTTAGTCTTTTTCTCATTCAACAGTAAATTATTTACATTAAACCAATTTACTACTTCACAGATAGCATTGTTTACGTCATTGTTGGATCGTTGATTTCGTACGACTTTGAAAATTAGAGACGTATCATCTGCAAACAAAACTATCTCATGGTGGGTCTTTACGAGGTGTGGCAAGTCGTTTATATAGATAAGGAACAGGAAAGGTCCCAGTATTGATCCCTGCGGCACACCCATAGAGACTAATGACCCCGGTGATCGCTTTCCATTCACGTCAACCCTTTGTATTCTACCATTTAAGTAAGACTCTAATAAATCTAGTGCTAATCCTTTAACTCCGTAGTGGTGTAGCTTCCTGATCTGTGTCTCATGATTAACGCAATCGAAGGCCTTAGATAAATCACAGAAGATACCTAAAGTATCTCGCGATTCCGCCCAGGCATCGAAAATATGTTTTACGAGCTCAACTCCGGCGTTGGATGTCGAGCGACCCCGCGTAAAACCGAATTGCTTACTATGCATCAAATTGTTCAAATTAAAATGTTTTAACAATTGATATTCTGGACCTTTTCTTTTAACAACAGAACGGCAGACGAAGTTGATGAATTTAAACACTTTGTTGTGGATACTGGTATATCGGTGAAGAAATTTTCAAATTCTGTTGCTAGGTCTAAACTAGAATCTATAATTTTGCCATCAATTTTTAATTGATTAAAATGATAACCCTCTTTTTTTCTCAGCGTAGCCGAGTAATAAGTATCCTGTAACCCGAACCATCTCTGGATGCGTACCTACCTGTGTACCAAAAATAGTTAAAATCTGTGCAACCGTTTTGGCGCGATGAAGCCATATCGACACATACAAATAAAAAGTTTTTTCATAGCCTATCATAACAGCCATTTAATTTTAACAACTTTCAGATAATATACTCGTAGATTAGGATATTACGATTAGCGGTGTTGTCAAACTTACGGTGTGTATATAAAAAAAATGTAGCGTTAACTTTTGCACATGGTTGCATGTGCCGAGACAAGCCACACTATTTGAGAATGACGCATATCTGTTCTCCCTCTCTTTATAATTAACTAAACGGCGCCCGCAACTTCGTTCGCGTATGTTTTTTTTTTTTAAATCATAGACAAACGAATGAAGTCCTTATTCTCATATCACTTGAGATCAGATGTCGTGCGGTTTATATAAAAAACATACTGAATTGACGTTTCATATCGATAAATGTTTTAATATCTATGAATACTATAATAGAGATCTACTTGAGTTTTGACAGCTGTTCTAAATTTAAACTCATAAAGTTACAAAAATCGCAAAAATCTATACTGAAATACACATTACAGTACAGATTGTACCGACTACCACAGAAAAGAAAGTTCTCATACTAAAATTGGTTGTAATAATGCTGGTCATTTCCTACGGTTTCTGAACGCATTTTAGAGCACTAATGATATGTGGGTAGATAAATGCATTTTTCCTCTCGTTACTACGCACTCACACTTAAACAAAACCATTATTCCAGTTTAGCGCACTCTGCATGTATGTAAACAGGAACATTAAATCCATAGTAATATTATAAATGCGAAAGTGTGTCTGTCTGTCTGTCTGGCTGTTACCTCTTCACGCTTAAACCGCTGAACCGATTTGGATGAAATTTGGTATGGACATAGTTTGAGTCCCGGGGAAGGACATAGGCTACTTTTTATCCCGGAAAAATACCCTCATTCGCGATAACCGAATTTAAGGCGGACGAAGTCGCGGGTAGAAGCTAGTATGAAATAAGATTAATTATTAGACAAAGGTAGACGCTTCTCCCATACTGAATTCGCTAAGGCTGATATTTGCTTGTAATTTCATGCAACGTTTAAAGACCAGTAGATCTTATTAACCTTAAATACGAGGAGCTTTAAACGTCACATTTTCTCGATCTGTCAAAATGAAATACGAAGTGCATGGCATGACCGGACCACCCTTCCCTGGCTAAAGCCTTTCAATGGGCTTCCCTTTGTAATGTATAACCCAGTAAAAGACTTACAGATTCTAACTGGTAACCCATACATCTGACTATCCCTTATTATAAGGGGAACCTAAGAATAAGGCTAACCCTTTACAATTGCTAACCGATATTCTCTTTATCTTGCTATCCACTTTAAAGGGTTACGAGTACCCTTATGTTCATAGCGCTTAATATAAAACTTTCCTTTTCAACATGTCATACTTTAAGCCTTAAGAGAATGAGACAAGACTAGTTCTAACCGGTATTATGCGAGCAACGGCGACACCCAACGCGACGGTCGCGTGATCATGCAATCTCTTTTACACTCACTTCATTTCGTTTATACCTTTGTGGACTTTGCGAATTTGCTGCGCTATCATACGACACAATTAATGGTAATTTTTGATCGTTAATTTTATTACACACGGTGCCAGCGAGGAATCCGAAAGATTTTAACTGCGTATTCTATGTCATTAGGAGCAAAAATGTTTAATGAACCCCATTCAAATCCAGTTTTGAAGATATTAACACTTTTTGACAGACTCCCAAAAACGGAGGTGGGTCTCAATTCGATTATATTGATGAAGATAGAAGAAGAGAAGAAATTCTCCGTCATTCACAAACCATTTAATTTTTTTGTTTAAAAGCACCATGCAGTTTCGTCCCATTTAATTTCAGTGAAGATCTGATGATCCATGAGGAATTGAAGGAACTCATTAAATAGACAGAATTTATATAAGGTGCCACCAAATGGTCCTGATGATGGACCCTGAGGGTACCCCTATAAAACACAAGTTTGGATCAACATAGACGAGTGCTTTTTAGCTTAATGGACTTAGATGATGAAGATGACAGATATCACTTTAAGTGAAAAACTCATCCTAGGTGTCTATGGGGGTGCAGATTCTGAAAATGGCATCCATTTTGGAATTTCAGAAGGCGGAAATCACTTTCATTTAAAAAAGAGTCATGGGTGTCATTTTCTAGCTATTTGGGGGTGCAGATTTCGACAATGAGGTCTATTTTGGAATTCAAGATGGTAGACATCACTTTCAGTGAAAAAGTCATCATGGGTGTCACTTTCTAGGTTTTTGGGGGTGCCGATTCCGAAAATGGCGTCCATTTTGGAATTCAAGATGTCGGACATCACTTTCAGGGGACAAGTCATCATGGATGTCGTTTTCTAGGTTTTTGGAGGTGCTGATTCCGAAAATGGCGCCCATTTAAGAATTCAAGATGGCGGAAATCACTTTCTATGAAAAACTCTCATGTGTGTCGTTTTCTTGCTTTATAGGTGTGCTGATTCCGAAAATGGCATCCATTTTGTAATTCAAGATGGCGTAAATTACTTTCTCATAAAAAAGTCAACATGGGTGTCGTTTTATAGGTTTTTGGGGATGCAAATTTCGACAATGAGGTCCATTTTGGAATTCAAGATGGTAGAAATCACTTTCAGTGAAAAAGTCATCATGGGTGTAGTTTTGTAGGTTTTTGGAGGTGCCGATTACGAAAATGGCATCTATTTTAGGATTTAAGACGGCGGACATCACTTTCTATGAAAAAGGCATCATGGGTATCGTTTCCAAGGTTTTTGGGGGTGCAGATCTTGACAATGATATCTTGAATTTCAAAATGAATGCCATTTTCGGAATCAGCACCCCCAAAAACCTCGAAAATGACACCCTTAATGACTTTTCATTGAAAGTGATTTCCACCATCTTGAATTCCAAAATGGAGCTCATTGTCGAGATCTGCACCCCCCAAAACCTAGAAAACGACACTCATGATGACTTTTCATAGAAAGTGATTTCCGCCATCTTGAATTCCAAAATGTATGCCATTTTCGGAATCGGCACCCTCAAAAACCTAGAAACCGACACCCATGATGCCCTTTTTACTGAAAGTGATGTTCACCATATTGAATTCCAAAATGGACCTCACTGTCGAAATCGGCACCCCGAATAACCTAGAAAGCGACACCCATGATGACTTTTCATTGAAAAAAATTTATGCCATTTTCCGAATCGGCACACCCAAAAACCAAAAAAACGACACCCCTGATGACTTTTTCACTGTGATCCAGTAGGTACCTCCAAGGTCCATCATTAGAACCCTATTCGTATCGTTAATACTCCTTTTCACTGAAAAATGCTTGACTGCCCGGAAGGTCTTTATATTCTTGCGACTTCATACTTTAAAAAATAGGCACATAGCACAAACAAGACACGCCAAGCTAAACCAAAGCCACACGCCAAAAAGCAATTCATTCAGCAAGCAGCAAGGTCAAAACAAAATCCAGTGAAGTAGGTAATGTAATACTGCTGACGGTGTGGCTTCCTTCAGTAGTGGTATAAAAGAGATAGCAATGCTCGTCCTATCTTGACGTCATTGTGAGAAATTAACCGGTGAAGTTGAAATTATTTACCGGTTCATTGTATTTCCCAAAACGAATTACGAACGAATTTGGCACTAACGGGTAGCTCAATTGAACAGTTCTTTAACCGATAACTGCAAACGGAAACTAAACCCTTTTCGTTCGCGGATCAATGACCGAAACCGGTATGCCAAAAGAAACGTTTTCCGATCCCTGATTAACCCTTTATAGAACTGTTCTATTGCTGCTTGCAAGAGGGTGGCAGACAAGTTTATCTGAAAAAAGGACTAATCGATTCCCATTCAAATATCGGATTAAAAAAATGAGTTTGCAGGTGACGGATCGATATCTGGGGAATCTGCTAAAAAACAATATAAAATATAAATAAAACATTACGAAAGCAAACGCAAGAGTTACTGTAAAATAAATACTTGTAAAATACCCAAAATGCTATAGGATAGGAATGAATGCGCATAATATTTGATGACTTCCCTCGATTCATCTATGATTCCACCATAAGATCCTAATTTGTTGGCAATAAAACTACTTAAAAGATTAAAAATACAGATCGGTCCAACCGTTTTTCAGTTGATCAGCAACCGACATACATAAAAAATCCGAATTTTGACGAACTACGAACCAATTTTTTAGACATTTAAATTTTGCACAGGATTTAAAAAAAAACATTGTTATTTTTGGCACAATAAAATTGACTAATTAATAATAATAACAAGAAAATACTAATTTATTTATTACGATGCGATGTTAAGGTATAAGTAATAGGTATTAAGTAGGTACTTCGCGTGCTGATATGCCCATAATACACTTTGTGTCGATGGTGGCATTGTAGTACGCAAACACAACAAAAAATTAACTAAATATAACAATATCGCATAATACTTTAACCCGATTCTAAGCATTGATAGCTGCCGTACAAAAGAAAACAAAAGCGGCAGTCCTTGTCAAAATAAACAAACTTCAAACCCTTTGTTAGGCTAACCATTTAGTAAGGATGGGTGAGCAATTATTCTTATTTTAAAGGGGAATTGTGATACCGCTTGTTCATATGGGTTAGCGCTTAGATAAGGGTTTTTAAGGCTAACTGATTGGGGCTTGATGTTCTTAAGGTTAGCCTTATGCAAAACCGTTACAAAACCCTTTGAAAGGGATAGCGGTCCGGTCCCTGGTGCATGCGATATTTTGCAAACTTATTTTGTAATAGATTCCAAGATGCCTGATTTTCTTGAAAAAGTTTTATGTATTAATATGCTGTAATATGGTATAATAAAAGCAAAACTGTGAAATGATATTTCATCCTTTTGTATGCTTGGTGTATTTGAACGCTTTGATGAATGAAGTAGTTTTTAACCGACTTCCAAAAAAAGGAGGAGGTTCTCAATTCTACGGAATGCTTTTTTTTATGGATGTTCACCGATTACTCGACGACTATTTGACCGATTTCGTTTTTTTTTTTGTTTTATAGGAGGTACTTCCAAGTTGGTGCCATATAATTCTGGTGAAGATCTGATGATGCAATCTACGAGGAATTGAAGGAACTCCTCAAATATTGTAGGCATACATATGGCGTGTTTGGTATTATAAGAAACATAATAAGCATTTTCATTCAAAAAGTGTAAATTGGTGAAGTGGAACTGATGAAGAAGACCACAGAATGCCATCGGAACTCCTCAATGATACATGATTTACGAGTGGCGATAAGATATCTTGATTAATATACCTAAGCAACTTCATAGTTACAAACTTAAATGTTCCTCATGAGAATGGTACCATCGAATTGATTTGATGATGGAGCCGGAAGGTGGGCACCAGATCTATGTAATAAAATAATGTATCCTAGCCGTGTATGGGCTTGTTTGAATCGTCACGACACTTTTAAGAAACGGGTAACTAAAAAGTGTAAAATAAATACACTTTTTAACAAAAAAATAAAACAGACTCCAAAAAAAAACTAAAGAGTAAAAAAATAACGCCATAATTCAGTTTCTTCAATTTACTTACAAGTAACCGTTTGTATACTCAATCTATACAGTATATACAATTAATGTTATTTTGGAGTCGGTGCCATCGTGTCACAACTTACTAAAATCGACAATTTTCAATATTTTACACATTCTTTATATGGCATTATTTTCTTTCTATATTCTTTTTATGGCGTTATTTATTTACTTTTAGTTTTTTTTTGTGGTCGATTT
Organism: Hedya salicella; assembly: GCA_905404275.2. Taxonomy (NCBI): domain Eukaryota; kingdom Metazoa; phylum Arthropoda; class Insecta; order Lepidoptera; family Tortricidae; genus Hedya; species Hedya salicella. The sequence goes on along the minus strand of FR990096.1, from coordinate 12,021,391 downwards.
TTTTTGTTAATTATAAAACGGTTGGAACATTGTACCAACGTCTTTGGCAGAGGGGAAACGACATGAAAGCGTCTCCATTACTAAATACTCCAAGCTAAAACGGCACATTTAAGTGATTTCCTCTCGTAATTTTTAGCTCGCGCATAGTCTTAAACGTGTGCCTTGGTAGATGATACTGCATTAGAGACACGCGCAGAGATTCATTGGATAATTTAAAAAAAGTGTCTGTAAAAAATGTATTTTTTGTAACAAGCTTCTATTGCCGACTGTACTTTTCTTTAACATTCAAAAATTTATCAACAACTCACCGATAAGATTCTAAAGAGCCCAAACTCTGTACGAATGCTTTCTTTTATTACAAAGATCCTATGACCAATAATTGGTTGGTATGGTTTATTATCTTTAAATGACCAATAATCATTGGTCATAAAAAGTTGATAATAATGTTTCCATATAAGTGTATTTTATTTACTGAATTACTGATGCTGCCTGAAATAATTAATAATATGATTTTACTTAGATTGATGAAGTTAAGATTAGTTAAGATTATACATTGGGATGTGCGCCAGTATATAATGTTAATTTATTATAATCTAATCAATAATAATAATAACGTTGGTTTATTTAGTTTACTTCTTCATAGTAGTGGCCTCTGTCGTAATTTTTTTGTACTGCGATACTTCTCTGTTTACTGAATGACTACATGATCGACTACAGAGCCATCTGTGATGTTCCTTTCCAACTAACTAGCTACACTGTCATTTTGTAAGATGGAATATATGTCTGTGACCGCGAGATGGCAATGAAAACAAGCCTGGTTTCATCGGTAGTAATTGTAAAGTAAATAAGTGCAATAATAATAGATAAGTAAGCTAATATATATTAAAATAATTAAAAAAATTGAAGAATTAGCAAAATATAGAAATTATGCAACTGCGATTATATTAATATTTTGATCATACTTTAAATATCTGTATTATCTGTGGTCAAACTTGCTATATTGCTCTAGGTATTTATGATTCTAAAGGAAAAGTTTTGTTTTGAATCGACCTGAAAATAGATTGTTATTTGGTTTATGTTATTTATGTTCGTCGATGTGTAGCATATTAAACGTTAGGCTGCGTAACGAATTATTAATGGTAAGTACAAAATTATTTCATTGTATCCGCGGTAGTAGTTATTCATTATATTAAATATTTAATGAAAATACCTAAACAAATAGAAAATTATGTCTACTATAGGAGTGCGTCCCACATTACTTTTAATGTGCATTACGAAATTCTCAGGTTAACGAGCATTATCGTCGTACAACTTGCCATTTACGTTTTAAGTAACCACTTCCCGGGTTCTAGATTGAAAAATTGACGTAATAAAACACGCATGCGCTTTCAGTACGCTGCGAAGTGAGCCATCAGCCGCAATTTCATGAACAGAAGTACACATAGGCAGGTACTATTTAGTCGTTCGCACTGGGCAGAGGTAGTGCTTAGTGTCTAAAGAGCGCGGCGCGGATCCCCCGACCACGGCATCATAACAACTTTCCAGTCTTCTCGAATATCACCGATCAGATTCATCCAGGTAAGATTTGAATTTGGAACATGATTTTCGCATGTCAGCTGTTTCACATGTTTAACTAACCTGTCTGGATTTTTGGCAAACTTTAAGCGAAAGTATGTGTATGAGATGGTAAATGTTTTCTTTATTAATATTATGTTTTAACACTGCTGCTTAGGACTGCTGTTTATTAACTTATTGGTCCTATTGGTAATTGTGTTTTATGTCATCTGTTTTGTTTTATTTATTACTTTTGAACTGGTGGTGTATTAAGTAAAATGTTGAAATTGAAAAATACTGGAAAGTCATGGCATGTCAGATTATAATACCAAAGGTACCTAAAGTTTACAGTGACAAAGGCAGATCTTGATTTATGTAATAAGCTGACTCTCACAGATATACATATGTACCTACTCCTTTGACATATAATATTTAAATCAGATTTTAGTGAGTAAGTCTTGACTTTTCAAATAAATTTATACTCAACTTTATTCACAAAATCTGATTTCCTCACACTAACCCAGGCACCTGCACAATTGGCATGGGCTTGCATGTTTTTTCTTTGCAACACCGTTTTAAGGCTTATGTGTTTTCTTTTGGGTGTATGTAGCATGCCTCGCGGTCTGCTGAGCGAGGGTTCTTACTCGTCACTGGACCCGGTCTACAAAGGCACCACCGTGCCTAATGTAAAGGACGGTAGAATAAAGAAAGTGCTAAAAATCTCTAAGGCCAAGAAGAGATTAGATTTTAAAGAGATTTTATTCAGTCAGTTTGATAATGTGAATGAAGAAGCGGAGTGAGTATGTAGCTACATGCATGGCACATGGTTGGCTTCCCTACATGCATGGGCGCTGCTTCATCCATTCATATAAGCTAACTGGTCCGTATCACTAATAATGATCGTATTCATCTTGTTCAATGTTCTTAAAGAAAATGGATATATGTTGCAGTCTTAAGACTTATTCTGAATTCCAACTAAACTCTTATTTCGAACGAGTATTCCTGAGTCCTAAAAATACATACAGAAAAGCATATTTTTATGTTATATGCTTATATGTTACTTTTACTGAGAATACTGTGTATTATGTAACTTCTTGTCATGTAAGATCGTATATTCTTTCTGGGTTATGCTTCACTATGCTGTGTTCATGCAAATATTGTACATTTCTGCAACAGACTACTACATTACTTGTGAAATTTCACACCTTTGCCTTGAACATTAAAAAAAAGTTTTTTTTTTATTTGATTTTCTTTTTATTTTCCAATCACTTTCTTCCGGCATGAGACTAAGATTATAATTTCATCAAATTGGGCATAGGTGACTCTGACTAACAAGTATCTGTTTTCTTAACTTCTTACCTTTTAAATAAATCATAGAAGGTGAACCCAGCGATCCAAAATTATCTTTTTATAGAACAAGAAAGGAAGTACTGTCATTATTAATGATACGGTATAGTTCCCATGAACTTGGCGTATGGCGTTTTTCGCTCATTAATTATGCAATGGCGACTAATGCCAAGGGAAGAAATGATTATATATGGCATAGTCAAGGGTTTTAATAAGAGTATTATGTCAATCAAATACAATTACATTAAAAACCATTTTAATTTTACCGCGAAGTCTAGAATACTACAGCTTTTTCTCCAATTTTAGAACTACATTCGGGTTGATTTAAAATTGTAGGTAACACTTATTTTGTTAAATCTTATCTCATACATTTAAGATGTGTAAAGTTGCCTTAACATATCAGTTTGATAACGTCACAGAACAAAGCCTACCAACAAAAGCAATCTTTAATTTTAAAGAACATTTTTGACAGTAGTAATACTTTCTAAAAATTACTTGTATCTATGTACACATAGTTTTATAATGTTATGTTACTTCCGTGCGGACACCTTAAAGACTTTAAGCTTAAGGTGTAGCTCTATACCGATCTAAATAATATTATAATGACTGTATCAACTGTAATACAACCTATGTGCTATGCAATATTTGGAACTAATGAAGGCTTTCTAAAACGATGGCGCCTACTAGTGATATTTCCCTTCTAGAAAACCCTCATTGGTTGTTAAAATAAAGTAAGCGTTTGAGCTACTCTATGATACATATATAAACTAGGAGTTACAAGCGCAATACAAACTACTGGTGTCACTTTCCGTGGGACCGAATACCGGTAATCTTTGCAAACGAAATAACCGTTATTCAAATTCGGTATCTCGGTTAGGTATTATTTTACATTTTTGTATTTTAATGAGCTAAAGTTAATATTCAGTAACTAAATACCATTAAATGTAGGTACTGACTTAAATGTCGAGGATTTACTAAGATATTTCAATTTAAATTAATATCGGATTTACCTTACGCGTTTATCATTCGATTCAGTTTTTTAAATGGCAACTTTAGAAGTTAAATCACACAATTGTACTGTGCCCCTATTTTACAAAATCGGTTTCCTTTTAATTTCAGTTTGCGTATATCATTCGTACCTTTGGCTATGCTGTGTCAAGTTCTTGTTATAGCATAAATACTAAGCATTGGCGTCGTGTACGCGCGAAACGCAATGCGTCCAAGGTGAACGGTTGGCCTCGCTCATAGATTTCTTAACTACCTCATAGCAATAACTTATCGATAAAAATGTTTCTAAATATTATTCTGATAAATGTTTGCAGTAGCAAAAAGACTAGCGTACTAGCGTGTACGCTCTCGTCGAGCGAAAATTTTCGCTATTAGTTTACTAAATATCACAAACATATCGCGACTACTTAAAAAAATCTGTTTCGTATTCTGCCATAAAACCCATTCAGTGTATGTGAGTTAATATGTACATGTATGTCGGTCCATGAAAATGATGAACATAAGAACCATGACAATTGAAATTAACATAAGGTCAACCGGTACAAATGCGTCTTTTTTCAATAACATAAAAACGCATCGTTTTGCAACTATCCCTGCTCTTTTTTTGATACGTATACTGTCACATTTTAGGCAGGGAGGTTATGGGTAGTTTCAAAGTGTTCGGACCTTAAGAATTGTTTAACAGACGCCTTTCGCCGTAGTCAGATTTGTCCGGGTTGACTACTTGATTCTATGTAGGTAGTTATTTCGGTTATTTGTTACAAGTTTTATTACAGTACACGATTACTTTGAGTTTACCATTGACATATGCTTTTATTCCATTGGATATTCGACTTTAACACTAATGAAAGTTTATAATAGAAACTCTTGTATTAGTGTTAAAGTCGAATATCCAATGGAATAAAAGCATATGTCAATGGTAAACTCAAAGTAATCGTACTGTACGACGACGTATTAAAGCGCTGAAAGGCTTCAGCGCTTTAAATGGCCGCGCTTGGTATTCCCCTTTGTGGGTTTACGCTCCCCCACTGAATCCGATAACTGCGTAAGCGGCCTAGCGAGACATATCCAGTTCAAAATCAGGTTGCAATTTTTTTTGTTTGTTTCTTTTTTCTGTTTGTTTAGACAGACCATTTCAGAGGTTCTGAAGTAGGTACCTCGCTGCACAGGTTCTAGAAAGAAGTGCTGAATATTTTCCCAGGTCTACCTTAATGCGTTTTTCTATAAATTGGTTTGAGATTAAAAAATCCAAAGTTTATTATGTATTTTTGAAATCTATGAGTTTTAAGAAGCCGCTTGTTCACATTCGTTGGGTATTTGTCAATCACGTCATTTACATACAAAATAAGTAACATAGGTCCCACTGGTTACGTCATCAAATATTTACATTGTGGTGGTCAATAGAATTGTGTACATATATGTGACAAGAAAATTTTGGCTTTAAACTTATCGTGAATGAGCTGCATTGCGGGCGTGCGAGTTGGGATGTGCGGTCAGCGAGTCGATCACACATCACTATGCCCTAACTGCATACATGTATTTGTATATTCAATAATCACGCGTAATTACATATAGTACACAATTTTATAGAGTCGAAAGGTGCTCCCATACTAGCTGATATATAATGTTATAATATAAAACAATGTGTAACAGCAATAATATCACATGATGATACTAGTGTGCTACTGCTACGTTGGTAGATAAAATACACACGAGGCTATCTTGTATTCCGAGTCGTAGACGAGGGCCAATGTAGACGAGTTTCATACGACGTTTTTCAACACACTCGTGACGAGAAAAGGAAAAAAAATCGACCCTTTCAAGTAAATGAAATTTCGTTCAGGTTTTACTTTGGTATACAATCCTGTAGTCCGTAAGTCTTACATTAAACCGTCATTAGTACCTCAAATTATATTTTCAAACGTACATAATAATATTTTTAATTTCGTTGCTAGAAATTAATTGTCATTTTCATCATTCAATATAGAATTAGTATAGTAAATAATGTAAAATCAAAATGGCGCGCGGTAGCCGGTGCAATGATGCGCGCGCATGATCGATGAGGCAGGGCTAAGCCCTCAAAATACCAAACATTAATAATTATTTTAATTTAATTCAATTAAATCTTATAATTTTCTGAAATTTTAATAATTAATTGAAATTGAGTGTTAATTATACGTACCGCATTAGATTTATTAAAAAAGAAATTGTTATGATAAGGCGCTACTGCGATTATGTAATGTAATAAAACACGCGTGGTTAATGGAGAGGATTATAGCCATAAAAACGGTTGAATAAGAGCCACTTTACACGAGCACGTGTTTTGAAAAATATGATTCATGGTTAACATATTATTGTTGTCATACATTGTTTGATAACGTTGCATGATTGCTGTGTGGGAGTACCCTAATGCATGAATATAAAATACTCGTAGTTGATGAAGATGTCTTGGTGTTGGTGGGACTAGACTTGAGAGGAAAGAAAATTATTGCTTCTGTTGCATGTGTGCTAAAAATGCTCACATAACAGTTGTAAAATAAAATATACATGTATTAATTTGATTATAGCATTATTCGGATTTACAGAGGCGTTAAGTTTAGTCATCATACCACCACAAAGACATATTTGTTCGTAACTTACGTAACCGTGTGTTTTATGTTAGTGTTATACCTACATTGTTTTTTAAAGTAATGCTGATCCAGCAAATACAACTTAAATATAATACAGTCATGGGTTTCGTGTGTAGTAACTAATAGTACGTGTCATTAAAATACTTTATTGCACATATAAACGGAAATTACAGCACCTGTTTACCAGCTATTGAATGGGAAAAAGCAATAGACATGATGACAAAATTTTAATATTGGCGACGTATTTTTTTCATTGATTCAAAGGCGAATACATTCATTCAAAATGTCGCGCTGTGTCACGCCTATGTACACTTTGTACCGAGCTATAAGCCCCCACTCCCAAACTTTAATGCGATTTATCTGATTATTTTATTTTGACTACTTTGAAAGTGCAAAAAATACGTGTCTTATTTTGTAACTTAACTGAGAACTATAGCGTGACAAATTCTTTCGTGACACTCCCATGGTCTGCGGGAGACGTGTGGGGGGGGGGGGGGGGGGGGGAGAACAGCGGGCGAATATGAAGGGTGCGCGCAGCGGAGCGCACGATGAACCTGCCACGCGCACACTTACTCGCTACCGATGTCTTACCCCCCGTCGCCCGCAGCGCAGGCCATGGGAGTGTGTCAAGAAAGAACTTGTCAAGCTTTGAATAATTAGAATGTTGATTTTCGTACCCCGTTATCATGCCTATTAAACGTGTTTCGTTTCACGGAGTTGATACTTAACAGTATATATTCCAGCACTTTCTTTAAATAGCCAAAGTAACAATTAAAACACAAGTTTCGTAAGTAACGGGCATATATTAGATTCGTATCATCTCATGCATACATAAGTAAGCTATCATACAATGCACTATTTCAGAGTGAATATCCTCACGAAAGAAGAAAACAAGGACGAAAAAATGCCCACCACCAACGCAGAGGAAGCTGCACTGCTCGGGTAAGTTGCACGACTACCACTAGATAACGCGTTCGCAGTCTCTTTAAAGAGTTTTACTTATAGTTGAATCATCGAGAGCGTGGAATTGCATATGTAGTAGTATTGTTTGTTTACAGGCATTCTATATTTGAATTTTCTATTTTCTTGTACTATCAGCATACAAAGAGGTTGTTATATATATATATATATATCGAAGAACTAAAAACAAAAATAATGTCAGTGTGGAATTGTCAATATTATTTACGTTGTGCGTATATTTTTACATCTGATTTGATTGTATTCTCAATTAATTATTGTGTCCGCCCGTACGACTACGAATAATTTCTATATTTAAAAAAAATATGGCTGTAAGTAATTTTGGTCCTATTGAGAGTCAAAGTAAGCAAATAATTTTCAACTGTTATAAATATTTTGAAAATGAACTGACGAATAATTTAAACTTGCCTTACACCGCTGCCCAGTTAGTTGAAAAAGCTACAGGTGTTTGTCTCTCTACTGTTTATAACATTGTGACTGAGAGCAACAGCGAGAAATTCGCAACAACAAAGAAATTCACCTCCCCGAAGAATAAAAAGTTGCGTCCTTGTCCGTCATCAGCAGTAGACGATTTTGATCAGGAAGTCATCCGGAGAACTATATACAATTTTCATCTGTCCCATAAGCAATTTCCAACCTTAAAGGGACTCCACTCTGTGTTAAAATCCGATATAGATTACAAATTTGGCATTTCCACCTTACGAAAACAAATACAAAAATTAGGATTTAAATGGAAAAAAAACCGAGGACAACCGAAAAATACAACATACGAGTACGACTACTAAGAATAAATTACCTTATCAAAATTGCGGAATATCGATCTCAAGATAGACCACTAGTTCATACTGATGAAACCTACATCCACACTTCACATGTGTCCGGAGATGCTTGGACCGATGGAACAGAATTAGGTGTAAAAAAACAAATCAGTACAGGCCAGCGGTTAATAATAGTGAACGCAGGAGGAAAATATGGTTTTATTCCCAACGCTTTGTTAATGTTTAAGGCAAACCAAAAAACGGGAGATTACCATGACCAGATGAACTTTGTCAACTACGAAAAATGGGTAAAAGAAAAATTAATACCGAACCTCAAACCGAATAGCGTACTTATCGTGGATAATGCGTCCTATCACAACAAACTTTTGAATCGTGCTCCAACGTCAAATTCTAATAAACAAGAAATGATGGATTGGTTGACAGAACACAACATTTCGTATAACCGGTTGATGTACAAAACCAGTTTGTATGAATTAATTAAACAAAATAAAGAGCGGTTTCGCGAGTACCACATAGATGCAATTTTAAAAGAACATGGCCACTCCGTATTACGATTGCCACCGTATCACCCGACATTCAATCCGATCGAAAATATTTGGTCCATGGTAAAAGGATATGTAGCAAAAAGAAACGTTTTATTAAACATGCAAGGCATTATGAGTTTAGCAACTGAACGAATGAATACCATCACTGCTGAGGACTTGGAAAATATTTGTCACCACGTCGAAAGTGAAGAAAATAAATATCGATGTCAGGAAGGAGAAATGGATCAAATAACAGACAATTTTATTATCAATACTTGTGACAGCTCAGATGAAGAACATGATAGCGAATAAAAGAAAAAAACAGAGGACTACTACTTATTCCACTTCTTGGGTATGTCATTTTATTAAGTTAAGAGAAAATTATTCTCCTTTTGTTGCAAACGGTACAACCACTACAAATGCAATTCCATCTTCTCGATAATTCAACTATACCGTAGATTTAGACTTAGAGCGTTTACCTGATAGAGATGACAAACTGTGTCATTACCGAACCAATTGTTCATGCATTTTTAGCCGGGGGTGAGGTAAACACGTACAGCACACTACGGAAATGTTCCTATTTTTATAAACGCACACAATTAAAATAAATCGCCTACAAACAAAACAAACACCCACACACTGACAATTTACCATATAAACTAACCGGAGATTTTGCGATTCCTTTGGCAGAGGGGAATGTATTCGTATGGCATCTTAATTAGTTAAATGCTCTAAGGATTTACACCATCAAAGGGAGTTTTTTTTTATGCTTCCCTTTTTTTAACGATGATTTCATAAAACCTTACTAAAAGAATTTCTGTTATTTAACAATTAACAAGCACACAGTGAGGAGAAACTTCAGTTACACTCAGTTTATAACGTTAATAGTTCTTCAGAACAGAACGAACAGTTTCTGTTTAAACAACACCATGTTTGCCATTTGTGAATGTTGGGCAAGAAAGTTCAGTTCAATGACATTAAGGTTTTTACCTATATATAAAAGAATATCAAGAGCTTACCCAAAAATTCGATTAATCCATAAGACAATAGGGTACATGCATGATTTTTTTTATTGCTTTTCTCAACAAAATATCGTAATACCGTAAAAACGATTTCAAAAGGTGAAATTAAAATCGACCAAGAAAATACTCATGATATAGGAATTATAAACTACTTGTTAGACAGCGATTTGATAGAGAAGTCCGAGGTGTACGGTTACGTCATAGTGCACTCCGGCGATATAAACTCCATATTAAATTATGTTTTGCTAGAAAGAGATGGAATGAAATGTTTGATGGTTTATATCTTGGTTATTTTTATAGTTATTCAAAAAACATTTTTTTGTCTACTGTTTGTTACATGAATAAGCTTTAAATAAAGCAAACATATAATTTCATGCATATTCCCTATTCCACGAGCGTTTTAACCACTGTGCAACCATGTGCGCAGGATTGAACAAATGCAGTATTAATTGGCAGAAGTTCTCTTTAACCCGAAAATGTCCTGGAAAATTTGCTGATGGATAACAATAACCCGTATATAAGATAGAGCTGAAACGCTTGTAGTACAATTTGCGCCTCGTAATTTTGCGACTGAAATGGCCTCAACAGCCTCCATCCCGTTACCCCGCCAGAGGGGGCGACCAGCCCCTAATTTCATATTCTCCCCTAAGTCCGATTTTTTTCTCTTCCTCCCACGATCCAAAGACGGGTTGAACCGGTTCAACCTTACTACTGCTAACGCGATCCTTGTGCCTTGCGCACGGCGTCCCACCCCAACTCTAAGCGGTCGCATTGACATTTCCGTTTGTGGTTTCGCTGACTCCGATAGCTGTTTGAGTAGTCCTCGCTACGGTTTAAAGTCGTAAGTAAAAAGAACAGCAACGTTACTAGTAAGTAACTTCAGTACGTGGCGCAAATTGTAATGTCGCACTAAAATTATATTTCTGTGGCATGGTACATAGCGTGGTGTAAATTTACGTTCTAATTAAGCCGGAAAATGTATGCATGTTTTTCACTGTGCGTCAATAGCGCGACATCAAAGTTATACCAAGGTAAATCAGTATAAATTTGGCGTACTTTTTAATCAATAGTAATAAAAGTGTCTTCAGATGTAGGTACATAGATGCGAATAGCATAGGTATTGTGTAGAGTTAGTTGGGCACTTCCGATTCGTATCAAATTTGTCTATAATTTTATCCAAAGAATTGACTTAATACGGTTATCGAAATGCGGTTTATTGATGTTTGAGTGTAATCTCCTCGTCACTGCTGTGCATATCGGCATCACTTATGTCCCAGCTGACATAAGAACGTGTAAAACAGCTTATAGTGTATTAGAAAACTTTTTAGACACTTTATACAATACAGATGATTATTTTGCCGAGGGGAAAGGTCTGTTGGTGACATAGCCACCGACGATCTTAAATAATAAGTAGTTATTAATATAGGTAGTGCTAGAATGTCTTCGAAACATATGGTTGATTGCCTTTAGCACTTGAAAGTAGAGATGCAACGAGTAGGTACTACTTTCACAAATACGAATATAAAAACCCTTTTCAGCTACTACGAATACGAATATCAACAAGCTAATAAATAATACATTACTGTTATTTTTTTTACTAAGAGATTGAATAATTAAAATGTACACGGGCACATTTTTGTCAAAAAACACAACATTTGTAACTTCTCAGGCGTAAGACGATTTCTTTTTTTTCTTTTTGTTCTAAGCGGTGGAAATAATTTTTCTGAGGCGACAGTCGGTTTTAATGTAACTTTTGGACCAGTTTTTTCAGCTTACGGACGCAAGCACGCCATTGAACCAATGGATTCGGTGAATACGAATATTCGGTATATATGGGAGAAGAGGAAACATAGTGTTTTGTCGCATAAGGTTGACTCTTTAGGAGACAAAAAGGGAATATTTTTTTTTATGTAAGATAGGCAAGCTTTTGACTTCAATGTCACCTGTTGGTAAGCGATGATGGAGCACGCTTACCTAGATAGTGTTTATTCACTCCCGTCTTGAAGATATCCAAGTTACATTGTTCCGGGAAAAGATTTGCTGGAAGAGAGTTCCTCTCTTTGTATGCCATATCATGGCGAAGCATAGCGATCATATTATCAACCCAGGTAGTTGATGTAGCTCGGAAGGCGGCAAGGTTAAAGTGGGACTGGGCTGGTCACGTCTGCCGTATGCCGAATGATTTGTGGGCTAAGAAGACCGTGTGGAAGCCACATAACTCAAAACGGAGACGTGGCAGACCTCGTCGGCGATGGCGGGACGACTTGGACTCCTTTGCAAAGGACTGGCCAGATGATGCTCAAAATCGAGACCAATGGATAAAGAGGGGGGAGGCCTTTGCCCAGCAGTGGGACATAACAGGCTCGCAATAATAATAATAATAATGTACTTACCTATGTCTTGCAAATAAATACATGATTGATTGATTGATCTCTTTAGCCGTCTTAACGAGGAATGTGGAAGCAAATCGCTTTGTTCGAGTCGTTGATCAACAACATAGGGGGTAAGATAAAAGATACACAGCCGCTATGTATCATGGTCCGTCAACTATATATCATTATGCTGGTTTGTCAAATCGGAGACTCCCGGGACTACTGAAAGCGAAGACGACATCTTAAGTGCACCACTTTTACCACTGAGCTCCTTATAGGGTTCCGTACCAAAAAGGTAAAAAAGGAACCCTTATGGTGCGACTGTGTCTGACTGTCTGTCTGACTATTAGAGCGCCATACCTCAAAAACTACTTATGGTATCTATTTGAAATTTAGAATATTTTTAAACATGGTCAGCCTACATGTATTGCAAAGAAAACATTAAAAAAACGAGCAATATTGGGACAAAAATTAAAAGTCTAGTTACTAGGTCTATAGGTATCATATGAAAGGGCTTGATCTGTAAATTTTAGAATAATATTTTTTTTATTATCGTGCTTAAATTTCGTTTTATTAAAGAAAAAGTGGAAAAAAACTACCATTCACCCCCCCCCTTTATCTCCGAAGTTTACCAAACAAAAAATCTGGAATTTTCTGGAATTATGTAATTTAATATGAAATATTACACGAAAATTATAACCGTACATCTATCTGTCTTACTTTTTTTTAATCACCTAAAATGATTTTTATAACCCAGTTTGGTTAAGTTTGCCCCTCATTTGTATGTGACGCCATAGATACCAGAGGCAAACTTGACTCAAGCGGCAAGTTAGGTCGGAATAAGTGAAAGTTTGTACGGCACCCTCGGTGCGCGCGTCCGACTCGCACTTGTCCGGTTTTTATTTTAAAGTCTACTGGCTACTACGACTGCTACCAGTGATTCTTTCTTTATTTTGATCTAAGAAGCATCATTTTACCGACATTGAAGAATTAAATGCTGCTACAAATTGTGTGGTCACACATTGGCTCGAAAAATCAGGAAATTACAGCAAGTCTCTTTTAGTCGTAACGGACATTATCGTTAAGGAAGCTGTCTACTTAGCCGTCTTAGGAGTGGTTGCTCCGGTCGTTCGTGATCGGCTACTTAACACCAGTGTGTTGGGTTATATTTTCTAATTCTGTTTGTTTATTTTATTTTATGTAGGTTCATCTGAAAATAATACTATTCAAGTACATCTTCACCTTTTTCCTATATATCGGTCATAGCGAAATATTTTTTATTAATAATACAACCTTCATTATTCTATTATTGAGATTATGTGTCAAATCCATCAAGCCATTTAGGCAGCAAAGCTTGTCAAATAGACGCATACATACATTGTTACATGTACATATTATATAATTACACATACACTCGTACATATACACATATATTTAGGAAGTTTAACCCTCCTTGACGCAGTTGGGTAAATACAGGTACAATATCACTGTCGACGTCAAACTATTATTTAATTAGAGAGTTCACTCCGGTTCAGCTAAATATAACCGCGTTCAACCGTTTCATTACTCCGTGAGAATTGAAGTTTGCCTTTGACTTAGGCTTCAGGTGGAGTTATATAACAAGCGTGTTTATTCAAGTATGAAGCAATAGTCAATATAGATAAACCGACCATTAAGAGTAATTTTCAAAAACATAAACGGATCATCAAGTTATAGTTATTATTTTTCAAATGAAAACCAATTAAAAGAAAGCGATTTGTTCGTGCCAGCTGTCAGCGCCATTTATGACGTAAAGTGCCCTTAAAAAAGCTTCAAACTCACACACTTGGTGTATATGAAGTGACGTGATGATGTCCCTAAGTTACACATATGGGCCAGTTGGTATGCCATGATAAGATAAACGCAACTAGCTCGATCCTGGACTAGCATCCAGCCGCTCAAAGCAATAATCCTCCCATCGTCCCGGTAAAAACCTTAACGCCCGGTAAACCCATTAAGCTCGTTTCTCCATACAAACGTAGTTACGCTCTCATTTTCAAACGACTAGCTAGTTTGCTCTGAAACATTGTATTTAGAATAAGTTTAGGCATATGTAGGACTGTAATTAGTTTATGTAGCTTCAGATGCCAAAGTAAAAAAAATACAGCGTATTGAAGTTTTTCATACAAAACTTGTTTTGCTGTATATCGTTTGTTTTATAAATTGCAGGCGTATAAACTAGTTTCGGGCCTAGATATACCTCATGTCATTGTCTATGCGAAGTTTCGTGACAATCCAACACGTAGTAAAATGAGAACGAAACTTCGTTTGTATGGGAAGGTGAAATTCGGCCGAGCTTACTGGGAGGACTCTTAACTTAGGCTAATATTAATACGAAATTAAAACATAGTTTTGGTTGAATTTACATTCCTTGTGTTGCGTGTCGCCGTAACATTGTTTATGTTACGCAGTTTTGTACAGAGATGTTTCAAACCAATGCTCGCTCCATCGGACTTGAACTAGTGAAGGCGATTATGTTTCATTACGCCACTAGACGTAATTACAAGGCCTATACTGTCGGCTATGTGTCTGCTTTGAATAAGTTATAAGAAATAGTCTGGTTCTAGTGTGGGTAATTCTAAAAAAATATGTTTGTAGTTTTGTTGGAACTACGGAAACAAACATTAAATTATTAGATCAGAATTAGTCGACTATGTATGTCGGTACGGTTTTTAATCTAGATACATTTTGGTTGAAATATCCGGATCTTTCATAGGGAACACTGCTGTAGCGGACACAGGTGACTTTGGAGTGAAAAGTGTTGATCTAATTGTGATTGCTGACGTGACGATAGAGCGTATATAGTATATTTGGCGGGATACGACCTTTGGGAAACTTATCTTACCTATTATTATTGTTGATTTGTGGGCCTTCTGTATGCCGCTTCGACCAGATTTGATCTATTTTGGCAGCCCTTTACTAGAGTCCACTACTGAGGCCCTCTAGGAATTCCCAGATTCTTTGGGCAGTGTAGTGTTGTATGTATCTCTTCCGGGGGCACGACATGTTGCCCTAGGTAGATACTTCTTTTCCTCATAAGTGGTCCACAGAAGCAGAGGATGTGCATTACAGTCTCCTCTGTCTATTGGCAGAATTTGAATACTGCGTCCGGATTCATACCCATTTGAAACAGATGCTTGTTTAGTTTTCAGTGACCCGTCAGGATTCTTATTAATGCGCAAGTTTTCGGTCTTTTGAGCCGCTATCTGACCTAACCGACGTTAAATTTTCGTGAATTTTGTAAAAAATGTAGGGCAGAACGGGTAAGCTTGTCGCACCGGTAGGTTGTCACATGACGGCCAAAACAGAAAACTGGACGAAAGAATAAGTTCATCGACCGATGTCGAAAGATCGCGAAAGCCTTATCTAGGCGGGACATATAACTCTGTGAGACAACCTTACCTAGTCTACCCTATATAGGTACCTCTGGGGACAGCCATCAGGAACCAATATTTTACTTTAATACAAGAGGGTAACTCGGGAATGTAGTTGAGAGGTATTTTTTTATTGTTGCTGGCATAACTCCTGGTCTCTTGGAGTGTTAGGTCACTTCACGCATCTTTGATACAAAAATGGCCCATTTCTACTCAGGCTGAAAGAACCTAACGTTCTTCTTTCACATACGATTAGTACCGATTTATAGCTCGCTAGATGGTTCAGGTTTACCTTTCCATCTTCCGTCTCACTTTCATCGGTCATGCCAATGGGTTTATTGGGATTTTGCTTTCCCAATGGTGTACTTTGCCGCTAGCTCTTCAGTGTTGAAGCGCCAAATTGTCCTCCTCACTTTCATGGTCATGCCAATGGGTTTATTGGGATTTGGTCTCCCCAATGGTCTACTTCGCCGCCAGCTCTGCAGTTTCGAAGTGCCAAAGGACTATCTTCCATATTGTTTTTATCGCGAGTCCCCGCATGATTTCGTGGCATATGTCAAACACACTGAAAAAATTGTGAATATAGTTAATCCCCAGTTGAATGCTTTTGGCAGTCATTTCACAGAAGTAGAACATTTTAACAGTAAATGAAACACGTACGTTTTTCGCTCTTGTCACTATGACAATAAGGATTAAAAAGGTACATGTTTCAGTTTCCCTAACTGTACGTATACTGGAAATTTTGGTAATTTCACATGATCGCGTGCTGACGTGACGCAAGTCTGTAGGGGTGTTAACCTTCTGAGGCTTATATTAATACAAGGTCCTCTGCTGACTCCGCGTCTCTTCTTGTCCTTGCAACCTCTCAAAAATCTAAATTGAATAAAAAATCTACATTTTTTTTTGCGCGCCTCGCAGTTACAAAATTAAATGTCTGACCATATACTTTAGTGACGCTCGCCATAACATAAAAGAAAGCACTATTACAAATTTACCTCCTAAAGAGACGGAATGGAACGTTAGGTGAAAGTGTATATAGAATTGTTGAAACTACGCGCAGACAAAGTCGCGGGAAGGGTTTAGTTGTGTAATTTTATGTATATCCCAAGGATAAAATCATGGAAACAAGCTTATGTGACGATACAAATACGTGAGTTTGATACAAAAAGGTTTTTTATATATAAAAAACAAATAATATTTTATGAACAAAGATACAACTTCCTTTAATTTATTCGTTATTATTATTATTTATTGCAAGCCTGTTATGTCCCACTGCTAGACAAAGGCCTTCTCCTCGTCGGCGATGGCGGGACGACTTGGACTCCTTTGCAAAGGACTGGCCAGATGATGCTCAAAATCGAGACCAATGGAATTTATTCATACGTTGGCAAAAATATTCTTTCCTAAGGATATATTTATATTATGTAATGAGTGCATTACAAAATAAAACAGTAATAGTACATTACGTATCAAGGGCTGTAAAAGAGAAATTACGAACGAGTGTCATTGAAGCCCGAAGCCGACGGCTGAGGGCTTTAATGATACGAGTTTGCAATATCTCTTACGGCCCGAGTCACGTACGACGTTTTTCATCACATTTGCGAGGAAATAAAAAACTTTACGGCCCTAGGGCCGTAATTTAGATTTTTAAAAAAACTACAGCCCTAGGGCGTAATTTGGGTTTTACGGCCCGCATTTCTAGCATGTAATTAGACTATTTACGAGCAAGTGTCATGAAAAAAAAAAAAACCATTTTGAAAGTAAATAACCCACATTCTGCATACGAAAATTGCCAGCATTTGGCTAACATTTTCTTAAAAGGGAATTAAAATAAAGTTATATTCTTTATTCTTTCATAATTTGTATTTTTGATCTTTTGGATTTTCTAATGTTTGGTTACCGATACACAATAATAGTATATATATATAAATGGAAACTGTTAATAGTGGGGGAAACAATTTTGTTTCCATACCCTTGTCCTTAGGTGTATAATGACGTCATAGCTACAATACCGTTTTCTGATTTTGATTCCAGATTGTATTGGGAACGTAGTGATCTCAACGGCAAACAATGATGATCGGAACACGTAAAAGTAAATTCAATTTTTCAATCAACGTGGTGTTTTGTAATTAACGGGTTCTATCGAATCGTGCTCAGAACCTCGGTATGGGTGAGGGTTGAGCTGAAAAGAAAACTGATCTATAGACGATTGTCGTCGTCCGTTTTGTCAAAATTTCGGCCATCTTTTTTATATAGCGCCTTTAATACTATCGCTGCTAAGCAATTCGTAGCGCTACGCACTTTCCTCTACGTGCCGGGAAATGCATCGTATCGGCTACGCGTCTACGAGCAGAGCGCCCGCTAGGCGGATTCCTGTCAGTGAATGTGTTATACTCGTAATGTCATATTATTATTTACTAGTAAGTGCCAGGAACTTAGCGAAGGAGAATAAAATCGGGTTATGATTCTCTTACATCTTTTTTCTTCAGCGCGCAACGTAGTCGAGTATAAACACATTACCCTCCTTTGCGTCGCGCAGTCGGGTAAAAATAATCGTATTAACATATGTGTATGTGCCCTTGTACCAAAAAAAGTTGAAATTCGTTTAGCCGGTTTTGCGTGATGATAAAATTTGCTAAGCTATAGCGTTCACAAAAATACCTAAGTATAGTTAGTTACCAGTGTTACCAAGAATTTACTTAATTGGTAACAGCTAAAAGTATTACTCCCAGCAGTTACCCACTGGTAACAACTGGGATATTCTCCCATCTAGCAACAAGTTGGTAGTAACAGGTGGGAATAACCCTCGAACATACAATTTTGCAACTTTTCGCTTTAGTATATACATTATTTAAATATGTTCTATTTAAATTCTCGATTATTTTTTCTTACTCACTTTTAGTATAAACATTCTTAAAATGTGTGCTGTTTATAGTTTCAATTATTTATTATTATTTTTTCTTTAAGCAACTGTAACTTAAACGCGATCAAGGACCAAATACCCTCTGAATGAAACCACAAACAGTTCTCATGGAAGACATTTGATCATGTTAATGTACGTATAGATTATTACACAGTAGGGATGTTGTCTGATCTTAAGAAAAAAAGATAAAACAAGCAAAATAAGGAACTACGTTAAAATTTTGCGTACGATATCTTACGTATAGCTTTTATATGAGCCCTTAAAGTTGGGTGGTGAAATCCATTTTTAAAGTATGAAAATATTATTAACTGATAAGACCATTGAATAACCCATACAATGAATGAGAACTTTTGTTATGAAACCGTTTCGGTAAAGGCAAGTTTTACCATAGCTCGTAGATAGCCTGACAATAGTACATTATGATACGAGTGTGGTACGTTGGTAATTACACTCGAGGCTATATCTTGCAGCACGAGTGGTAGACGAGTGCTGTATAAAGCCGAGTGTCTAATGGCCAATACACGCGAGTTTCATACGACGTTTTTCAACACACTTGCGAGGAAAAAAGCAAAAAAACACCTTACTTAAAATTTCGTCTAGTTTATACGTGCGCAACCAATCCTGTCGTAAGTTTTACAATTAATCCGTCATCAGTACCTCAAATTAACGTACCTACATAGGTAATGATTATATTTTAAATATCATTGCTTGAAAATATTCACACAATATTGAAATTTTTAAAAACAATTATACTTCAATATGAAATATTTGTAAATATTACATAATATGTCAAATCAAATCAAAATGGCGCGCAGCGACTGATGCATTTGTCTATGCGCGCGCACGAGCGTAGAGGCAAAGGCTAATAGGCCAATCAGCCAAACATTAATAATATAATAAACTGAATAATTATATCAATTTAATACAATCAAAACGTTATTTTGTTTAGAATACTTTATAATTTATTGAAATTAATTGCTTTTTACAAGTACCAGTTTAGATTTATTAAAATAACCTAAAATGTGTCTATGTCTGTCACCTTCTTGCTGAAGTTGAAAAAAAACTGTAATGAACAGGCACTAGTGCGATTATGTAATGTAAAAAACACGCGTGTGTAATGGACTGGATTACAGCCATAAAAACGGTGTAATAAGAGCCACTTTACGAGCAAGCGTGTTGAAAAATCCTTATTTTCCCATGGAAGATAACAATCGTGTGACGTAACTAAGCTATGCTTTATTATGAAGCGTTTTTGGTAAAATCCAAAAATGTGATTTTAACATTGTTGTAACTCGAGGAGTTTTTATGAAAAGGAAGTTGTTTTTTCACCAATATTTTGATTACTGAGGTCGTTCTATAACATACCACAGAAAAAGTTTTTAAATAGCCTAATTATCTCACACCATCACAACAATATCGCTTAGTATTTAGAATTTAAATGTCGATTACTATTTCACAGTCATTGAAGGTATGGACCTTGCTTCGTACCTGCATACGAGTACCTTAATTTTCGTTATGGTAGTAACAGTACATTGCAGCAAAATTCAATTCAACGAACAAAACATTCTTCGTTGAATTGAATTTTCAACGTCATTTGGTTAAAGTGATTGTTAGCGAATAACCTTTGCGCAATTTGAGGATACTTCGATCATGGATTAATCACAGTCAAACATTTTAACTGATTTGATCGGTATTCGGTGCAGCCAGCTGAATAAACAGGATTCATTGGCGCATTGATGCCCTGTTTGTTGTAGTCATGACTGGGCTCTAATTCCGGAAATGTAGACATAAATGGCTAGTATTGTTTTTTTAATAGGAGTTATCGTTATGCATCTTGTCTCTTTCTCTTTGTGAACATCGTAAAGTTAGCGCATTTATTATTTTTTTACTTGCAATGTATGTATGTAGTATGTAATATGTTTGTTCGAGTGAAATCATGCAAGTTAAATTTGACCTACTTCTCGGATTCCAATTGAGCTAAATTTGGTATAATTATGTAAGTTTGGTGACAATGCAATAATATGATACCATCGAGCTGATCTGATGATGGAGCAGGAAGGTGGTCATAGGAACTCTGTAATAAAATAACTCAATCCTACAGAGTTTGGGCTCTTTACAATCGTCTCGGTGAGTTGTTGATGGATGTTCAAAGTAAAGTACAGTCGGCAATAAAATTTGTCACAAAAATGAAATTTTTGACAGAAACTTTTAAAACACCCACGTTATTACAAGCTTTTATTTGTTGCAGTATCCTATATAGGCTTGAACAAATTGTCTGCTAAGACTTCTATAAACTTTTAAAAAGTTGTAAAATTGAAATGTCT
Organism: Hedya salicella; assembly: GCA_905404275.2. Classification (NCBI taxonomy): domain Eukaryota; kingdom Metazoa; phylum Arthropoda; class Insecta; order Lepidoptera; family Tortricidae; genus Hedya; species Hedya salicella. The sequence goes on along the minus strand of FR990096.1, from coordinate 12,000,517 downwards.
GTACATAAAGGTATTAAAAAAAAATATATGCTGACTACTCCTATTTGAAGGTCATTGAGCCGAAAAATATTTTTTGTTTATCAGGGCTCAACCACAGATGGTCTTTTTTACTCAACTACACTGTAAATAAAATAACTTGATTTTTTTTCCTTCGGGCCACTTCGGGAAGAAGAAGAGAAGGAACTTCTAGTCTATTCTATTTGGCGTAATGAAGCCGCAACGACACATAAAAACATACAAAAAAACAATCCATTCATTGACCTCCAAACAAACCGTTACATTTTTTTTTTTTTATATTTTTAATTTACAGACATTTAATTTTTACAACTTTATAATAATATAGATATGTACCCAAGCCATTCATGATTGCATTGTTTTCAGTAAAAAAAAGGTGTATTCTATAATGTATATGACCCAAATATATGTTGAAATCAAAGGTCAAAATATACAGAGCGTGTGCCACAGCTATGCAACATGAAGGGAAAATAAGAAAATAAGCATTATTTTATTTTAAAAGTAGGTAATACTGAAAAAATCCTTGCCTTGAATAATTTTCTTAAAATTTGAATCAAATATATGTATTATGTTACTTAAGAGGAAATGTTCTGTATCGTTTATCCTTTCGATAGTTATATTTTTTTCACATTAAAAAATCATTTCAATATAAAGTAACGTCTCCCTTCAGGAAAATATCTTATCTACAATTTTTAGAGTATTTTCCCTTCATGTTAGATAGCCTTGAGACACCATGTTGTATTGGCCCAACAAGAAGGTAGTCAAAACTGACTTAAGAAAGAAGGCAAGGACGAGATCGATATTTACGAATATTTCATACCTGCGTGTTTAGCAGTGGCGTGCAGTCCATATAGGTCCAAAGGCACTGCCAACCCTAAACGACCATGGCTCCATACAGGCACAGAGAAACTGCCTACTTCGAAGCCCTGAACGATCATGGGTCCATATAGGCACTGAGGGGCTACTCCGAAACCCGAAAAACGAAGTTCGTATGGCGCCATCCCGCTTACTCAAATACAGCTTAACATGAGAGCGAGAGGGATAGCAAGTTACGAACTTCGTTTTTCGGGGTTCGGAGTAGCACCTCAGATAAACTGCCTACCTTGGTTAAAAATTCTGTGTACGCCACTGGTGTCTAGGGGGGGTCATATTATTGCAGCGACGAGTTTGTCAGAACTGCGATCGAAGCTGAACAAACATTTATATTACCGCTATTCTTACCCGCTATCTTGTGGTCAGGCAGCATGTTTAGCACAGTCACTTGTTTCGGAGTGGGATTAGACAACCGGTGAATGACCAGCATAAAACTATGCCATCTTTATCCTTAGGGTATGGCAACGCATTTGGAATTTTTGGTTGTCTATGGGCTTCGGACTTACCAAGTGGACGCCTGCGTCTTCGAATGTCTATTCCTTATAATTAAGAAAACGGTGCTCACTTGGTTCGAAATGAAAATAACAGAAACTGGCAAGAAACATTTTTTTTTATTAATTGGGGATAACTCTAAAGACTCGTTCCTTGAGTGGTTAGTGGTCATTTTATAAAACTTGCTTATTTTTCAACGTCTTCATAGTTGGAGAATAATCGAGAAGTTCGGTTGCAAGAGGATTGGGATGCAATGTCTGACAAGAAACTGGCACTCGTTTTGCTAAACCTCTTTTTGTAAATACACTCTAAGGCACTTGTCTCACCACCAACGAGAAGCGACAAGCTGACTATTTTCTTGGTTAAGTAATATTTAAAAGATTACATCTTGTGTCAATAAAACAGATACAATATTCATAGTAGATCGCCGGTAGTGTGAACGGTCAGCGATCAACTATTAATTATGTCTCTCTTACTGACACGAAATCCACATGTACTGTGCCGCTTTTTGAGCGACAATAAGTTTCTGTCAAAAATGTCATTCTCGTGACAAGCTTTTAATGTCGACTGTACTTTTCTTTGAACATCCATCAACTACTCACCGTGACGATTCTAAAGAGCCTAAACTCGGTAGGATTGAATTATTTTATTACAGAGTTCCTATGACCATCTTCCTGTTCCATCATCAGATCAGCTCGATGGTATCGTATTATTGGAAACCGGGAAATAGGCCAAATTTAACTTGCAGGATTCCACTCGAACATACATAGTTACTTAGCAAGTGAAATAAAGGCTTTGTAAATAAAAAAGGTGATAGTTACTAGCTTTCTCGTCAGCGGTGGGACAAGTGCCTAAATTGTATTAACAGTAAAGTTTAAATAGTCTGAAAGTGTAGATAGCTATGGTATCAGGAATATATTCCTGTACGTGCGGTTATTTAGCACGAATGATTATGAACATAAGGTTTGATGTCCTCATAGCGTCTATAAACAGCATGTTTACTATCTTCAGTCATAAGACACATGTTTTATATGTATTACATTCCGCTCTGTGATTTCGTCCGCATGAATTTTGCATTCGTTTATCCCCTGTTCATTTGGAGTTGACTGTTTGAAAATTATTTGCACCCTCAACCTTTAAGGAACATAACTGTGTCCCAAAGTTATTCCTAAAAGGTGCCCACCTTCTAGTACATTTTTAAGTGTTGTTGTTATTAAACCGCCTATATCTTTTACGAATAGGAAATAGGATAGAACAGGATAGCGTTAACTAAAACTTTATCCGTTTCTCTCCGAACCCTTTTACACGCATATAACGTTACATGTTATTATATTGACAACTCTACGTCCATTCGGCAAGGTTTCATTTAAAATAGGGAAACATTCCTCGGAATCACAACGCTGTTCACGTATTTACTATCTGACTAGAGTATCGATTGCAACTAAATAATAGACAGTTGTTGCGCGACTGAAAAACCGTCGTCTAAATTACAGAGACGGCGAGCACGGTAGACAGACATTGCTTTGATACTGTAGAATGATGATGAGTGTGATTATCGTAAACGATTTCTTTATGTGGGAAGACAAGTTTCGAAAACTTACGATGTGAGACTGACTGAGCTAAATGACTTCGATATTACGGGATTTAAAAAAAGTTATTAGAACACAACAAACGTGACATAATCGCGTATAAATATGATTTATTTTATTACCTATTATCTTAGGTCACGAAGGAGTTTTAGCGTAACTACGTTTGTATGGAGAGCCGAGCTTGCCGGGGACTCTTAATATGATGCTTGTAGTCGCTTAAGTCGTTGTTACACGACGTCTCAATAGGAATAACAAGACTCAACGATATGTGGGTTGAAAGTGTTTTCCAAGTATGTTAACTACGAAATCGGTTTAATAGAACGTCGTGCTGCGTCGTTATTGGCACTGGGCGGCTAATCGCTTTAGCGGTTGCTGGCAACATATTTCTTATGTATTATATGTATAAAGTAGGTCGATGAGTTGAGAAAATGCATGTAAAAGGTGGGAGAAACACGAGAAACTATCGCGTAAACAAACATAATATTCTTGTTGTTATTCGGTCCCGTAACTCAGGAGACAGTAGTGACAGTTTGAAAAATGCTAATAATCTAGGCTATTAACATATTGTCGAGATGGGCTTTTTGAAAAATGGACCTATATTGGCTAGAAGAAAGTTTAAAATCATCGTTTGAGAGGGTGACTCAGGAGACCGTAATCAATCATAGCCACCAGGTACGGAAAAAAGTTGATTGACCCGAAAATGAAATGTTGGTAGTTGGTACATTAATAAATAATACATAAATAACACAGGGACAAGCTTATACATCGAATTTCCCCCTATTCCCTAACGCGTTTGTCGCTCAGAATCAGAATCAAGTGTCATGATTTTGTATGGGCTATGAAAGTTGATTCGGATAGCAATTGTCAAAATTTCGTTAGGCAATAATCCCCCTAGTCCCAAACTAAGCAGAGCTTGTATTATGGATTCTAGGCGACGATATACATAATATATAGATAAATCATAATACTTAAATACATAGTCAACATCCAAGACCCAACAAACATTCATGCTCATCACACGAACACTTGCTCTGATCGGGATTCGAACCCGGGACCGCCAGCTTCGTAGGCCGTTGTGCAACCCATTGAGCCAAACGTGTCGTCATTGAAGATATTTTACCGAAAATAAGTGAAATTGACTATTTGGTGGACCCTAAATCTGATCAATGTACGAGTATGCCTTTGGTTGAACGAGTTTCAATTTTTGTAGGTACATACATGGTACATGGATATTTGGGCATCCAAAGAAGCATATAAATAGGATAGATTTTACCCGACTTTTTCAGTTCGGACGTAGTTTCCCAACGGCCCGACAGCTGTCCACTGTTTATACCGAGGCCATGGCATGCCAACTAAATGTCAACTGGCCCAATATTGGGGATCTTCCATTTGGACAATTAATTTGTCTATGCTAAGTTCTCTTCCGGTTTAACAGTGACGTCGAAACTTTTACTTCATCGCAACTTGTCAGTGGCATGTGTCAACCCGTCTGCCAACCTGGCCTATAGGGTAAGCTGTTTTCATTACTTGGAGATTTTTTAAATGTTATATTTGTAATAAAAAACCCCTTGGTGTTTATAATATGTAGATGTTTTTAATTTTTTTTATTACCTTTGTGATTCGATTAAGAAAATATTTTTTTTTATCACATGACGTTTTTTAGAATAATAAACATTTTATCATTTTCAAATAAGCATTAATTTATTGATTTAATAAAGTAAAACGTCATAATCCCCATTACGTATAGACATTTCAATATTAACTTGAAGATGGAAGGGTGTAGGTACAAGATAAACCTTAAATACAACAAAATGTTCATATCTTATCAATGCCCTGATTAGACATTTTTTTTGTGCTATTACTAAAATTAACACACATATTTTTCCTCACTACATGCTTGTTCGAGTGGGTCAACAAGTTCACTGTCCCCATATAAACCATCTGACTATATCATAACTCTAACTATACATCCAAGATGACGTGTAATAATAGCATGGACTCCTGGCAAGCTGTTGTATGACTCATCATTTTGATCGTGCTAGTCCCATGATTCGATTTGCGTAAAATTATCCACAAACATTAATTTATTTATCACTATAAAGTAGAAACAGACTGGTCTATTTTGTTGAAATAAAGCCTTCACTCAAAATTTGCATCCGTCGACTTTGGGTGAACGAATGCACTTTAACGGTGAACTATTTTAGTATAATGCAATGCGGAGCTCAGTGTTACGTAATATGATTTGACGTCAGAGGCTGCCGCAGTGGTAGGGTAAATTCACTGTGCCAAAGATCATTAAAGGGCTGTCTATCAGAGCACTCGTACGATAGATAGAATCAACTCTTTTTTGGGGTTCCGTAGTCAAATAGGAACCCTTATAGTTTCGCCATGTCCGTCTGTCCGTCCACGGCTTAGCTCCGTGATCATTAGTACTAGAAAGCTGAAATTTGGTATGAGTATGTGTATGTATCACTCCGACAAAACGGTGAAATAAAAACGATAATAAACCTTTTTCAAGTACCTCTCGTAGTGAGGTGATATTTTTTTTCGTTCCATCACTAGTGTGTGGGGTGTCGTTGAATAGGTCTTTTAAAAGTAATAGGGGTCTCCAAACATTACTTTTCGGTAAAGTCAGCAGTTTTGCAAATATTCGCTCCGGAAATCCAAAAAATAACGTCCCCCCCCTGTAACTTTTCAACCACGGCTCAAAAAAATATGGTAAATTATAAGTACTTTCACTGAAAACTATACTGAATAAAATCGGTCAAGAGCCGTTTTTGAGTTATTGCCAAAAAACTTCGCTTCTCAACTAAAGGACGTAAGTACTGTGGAGATACGCTCATTTGCTAGTACAATTTTCACATCTGTAGTGCATTTTTTTGTATGAACGGGTGTGGAACCCTACACTGAGCATAGTCCGACTTGCTCTGGGCCGGTGTTTCTATGAAGCCTCAAGTAGTACCTGTCAAAAAAAAATCTCTCATTCATTGGTAATTTTGTTAGCCTATTTCGATATAGTTTTGTTTAGGTAATTTTAAAATCCCAAAAATAATCGTAATACTATATTTTCCGTTTATTTAACTACGACATTATTTATGACATGGAAGTACCCTCGTAGCCAAAATCTAGGTTAGTAAAGATGTCAATATTTCCTGCGTGACAATTAGCGCTGTGGGACATGAGAAGATTTTTTTTATGCTGCATGTGAACTAAAGCGCGTTTACACTTAGCTGAATTTACCATCATCAGTAGGGGAGAGAAGTTAAAGCGTCTCACTTTAAGGTATAGCTACTTCCGTGTCGTTAGTATCCTAATTAGGACAAGTGTAATCCATCCTTTAGCTCTTCTTAGTCGTCATCTTCATTGCTGAAGGTCGTGTCTAATTGGAAATGTTGGCCACTTGATTGAACCATCCAGGTATTTCTGTCCTCGCGCGATAACAATAAGTGCTAACAGATCCCACTAAGTCCACTTAAGAAACAAAAACATAAAATTCTTGAAAAAAAACCAAGTCTGTTAGCTTGTATCTAATATTCCAAGCACCGTCATCAGTAGATTCCCTGGGAGTCCATTATTCCCGTTTTGCCAATTTAAAAAGATTGCATTTGCTTGGAATTGACCTCATTATCCGTGTCCGTTTCCTGAAACGCCTGAAAAGCCTTTTAAAACGTTCACCGACTACTTAGTTTTTTTGTCTTTCCTGAACCATGTTAGGTACAAAACAATTGTTCAAAGTTAATTAACTTTGAACCAGACCATTGTGAACATACAATGTACATTTTGTATTTTTTTTTCGTAGCAGATTCGTAACGGTTTAAATACGGTCGCGTGTGCTGCGAATCGAATACACATATTAATATCAGTCAACCCAATCAAGTAGCATACAAGTTGTATTCGATCTTGTACAGAATATATAGCCAATATTATTATTAAATCAGCATCATAATTAATGTATATGCTCTAATACAGCGCGTGTGCTTCTTGGAAGTATGGCATTTAGAAATGGGCTGGAGAGAAAAACGTAACCAAATAAAAGCGGTTTCCCCAACGGACCATACTAGATACAATTTGCAATCCGTTTCCCAAAATCTTTTACCCGCAGAAACCGTTGTGGAATACGGTTAAATTTTGCATTATCGATCATCGACTTTAATCAGTAAAGGCCTATGTGGATGAAACTACATTTTACATGAACTCTTAGACGACAGCAGTGACGTTATTGGGTACATCTGAAAATAAGCACGTTTACGTAACGAGAACAGAACCTTGGAGCGCTTCAAAAGGAATAAATAAAAAGAATTACAAAACATATTTTCTTCCATAGGCGGCGCTTTGCTTGTAATGACATGTCTACACATGTTTCTGGGAAAGAATGTCTCTTCGCGCGTTTTGACAGATCATTAGGCGAAATTGTGGGGCTTAGTGTGTCGGAAATGCTTTATGGGAACAGGTTTTTCGTTTTATAATAAGATAAAACGACAATTTAATAATGTAATTTTGTTTCCTAACCTTTGAACGGTTAAATGCGCAACGCCTAGCAGAAGTTAAGAATATGCCAATGTATTTATTTATTTAAGCGTATTATAAACTAAATTGACAAAGACTTACATGGGTATAGAAAATTTGTACTGAAGTAAACTTACAAATTCACTTCAGACTTCAGCACCGTGCTCGTGCCATATCCTCGGTGGTAAATACGATGGATATTGAAAGTTAATTGATTACTCTTACACTATTAACAAACTGAACGGTTGTTACAGTTGTACTGTTATAAACATGTTAGTTTTGGCTGTACTGAACGGAGTTATTTTCATTATTCCATCCCATCCATCCCACATCCTCAATTTACAAACAACATGCGTAGTTGACACTGAAAGTTTTTTAGAACTGGCCACTTTTAAACACGCTAGAAAAATAATGAGAACGAAATTTGAAAATAGAACTTTGTAATCAAACATCAATTTGTTTTGCACTTTTGGCGGCTCTTTCGAAATTAAGCTCTTGCATAAAAATAAAAGCTTTCGTTCCATGATTTTTGATGACGTTCGATGCGGGCTAAATCCAAAACAAAGTCATGAAAAGTTAGCAATTAGTGACGAAGCCCCATCCATCGCTACTGTGTATAATTAGTTTGGTGAATTTAAGCGAAACCGTTCCGAACTTAGTGATGATATGTTGTTCGTTTATCTTCTGCAATCATGAGCCCCGCTGCGTCATGTTCGACTCAACCGTTGAAGGACGCCCTTCACGTATATCATCTAAAAACTTTAATGTCACCTAACGAATATGGACAGTACACAGAAAACCTATTGCAAAATAATATGTTACGTCATTCTCACAGCCAGGGCGCATTTAATGACACCTCAACTTCAGAATCCATAAGCCGTTTAGGTTTCTGAGTGCGCCTATTAACCTTTTCGACGGTTTGACAAATAAAAGAGGTGTTACTCATACGCTATGACATGACATCATTAACTTTCATGCTAACATGACCCGTATGTCAATGGGCGTCGGTCTATATCGGTCTTAATGCCTTGACGCTTATATCGGTCGTTGACGTTGAACTAGCGGTGCGGATATATGCGTCGTTGGCGTCCAAAAGGTTAAATGTACATACATACTGTTGGAAAACCCTCTATACTCAATAAATTACTATATGGAACTGAATTGTTATTTTTTTATTGATATTGTGATTGATATATTGTAAGTTTAATTTGCTTTTTTTTATGACGATACTTATTGGGAGATATTTTGATTTGATACTGTATTTTTGCACTTATACATTTGCCTGTGTTTTGACATTTAATCGTTAACATGCCTATTCGACTTATTGTTTCTTTTTTTTAATTTATTTATTACTTTGTGTATTTTTTATTGCTTTTAATGGTGCGGTGACGATAATTATTGGGTGGTTTGAGTTGAATCCTAGTTGATATATTCTAATTGTTTTTTTTTATCTTGTTTTGACATTATCTACAACGTTTATTTTCAATATTCCTTATACTCTGACGATCATGATATAAATTCGTATAATTTTGACAAGCAAATTTGTATTGTAATTTTAATCGTGAAATAAAATAATCTTATCATACCCACATATATTCATATATATGCACTCAAAAACATAACCCTCCTGACGCAGTCTGGTGAAATGTCCATACTGTCGATGCTAGTATTGGTTGTTCAGTAAAGTTGGAAGCGAAAGTTCAATTCGCCTCACCACGTAGTGCGCGCCAGCCCAGCTACTGTACTAGCTACTGACTCAGAACTCTTGTCTAGACGAAATTATTGCCTAGCTCCAGTAAAAATAACTATCGGGTAATAACCGTGGATCCGACGGAGTCTGGGAGTCAATAAGTACGTAGTTTGTCAAGGCCAGCAGTCCACGAACTGTGTTCTGTAAATTATTCACTGTATAAAAGTCCTCTGAAAGTTAAGATCAACGAGTTTTGCTCGTGTCGTTAAATATAAACTTTTCTCTCTTGCTAGAACTTTATCAACCGACTTAAGTTTTGTATGTTTGTTACGGACCCGATAATGGTAAATAAAGTACCGTTGCTATTTCGAAAATAATATATGTATTATTTAACCTAAGTGGGGAGATGTTCTGTAGTGGACGTCCGTGGGTGATAGATATTTAACCTGAGGTGTAAACTATTAGGAGACAAAAATTTTGTGAAAACGTGTATCGCGTGACGTCACACGACAGACAACACAGAGAAGTGTAAAGAGAAACGGGCGTCTTCCTATGTAGTCTGTTAAAGTGCATTTATATTCATAAATATTTTCTTCGTACTTTTAAGAATCACAAGGTAAAGTTTTTCTTTTGAACATGAAAAAACAGTTGTATTTCGTCGCGATATCTAAATAAATTTGTATATAATTTATTTAGATATCGGCATTTTATGGCGAATTAAACGTACTTAAGTTGTTTTAAATAAAAAAACATATTTTGCTTTATTAACCTCTATTATTTATTTATTTTTACTTTTTTAAGTTTTATATGTTTTCTTGGAGAGCTACGCCTTGAGTGTCTATTAAAACATATATTTAGGATAGGCTAAGTACAAATATTGTAATAGATACAAGCGTTATTTCGAAAAAACTACTGCCTGTTGAGTTTGTTTCGGCTTTCTTTTCAGCAGTCTGAAACGCCGTAGAGTCAGACTTGTAAAAGTGCCCTTGCGGCCTACTTACAGAATAAAGATTATTATTTCATTCATTATTTAATTATCTTTTTAGACTCAATTTGATATATCTACGTTTGTTTAATACAGTAGTTATTAAAGACGAACCGCAACTGCACTCGCGGAGAAGAAAAAGTTCTACCCTCTTTTTTTCGACAGAGTCGGGTAAAAAGTACCCTATAACCATCTGTAGATTAGATACCCAGCTACCCGTGTACCAAAAATAGTCGAAATTTGTTTAGCCGATTTGGCGTGATGAAGCTAAAACGACACATACAAACATGCAAAAGAATAATGTTTTTAGATTCAGTGACCTCCAAATAGTCCGTTTCAATTTTTTTTTTAATTATCTTTAATGTACAGACATTTCGTTTTAACAACTCAATAATATCTTTACCCCAACAATTTTAATTGTTTTATCTGTGCATTGGTATATGGCAACACTGAATATAGGGCACTAAATAATCTTGATATTTGTGTATTATCATCAACCTTTAAACAAAGTGCAAATAACATTTGAGTATTATATTTAGCAAGTAAACAGCTGGGAGACCGGTACACATTCAAAAATACGAAAGTTATAATCATCAGCAGCCTATGTTCATCCACTGCTGGACATGGGTTTGTCTTCTCTAACCAGTTTCAGCGTCATTTCGTCGCTCCATATCGCCCAGGAGCGCCAGGAGCGCTTAAAACACATGTCTGATTTTCCTAATAAAAGAAAACGCCTTTTATAAAACTAAATCATAAACTTTCACCACTAGATTTGTGTATAAATCATACGATTTCATTACATGAATACACAATCTACCTATTGTAACTATTTTATCATTCTCTGAAGTCAGTAGGTTACCTTAAATATTCGACTTCTAAATATTCTTTTTCTTCATATTCTGTCGATGATGTATCTTAAGTATTCGACCCCTTCATACTCTGCTTGTGATGTGTCGTTGTGTTCTGTGCTTTTGTCACTAGCGGAGTCGTCGGAAACATAAGAATAATATATTCTCAGTGCACTAAAGAGGCTGCTAAAAGCTAAATGGCTTCACTTGAACATTATTTAAACAAAAACCATATTGATGTTATTCAAAAGTACTAAGATTGGTTAATCTTACCAGCCAAAGACTTAATGCAATGTAAACATTGCCGCTTTTCAGCGACAATCGCTTATTGCTGTTGCTTTACAGCATCGAAATTAATGATCATGCGGAAAAGCAGTTCCCGCTGACCACTTTTATATGGTTTTCCTATAGTTAAACCTTTATTATTTTAAAAACCAACGCACGTAAAAATTAATTGTTTCTTAAGACACATAAACAACTTGACGTCTGGGACAGATACAAAACATTGCCATATTCAGTTTTTATATATTTGACAGTTCATTTACTTGGAAGAGATAAAATGGTCCGACTCTAATAGTATATGAGTTAAGATATACACATTGCATATTCCCTATTGGCGGAGGTACCGTTATGGGCTGTGTTTGTTTGGACGAAAATAATGACTTGTAAACAAACCTCTTCCTAAGGCCGCTAACCCATAATTCCTTTCTCAATAAGATAAGTTTCTTTAAAACAATAAATAATTTTCTTGGAATTATTTCCGCTCATCCGATCTCCCTTGTTCTATTATAAATTGAATTCACATAAAGTGTAACGGTTTCAAGTCTCGCGGTTTGTACGTATTATTAAAACGTATTTAATTGGTTTTAGAAATATTCTTTATATATTAATTTATGAACCTTTAATTACCTTTAATTTATGAACTAGGTACACGGTAACACGTGTCACGGAGGATATGTAACCGTTAATATAAAGAATCTAGAAGATGCCCACAACTTGGTTCGAGGAGGAAATAAAGTCAAGTCAAGTTTTTTCTTCAGCGTATTCCGATTAAAAGTATCCTTTATACGTAACCATCTGTACCCAGCTACCCGTGTACCAAAAATAGAAATCCGCTTAGCCGATTTGGCGCGGTGAAGCCACAACGAACATTCCAACATACATACAATCCAAAATAAATATTTTTCATTTTAATCACCTCAAGTCCGTTACAATAGAGTTTTTTTTGAAAATATCTTTAATGTACGTACTCGTAATTCATAATTTAAGTATCTGATTTAATTTCACAAAAAATGTTCATTGTGCCCATTTTTCGTTATGACGACTACATTCTAGGGCGATTGTTTGACCGAGTCGTTGCTTGTGCTACGAGAGCGCTAAGGGGCGGGGCCACAAAAAAGTTGGAAGACGAGCGCGTGGCACGACGCCTTCCGCGGTACCAGTCAAACCTTCCTGTTACCGCGGGCGGTGGCGCTGTTAACACATTCATTGCCAGGAATCCGTCTGGCGGGCGCTCTGCTTTTAGACGCGTAGCCGATACTATGGGCTTCCTCGTATGTAGAGGAAAGTGCGTAAGCGCTACGAAAAGCTTGGCTGCGAAAGTGTTAAACAGCAACTCTAGAAGGCATTACTGATAAGAAAGCCTAGCCAGACCCATTCAGATATCGCCGTAATTCAGGACAATCGTATCATAAGGGTTAATTTTTTTCCTTTTTTTTACGCAACCCTAAAGGAGAGTTAAAGCGAGCTTTAATATAGGTAAAAGTAGTAAGGTACCTACTATATATCACTAGCATGCTTCATTTTTGAGAAACGTAGGTACTTTAAGTCGTATATTCTATTCGGACGACGTCTAACTCATATTAGTCCAATGTGACTTATTTGGGTGGGTGGGAGACATTAGTGACATAGTTACTTAGACAAATGCAAATAATCTAGGGTATTAACATGCTCACTCTCACAAGATATGCCTTCGAAATATATATATATATTGGATACAAAAAAAATATTTTCGTTGCCTTTATATCGTTCAAAATCGTAGTTTTAAAGAGTGACTCAAGAGACGTAAACATGGCGACGAGGTATAGAAAAAATTGATTGACCCATTTAGTGGTCTTTGCTGTCATGCGAGGACCATTAAAACGAGGACTGACCATCTCCATAAAAAAAGCCGTTCCCTGATATGTACAACGCCATCTATGTAAATATAAGAATTACTTTTTTACAATTATTCAACTTTGCAAGCGTGACCTAGTATCTAAACTTTACGATTTATTTATTATCAGCTATTTCCGAACTAATTGTCACTTACTATGTTTCTTTTAAATTATAGCATCCTTAAATGTTTAGTTTTAAACGCCATCTAGTTTTTCCAAAATATCTCCTTGCGGTCGAAAAATGGTCCAAAGTATGGCAACTGTCAGTCCTCTTGTTTTAATGGTCCTTGCCGTCATGTAAGTATTATTACTGTACTTTATATTATTCTATTATAACATTTTCAAAGATACCAAGGCCCTTTGATTATACATATATCTTTATGTATGTTAATCTCGATAGTGACTTGTATTAACCGTTGGCAAACATGTGTCGGAAGGGTTCCGTGCACATGTGCTCTCGAGGGCATTACGAATATGTGTAGGCGGAATTTAATTATGATAATAGAGGCGTATAAGGAGGTTTTTCACGTGAACATTACATTATGACGGTGTGAGCATAGATTAAATGATAGTTACTAGACTTTTCTAAAAAAGAGTAAAACAACTTTTTTAGAATATTGAGTATCTCACTTTGCACACACACAGAGCATAGAGAGAACCATAGATTTTTTTCACTGTACCTACTGAATGAGAAGAAGCATTGTTTATCGCGCGGCGCAGTTATGTTAAGGATATTGGAGTTAAGTTACTGGTATTTTAGACCTTTCTATTTATCTCGTCAAAAAACTCAGAAATTTGCGATTAACTTCTGCTACGAAAGTTTTTAGCTGCTCTCACTATTCATGCGATATTTTTTTATTGATAGATACCATTAATAATCGCGGGTAATATCAGCACAAAGACACTGAACACGAGTACGGGTCACAATATCAATTTACAATATTAATTTATACGTCACATCACCAAAACTAAACGATACTTATGTATTGTACCAAAATATGAACCTTCCCTGTCTCTACCCACGTCATTTGTTCCGATTGCATGAACATAAATGAGAATGAGTAGCTGTCAAAAATGTGTCTAGGTCGTGAGACTAGGGACTGCACTACTTTCTGAAAAAGTAGAAGTCGATTAAATCATTTAGTGATTTCTTTAGGGTTCCGTAGCCAAAATGGCAAAAACGGAACCTTTATAGTTTCGTCATGTCCGTCCGTCCGTCCGTATTTCACAGGCGTTTTACTCAAAAACAATACGATGTATATTGATGAAATTGGGAACGTAGGTGTCTTGTGTGAGCTGCTACTTATTTAAATAGTTAAAATAAAAGAATATATTTCTAGGGGGGGCACTCCATACATGTAACCGAAACTGAAAAAAAATAATAGCAAATATAAATGTGTGGCACATCATTCGACAGTTATTCTAAAAACATTTGAGGTTACTAAAAAAAATTTTTGATTTAGTGGATATTTTCGGAAATATTCGCTCCGAAAGTGGCAAAAATTGTGTCCCCCCCCTCTATTTTCTAAACGGTATGTTAAAAAAATATGTTTTTTTTTTACAAATATAGCTTAATCATTACTACCGTTACCGTTTTTAAGTTATTGCCAAAAAACTGCGCTTCTCAGTAAAAGGACGTAAGTGCCGGGGAGATATGCTCTTTTCTTAGTGTTTTTTTTTCATATCGAATTTTTTTCATCTGTAGTGCATTTTTTTTGTATAAACGGCTGCGGAACCCTACATTGAGCATGGTCCAACATGCTCTTGGCCGGTCTTTTTACATGAACAGCAAAACTAAGTAAAGAATTTGTCACAGGCATTTTTCACTACAAACAAAATCATACCATAAAATGACGCGCCATATAAACAAATCTTTAATACTTAATTGAAATAGATGTCGCATTATAAATATTTGTAAAAAAATTGAAATGTGCTTATAACGATGGATACCTCAGCAGCCGGTAACGTCTTGCGTCAGAACAGTGCTATAATTTTCAATTCATACGCATTGTTCTAAATACTCCATGACTCGCTTATTTCTTTTGTCTCGCTTATTGTTTCCCTCCGTCTCGCTCCCGCTTAATTTCGCCATCACTCGACGTCAAGGTCGCCATTGTCGCCAAGCCCTTATGTGGACATAAAGTTCTAGGGCACAAAAGTTCCATGGTCATGAAATATTTACGTCGGAAAGCAGACAATTCCTTTTTATGAAATCTAAGATTACGCTCATTACGTAAGCGTCCTAAATCTTAGGGATGGCCTAAGATCCGAGCGCTAGGACGTGCTTGGTACATTCGTTCTCAAATTGAAAGTGGCGAAGTTGCCCCAGCCTCTAGCTGGCCCTTTGCCAAGAAGCCCGGTCGATCGTGCAGAGCTTGTACCTACTCAAGCCGCTTTTCGACTCGACCTTATTTCCAAATTGTTGATATTTTTGCTTTTAGTTAGCAATTAAATGTATGTTTGGCCGTGTCGGCTTCCGAGACCAATTACTTTATGGTCAATGGGCTAGAATTGTTTGATTGCTATTTCATATTTCATTTCCGGTTAAACTAATCGCTAATGGTTTTGCACGTGGTGGACCATACCCGGTTGTCTCCTCTCTCTCCCGATACAAGGCTGACTGGTGCTTAAAGCACAGGTTGTATTGTTTGCACGTTGTGACTGACATGTGATTGTTTAGCTTATATTTATTTACTTTTTAAGGCACCGTTATTGAGGCATCGTCTACTAAAACTACCTTGAGTGAAATTCAGTGACATACTAAAGTATGTATTCTTTTTAAGCGCAAATAATAATTAATTTACTGTTTTTCACATTCCGTTCAATGTCTATGTACATATATATACACTTTATGTTATAATGAGCAAACGAACAGACGGATCTCCCGATCCGATGGTAAGCGATCAACGCCGCCCATAGGCAGCTGCAACACCAGCACCTCTAGCATGTATAGCATGTGATACGCGACTCTTTGTCGCGCTACAAAGATTGTCTGTCTCTTTCCTTACAATACAATGCTAGACAGACGGGTGATCTTATGTCGCGCGACAAGTCGCAGAGAGTTGTGCTAGACCGGCTGAGGTGTCACAAGTGCCTTGCCGTGCCAGCCTTTCAGGTGGAAGTGGGACTAGGTCGCGTCGGTCCGAAAATACTGCAGGCGACAATTTATTTTACAGTACAGTCGTGCGACGCATATAATTTCTAGCAAAACGCATAGTTGTGGACTTGCCATCCATCTAAGCGGTGAGGATGGAAATATTGTCGCGTAGGACATAGTTGCAAGTTATGTCATACCTATGACTGATTTGTTATTCTTTTGAGAAATATATATAATATTTGAAATAAAAACACTAAAACGCGAGCGCCGGCAAATTCATTCATAAATGTAGGTATTGTGTTGGGGTTGATTTTTTCTTCTACTTGTTTTCTACTGAAACTAGCTTTGGAAAATGCTCCTGTTTTTCTTGGCCTGCAACGGGCGCCTCTGCTAAAATTTCAGGTTACCTATTATATAGGTCCAATTTAGAAACAGTCAAATCTTTATTTTTAATAATATTTCATACTTGAGAACTAGGTTTATTGCACAATGCTCATTCCAGTAATACCTACAGTCGTCGTTTCTCTTCCATTACTCGGTCCAAGAGTTGCGTCATATCTGAGTTTTCCACAAACTGCCTGTAGTATAGTATGAGCAAAGATGTTTTCTTGTCACGTAACTATACTTCACACCTTGTGTGGAATAGTCGCCGCTCCGTAACAAGTAGACACCCGGTGTACGAGTAAGTTTCGATGCACGTAGGTGTAAGGAGAGTTTCCTAATCGGCTTTATGATGTGATGGAGCAATGGTTCTGACGTCTTTGCGTTGGGTGCGGTCTGCCCCCCGTCGATAACTGACGCATGGATGACCGTTCTATACAGAACTATGGTTTATCAGTAAGTTTCAGTTTAACTTTTGTAAATAAAGGTATAAACTGATAATAAAGAAAGACAAGATGTGCTGCACAGACATTACCATATAAAGAACACAGGTTCTATGCTGAGGTAAGGACATAATTAAATATATGCATTTTTAGTTACACACATATGAGGGAGAATTGAAAAGTTGTGAGCCCGACATTTATACCTACTATTATAAAGTTTTAAGAATAAAACGTCTGTTAGAACGTAAAATGTATTTAAAAAAAATTGAAACGGTCTATATGGAGGTCAGTGAATCTAAAATTATTTATTACTTCTTTAGTTTTTGTACGCTGACGTGGCTTCATCACGCCAAATCGGCTCAACAGATTTCAACAATTTTTGGTACACATTTATCTGGGTATCCACATGGTTATAGGATACTTTTTACCCGACTACGCTATCGAAAAAAGAGGGGTTACGACTTTTTCTACTCCGCGAACGAAGTTGCCGGCGTCTTCTAGTTTAAAATAAAAACTTTAGTTTTTATAACAATTAAATTTTGTACATAAGTAGTCTCTAGACCTATCTATAAACGTTTGTCACCTTGCCTCTAACTTATGGATTCCCTGTAAAAAATAATAATCTTCAAGATCATCAAAATATTCCAAATCGCTCGTACCTCGGTATTCGTCAAGAATTTCGATCCTGGCATTTGTTTTTTAGATTGGGGACAAGATAATCGTCGGAAGAGGCCTAGTTCGGCAAATAGGGTGGATGCGGCAACAATCCAAATCCATAATTATGTATTTATGCGATTGATTTCGCTACAGTATGGACAGGCGTATTATCCTGATGGAACGATACTTTCGTAGAAAACATACCAGGCCTTCTTGTTTTAATTTCTTCACGCAGATATATTCTATGACTTCTTATACCCTCAAGGTAATCATTAATCAATCATTAAAAAAAACCCTCTACAGTCCCAAAAAACAGAAGTCATTACCTTCTTGTCTGACAAAATGGCCTTAGCTTTTTTAGGGGATGGTGACCTTTTCCATTGCGCGGATTGTACTTTTGATTTGAATACGGTGGTTTGTGGTGGACCCAAGTATCGTTCATAGTTATGCAACGGCTAAGAAAATCTTAAGGGTCACTTTGAAACAGATCCAAAGAATGTTGTAACACTGTATGGAAGGTGCGTTTATTTTCGGCTGAAAGCAGTCTGGATACCTATCTGGCCTGTGCCAGTACTTTAGACCTTTCTATACTCCGGTCATAGGATATGCCTATTGCGTCCGCTATCTGTACGATCTTCAACCGCCTATCATTCGTAACTATGTCTAGTTTCTAATGACAATTTCGTTTTTAACGGCGTACCACCCAGACAACTCCTAGGTCCATTTTGAATTGCTTCTCTACCGCTTTTGAAATCCACTACCCATCTCTTTACAGTGGAATATGATGGCTCAAATTCTCCCTAAAGTCTGACTTTGTTTTCAAGTATTAGCTTTGGCCTTTACCCTTTTTTTTAAGTACTTTATGCACGGAGAGAAAATTCTAGTTTAGGTAACCAGAATAATGTTAACTTAACCAGATTGTCGTGTAACATATACGACAGCTAACTATTTTGTCGACTTTACTACAAAATTCTGGTAATAGCTTACAAGAATATCTACCACAGTTAAACATAATGCTGGTACACATAATTAAATTTTGTGTATAGTGCACAAAAACCTATCTGTATCCATTACAAGTAGGTTTTGTTAAGTATAACGGAATTGGTATCGTTCGTAACACCATGCTTTATTGTCAAGATTACGATATTTTTAGTAACGACTAATAGATCATTATAGTGAGTATTAACAAATTTAATGCAAATATTACCAAGTTGAGATTTTAGCAAACTATATATTTTTATACACTTTACTACTTATTTTGTGTTTACTACCAACATTGTGGTTAGCCATTATGACATCAAATGATTGAGTTTACTATAATAAGTAATTAATATTGTTCAGTTTACTATATTTTTTTGGTAATAACAACAATGTTTTATTTTTTGCTCCAATATTCAGTAGGTGAATGGGTCTTTAAAAAAATATGTACATACATACTTACCGTATTGTTAAACAAAGTTGAAATCTGTCTATTTAGTCACGAAATTTTTATATAAGTATAAGTTTCGCGACTTTTACTTAATTAACAACACGGTAATTATGTAAACTTTTTTAAAGACTCAATTACAGCAAGCTTGTAATACAAGCAGTCGTACTAAAGTAAAGATACCCTCTGCGCCAAGCTAAGTTATTTACTATTTTTAGAATAAATGCTCATTACTCGTACTTTTTCTATCAGAAACAGTACCTAAACAAAGTGATTGCATGACGTAGAAGGAACTTTACTCTCCGGGCGTTAAACCTGCGACCTTCTGAAATCACAAGGACCATCTATGAGGGTTTCTTGAAATCCGGGTGGCAACACTCTATCATCATACCAAAGTATGATTGGTGGATATTGACACTTCTAGTCAAAAAGATCTGACAATAGTGTCACCACTTGGTGATTTTTTAATTTGAAGAAACCCTCCTTTTGTGTAAGTAAAATGAAGACATGGTCAACAACAGTTTTCAATAAAACAAAACATTAAACGTTTATGAGTTTATATTCATGTTATTTGAAAATCTACATGGAGGTCTTACATGTTGAAATTGAAATGTACTCGGCCAACTGCCAGGATTCCAATAATTTTACAATGTCGTTATTCCATTTCCTGATTTGGAACACTTCTTTAATATCTATTTATTAAACTAATCATACTATTTGTCACAGTCAATGTCTATGCACGCGTACGATGAAAATGGAATGATAAACAAACCAACAGCAGCCAGTTGGTGTTGCCAACCAAAGTTCAGGCAATCAATACAATATATTTACAAACGTAAGCAACGTTTCGTTTGATATTAGATTCACATGTTGCACAAAACATTATATTATGGTACTCATAACATAATCTGGTAAACAGTACTACGAGTATATGGATATGGTTATTTAAACAGTTTTTCTACTTGTGTTATTTTAGAGACAACCTAAACATTGTATTGTATAATTTTGACAGCTAGCAACAACAAATGAATTATGGGGTAAACAGTACTATATGAATCTAGCTTATTTAAACAACAAAATATTTTTTTGTTACTTGCGTTATTTTAGAGACAACCTAAATATTGAATTGTTTAATTGACAGCTAGCAACAACAAACGAATTATGGGGTAAACAGTACTATATGAATGTAGCCTAGGGCCTTATCACACTTGCGAGTTGCGAGCGTGTTTTCTATACAAATATCAGTCGCGGTGAACTCGCCGCGTGATCGCCTTCATACAAAATTCGCTCACAACTCGCTAAGTGTGATAAGGCCCTTACTTCAACAACAAAAACAATTTTTGTTACTTGCTTTATTTTAGAGACAACCTAAATATTGCATTGTTTAATTGACAGCTAGCAACAACAAACGAATTATGGGGTAAACAGTACTATATGAATCTAGCTTATTAAAACAGCAAAAATATTTTTGTTACGTTATTTTAGAGACAACCTAACTGTTGCATTGTTAAATTGACAGCTAGCAACAACAAACGAATTATGGGGTAAACAGTACTATATGAATGTAGCTTATTTAAACAACAAAAATATTTTTTGTTACTTGCGTTATTTTAGAGACAACCTAAATATTGTATTGTTTAATTGACAGTTAGCAACAACAAATGAATGATGAAGGTATACTTTACAAGTATCGAAAGTTTCTCTCTACAATAATAATATGTACTTATAAAGAGCTTTGAGTATTGTTTACTAAAATGTGTTTACTATAATATTCTGGCATTGATTAAAATACGACTATTTGTTGTTAAAAGTCAATACGGTAAAGTTAACTTAATTCTGTTTCTTTATAGCAGAATAAACTTTACAATATGTTCTGGTAGTATTGTTATAATAATTTCTTTCCGTGTGACGAAACGATACTCAATTTTATCCATTACTAAGAAAATCGTGAACCTTGCTTACTAACTCGATCACAAATTTTACAATGGTTACGGAAGAAAAATAAAAGACATGTGAGTATTACGTGCCACTATTTTTTTTTAAATTTGATTATTGACCTTAGGCTAAAAAAGTTTTATTTCATCCTCGTACGTAATCGGTGGTGATCTTTGTATTTTTTTTTGAATAACAATGTAGGTAGAGGTAGGATATAGTTTAAACATTTTGCAGTAATTGATTAGCTATGTTTGATGCCAACACTTTGCTAACAATCTAGCGTTGGTATATGGCTAACATCTCAGATCATAGAAAAGTTATTCCTATTTCAATGGTTAAAATACAAAGTTGTTTGCTTTCGCAGTAGCTGCAAATACACCGTTTTTGTGAAAAATCGATCACATTAATTACATTTGAGACCGTTCTGGCACAATAGGGTGAAAAAAATTGGCACTTTCATAACCGCATTGTTCAAATCTCAGTTTTAACCAGAACACGCAAACAATAGTGGCAAATTAAATAGTACTTTGTTTTTCACCTTATTTATTACATATTCTATTATGAATGACAGAAGACCAATCTCCTTCTTTACCCTCCATTGATGTGTTTAGCTACGATATATTATCATGCCGAGAATGATCGAACGTTCCCACCTAGTTACAATAAACCGGGCTCGGTTAAAAGACATAATTTGATAGGAAATCCGACGGAATATACGACATTTTTTAACTAAAAAGGCACAAAGGAGCAGGCGGAGACGTCTCGCCCCTCAGTTCCCTCTAATCGAATTAAAACGTACAAATAATTAAATTAACAGTGGATAAAGTAAACGTTGAGTAAGCTATGGCGCAATTTGTTTAAATATAAGCGTTGTCATATTTATACAAATTCTAAGACGACTTTCGAAAGTCGATAAATCACCAACTCTCGCTACTCTGGCGTCAGATTTATTTGACAAAAAGTGTCCTGTGATTAAGACGTTGACACTTCTAATTAAACAGGTCTAATGAAAAATTTATTTCTGATTCCATTTTTAAGGTTCCGTACCAAAAAGGTAAAAAAAGAACCCTTATGGTGCGACTCAGTCTGTCTGTCTGTCCGTCTATTAAAGCGCCATATCTCAAAAACTACTTATGCTAGCTACCTATTTGAAATCTGGAATATTTATAAACATGATCAAACATGAGGGGGGTAAAAATTAAAAGTCAGTAGCTAGGTACTGGGTCAAATGGGGTATCCTACAAAAGGGTTTAAACTGCACATTTCCTATCATTTTTTTTATTGTGATTAGTTTTTGTTGTATTAAGGAAAATGTAAAAAAAGACACCATTCCCCCCTTTATCTCCGAAGTTTACCAATCTAAAATTTTGTATTTTCACAATTTGTATTAGTAAACATACATATTATACGAAAATTATAGCCATGTCTCTAACTAGCTATTTTTTTTAATTCGCTAAAAACCTATTTGAGCAAACCGGTTGCGTTAAGTTTGCACCTGATTTGTGTGCAATGCTATATCTATAGCATTGCATACAAATCAGGTGCAAACTTAACTCAACCGGTACCGGGTAATAAAGTTAGGGTAAGTAAAAATTTCTACGCGAGACTGACTCGCACTTGGCCGGTTTTTATTCAAGAGCGTTGTTTGTCTGCAAGCTCCTTACTGAGCATTAATGTTTTTTGAGATAAAATAGCGTCTGTTTTTTAAAACTTTTATACTGTTTTTAAATACGACAAGAACTGCAACACTTTTAGAATAACATCACTGGGTCTTTGCCTCGCCTTCAATCGGCATATGTATCTGTGTAGTGGTAGCATTACAATCGAAAATGAAACAGTTTAGGGAGAGCTCTCACAAATACGAGTATTACATATTTTTGCTTATAGTCAAGAAAAAAAAGACCGCTTGTCCTTGCTGCCAACTATACTACTTTCTTATTACGCACGTTGATTAAATATGAGCACAATATTTAGTAAAATCTTTTATTATAGTCTTACCTTAAAAATGTAATAAACTTAAGGTAAATGTGCCAGTGCTCGACTCTGCCCCAATCGTTTTCACTTTCAACCTTAATTTATAGAAGTAGAGTGGCTTTCTTGACTGTAACTTATTAGAATTTTTGGAATGATGTTGTGAAACATAATGAAGTTTATCTTGGAATTTTAATTTACCCTCTTAGCAATCGGGTCATTGAGGAAAAACTGCCTAAGACACCAAGCAATAATCACAATGTATAACATTGTACGCTGCTTTAAGGCAGTGTGATTTGTCATCAAAGTTCTAAAATCTTTAAATATCCGAATTTAAAACGGCCGCAGACCCCGTTGCACTGCACCTTTAAAGAAGATTTAGTTGGTACCAGTGCAGAGAAAATGAAATACAGAGTGGCATTTGCATCCACTTACACGCAAACAAAAGACGGCTGTCGCTTTGTCCTCGTTAGTCTATTGTTGTGAATGTGCTACTGTTTAAATAATACGGTATTTGACTGTAATCAAAATAAATTATTGCACCTTCAATGTGGAAGGTTTTAGAACAGTAAGATAAAAAAAGTGGATGGATTTGAGAGATTAGAGGTAGAGCAGGAGGTAAGTGATGACTTCAAGAGTGCTACGAAGGGATTGAAAAAACCCGGGGGATATACAAAATAGGCTACGCGAGCGAAGCCGCTGGAAAATTGTAGTATCAAATAAGTGACAATAAGAACATACCTAAAAAATACTAACTAACAATATACAAAAAAAACATAATAATAAGTGTAAACTAAGTAAACCTATCCTTTATTTTTATACTTGAAACGATTTAAATTACAATTACAGTAAATACAATAAGGAGGCATTTAGACTTGTTTGGGTAAAAAAGCTTTCGTACGAGTATGTTCAGTGGACGGATATTTTGCTGGCTGTTCTCTAAAAATATACATTTAATGCTAATCTTCTTCTTGTCAGTCGTTGCACTCTTTGCAGAGCGGTCGTGATCAACAGCTTGTACTGTCAGGCGCGGATGTTACTCGCTGTTTAATGTCCCGCCATCTCTCCCGATTTGCAGACATTCGGGTGCACTCAGGCAGAGGTCCGCCCACAGCCGATTTGATCTGGTCAGTCCATCGCACGGGTGATCGCCCACGTGGTCTGGTTCCTTCTACTCTACCCTGGATGACAAGTCGCTCTATGGAGTCATTGTGCCGCCTTGAGACATGGCCGAAAAACTTGAGTATCCGAGCCTGCACTAGAGCAGACAGACGCTGTTTCATGCGGAGTTCTTTAAGGATGGAGATATTAGTTCTGAATTCTGTCCACGATATCCCCAGCATTCTTCTCCAACACCACATTTCCGAGGCATCAATTTTTCTCCTCTCAGCTTCTCGAAGCGTCCACGTCCCGTACGAGCCGACTCTTGGTAGTCTTGGTGATATTTCTATCTATCTATACCTCCATGTTTTCTTCAATTCATGCCAATACCAGCTGTTATCTCGCAAGGAAATAAATTTAATGTAAAAAATTGGCAAAGTGTCACTAAAAGTAATATATAATAACAGGATTATATATACGAGAAAATAGGACTTTTAAGACAAAAAAGGCGTACTTTTAGGATAAATAACTTATACTTACCTGTCGGATTTCTCAACCGATTCTCGTGAGTTTTTTGAGCAGGTTCCATAATTATGTTTTTTATACATTTTTTTTGGAAATTGTAAGTTTTTGGATTTTTCTGGTAAGTAGATCGCCACTGGCGAGGTTTACGGCTCACAGAGCCATAAGTTAATTATTGATATATCACTAACGTTGGATTTTGTAACTTTATCCATTTTACTGTTTTGTAGAAAAAACATAATAAGATAGTGTGCGTTGGGTAAAACGGCAGAGGGGGAAGTTCGAAAGGTGAACCTTATTTCAACGCCTTTTAGTCTTTCCCATTCTTCCATTTTACCCAACTCACCTTATATCTAGAACCTAAACCGGGTAAGTGAAAGTCGTAGCAGTGCCGTTACTTTCTTATCATAGCTAGTTTTAATGGCCGCCAACAACAAAATATTAAACATAAGGTAAACCGAGTTAAGAATAAAATTTACGCCATATTTGTTACCTTAGTAGTGTTTTTATTACATCTTTTATAGGTACGATAACTCCGAACATCTCCTCAATAAAGTTCCATGTTGAAGCGTTATGTTATAATAAATATTTGGCAATATTCATGGACGCTGTATCGAGATAGAATTTTGCATGTCTATATCACAATATCTATATTATTGCGCTAAAAACGACTATTATAATCACTGTTAGTTTAGGAGCATTATTCAGTAGGTAGTAAAAATCTACGTGTCATTACCACCAAATCGAAACGTTGTTAATATACATAGTACCAGAAATGTACACTTTCTTCGTAATATTTGTTTTATTGATTGATAGATTACGACTGCTTGGAGGAAATTTTTGGGCAAGGCCGCGAAGCCACGAATCACCCTGTATTGAATCATGACTGCGTTTTGCGGTGATGTTAGCTACAACGATAGTTCTTTATCGCTCACAATATTATATTACTTAGCTTTCGTTACGATATTTGAGTTTTATCAGGCGTTCTTGGTCGTGTTTCGTCGTATTGGTCTGAATTCGGGCGCGGTTTCTGAAATTATTTACGTATTGAGGGCGAATTAAATAATTGACACCGTGTTTGTCATATCTATTGCTACGAATTTATGGTCAAGTCAGCCCCCCTATTGTCTAACGCGTTTGACGCTCGCAATCAGAATTAAGTGTCTTGATTTTGTATGGGCTAACACAGTTAATTCGGATACCAAGGGTCTTAATTTCGTTAGGCAATAAGCCCCCGGGTCAGTGTTGGGCACAAAATAATCATAGCCTCAAACTTCAAATGCATTCTTCGAGTTTAGGTACCTATCAGATGTTTCTGTGCACATGTCAATTCTATCCATTGACCGAAGTGTGTGTTTCGGCTGGTTTTTCGTCGATATTTTCTCGTTCGCTCACGTTTATTTGTAAAAGCCCGCACCCTTCAAGTGAACACATGCATGAAACGCGACGTAGATGGGCTTTAGCTAGAATTAAAACACATTCCAATTAACGGGGTTTAGCGTCGAACGATAAAGGCTTCCGGCCGAGATTGGCAGCCTTTGAGCCTGCGTTTGGAGACCAATCTAAGCAACCACCCTAGCACGCAGCGTGCCGCGACCACTGTTTCTATGACGTCTTAGAAATTGTCATTTATTACTGCGACTATGTTGAAGTTCCAATTAGATTGGTAGTTCATAATTGTCTTTAGAAACTCCGCGTTCAGAAATTACCATAGTGTTTTGGTAAAACAATGATTTTAAAATAAAAAAAATGTCAGTATTCGAAATGATCCCATTTTTTTGCAGTAAAGACTGAGTCGTGTCGTTAGCTATGTTAATTTTTTAAGGAAAGAAGAATTAAAATGCCAAAGTTACTTAGATCATCGCATTGAAGGCTTTATGGAAAACGCCTTAGGGACAAATTACTGAAATCCGTCGGTTTAAACTGTCCTTTGGAAACTTTAAATAAAATAATAATAAATTAATATTACGGGACAATTTTACACAAATCGAACTAGTCCCATGGTAAGCTCAATAAGGCTTGTGTTATGGGTACTAGACGACGATATATTTAATAGATATATTACTTATATACATAGAAAACATGCAAGACTCAGGAACAAATATTTATGCTCATCACACAAATATTTGCCCTTACCGGGATTTGAACCCAGGACCTCAGCTTCGCAGGCAACGTTACTCCCACTGAGCCAAACCGGTCGTTTAAAAAGCTCTCTTACGCAAACACTTACTTTAGTCTCTTATTACAATTTCAATTTTAAATATCACAGTCTGTTTATTTTTCAAATTAAAACAAAACACTTCATTACAGCACATACGGTTAAAAATACAACGTAAGTACGGAGGACACCAGCATATATTTGAAAACTTAATAGGGAATATTCATGAATTTTAATTTTTGCTTTATTAAAAACTCATTCATGTAACGAACAGGAGACAAAAATAATTTTTCGAATAACTATAAAAATAACCAAGATATAAGCCATCAAACATTTAATTCTATCTCTATCTAGCAATACCAAATTTAATATGGAGTTTATATGGCCGGAGTGGACTATGACGTAACAATGCACGTCGGACCTCTCTGTCTAATTAGTAGTTTAAAATGCCCATATCTTGCGTATTTCTTGGCCGATTTAAATTTTAATTTCACAATTTAAAATTGTTTTTACGGTATTTTGATATTTAGTTAAGAAAAGCGAAAAACAAATTTCATGCATCTACCCGATATAGCAGCGCTGGCTGAGAGCAGCAACCTATTACAGGACTTAGTTAATAACATGGATAATACCTTCAATCAATTTGGACTTAAAATAAACGGGAGTAAAACCAAAACCATGATTATATCGAAGCACACGACAAAAGATTTACCAATTTTACTTCAAAATAAGACAATAGAGCAAGTTACTAAATTCAAATATCTGGGCAGTTTAACTTCAAGTGACTCCAGATGCACTGAAGATATTGTACAGAGGATTACTATGGCCAAAAAAGCATTCAACGGCAAGAAGTATCTACTTAAAGGAAAGATGTCCAAGATAGCTAAGAAACGCCTCATTAAGGTGTACATCTGGAGCATGCTTTGTATGGAAGTGAGTCGTGGACACTGACACAAAAGGACAGAGAAAGGTTAGAAGCATTTGAGATGTGGTGTTGGAGACGAATGGAAAGTATTAGCGGGACCGAAAGGAAGACCAATGGAGAGGTATTGAGTATAATGAACGAAAAAAGATCCATATTGAAAACTACAAAATAGGAGAGGAAAGATGGTAGGCCTCCTGATGCGACATGATACTTCTTTCTTTGTGAACATTCTGGAAGGTAAAGGCTCCTTCTTCCGTTAACTTTACCTTCCAGAATGTTCAGAGGTAGACCAAGATTAACCCATTTTAATCAAATAAAAGAAAAAGTAGGCACAGTGTCGTATCAGGGGACCAAAAGGCTAACAGAGGATAAGGAAGAGTGGCGATTACTCCACCGACAAGAGCGTAGCTCTTAAGTTACAAACGAACGAACCCTATTGTGGAATTAAAGTGCTTGACCAGAAACAAGTAACATGTGTTATTTATTATCTCAAAACTGCCCGGATTTTGGTAAAAAAGATATATTTTTCATTACTGACTTTGCGTGGAGTAAGCTCACGCTAAATATAATCTTTTTTTTTTCTCGAAATGTAATATAGCTTAAGTAATCCATACTAATATAATAAATGCGAAAGTGTGTCTGTCTGTCTGTATGTTACCTCTGCACGCTTAAACCGCTGAACCGATTGGAATGCAAATTGGTATAGAGATAGTTTTAGTCCAGGGGCCTTCCCCTGGACTCAAACTATCTCCACCACATAGGCTACTTTTTATCCCGGAAAAACACCATTATCCGCGGTAAACGAATTTAAGACGGACGAAATCGTGGGCAGAAGCTAGTATAAATATAAATCAAGGATGGGCATCCGACAACCAACTTCAAATCCATACCTACATATATCTTAGTCTTCTAGTTCCTCTTATTCTAAAGTAAACCGCTCTAATTATCGATATTGAGTAAAGCATTATTTGTGACTATGGTTTGGACCATTCTTCATTCAGTTTAAAAGATGTTTTCTTTATGAGTAAATCAGGCTCTATGGAGCCAAGTATTTTTTTATCATTATAATCGCCAAAAGCGTAAAACTAAATGTAAATGTTTTTTGTGTGTTTTCAGACGTAGCACTTAAATGTAAATAAGTGTTGCATAATTTATTTATTTATATTAATTACAGGAAAATATCCTATTCGTGCTATAATATCCTGGCGCCGCAACAGTTAACTTGGAAATTATAGGGAAAGTTTCCAAATCTGTCGAACAGTTTCCACTGACGCTGATTTACAAATTCCATGAAAGTTAGATTCAAATTACATTTTCATCAATTTGATTCCCTTAATTGTATTGAAGTTATGAGAAGTATTGGATGTTGCGTAAATAAAACACGCACCTGGTCCAAGTGTATAAATAAAAGCTGGTCTTCGCTTAGTGTGCGGGGCTGAGAGCATGACTCTCCAATCTCCGTCTGTCACTTTCTAGTACCTAACACCCTTCTCGGCGTTGCAGCTTAGATATAGTTTACGGGAAATGATTTAGTGGGCATTCGTTGATGATTATGAAAGAAGAGTAAGTAAGTATTTGTTTTATATGGGAGTTCGCCCTTCGGGTCTTTAGTCCTCGGACAGCCTCAGAATGAGAGCCGCGTCTTCAGCACTACCTACAATCTCGGGCTTTTAGACTCGCAGAAGTTGACGATCTCAGGTGACATGAGCGATTTACGAGAGGCTTAGATTGTAGGATAAGTTTTGAGCATCGGGTCTAGATGCTGTCAAGTTCAAAATGGGAAGTTGCTATTATACAGCCCAGCTTTGTAAAACATATTACAATTATTGAGAAGCGAAAGGAGCGGCGCGATACCAACTAACATACCGATACATGTTGATTTCTTTTATTATTCTCTAAAGATACTCGAGACCGCTTAAGCGAAACTAATTGGCTCGTTCTACTTTAAATAATACTTTTTAAACAGACATTGGAATCCTGCCATTTACCTCAAGAGTGCAGTTGAACTTTAAACCGATTACTCTTCGATCTCGAAGCACACGGTCAGTGAACATCGGAAGGAAACCGCTATTTGTGCTAAGGCGGGTGCACTTGCAAGGATGTATACTAGTAAGTGACATGACATAAATAATCTCATTGGGTAAACCGGGAGTATGTTTTGCTCTCTTTTTCTTCTAGTGCTGTAAAATAAGGTGTTCTAATGACTTGATCTAGGCCAGCCATTAGGAGTCGGGCTCTAACTTAGTGGAATGGATGTAAACGGGCTGTCAAGTTGGCTTTAGCTCACAAGTATAATGAGTTATTTCATATTTAGACATAGTACGATCACCGGCATTAAACAAAGAGTTACGTACCTACGATAGAACGTGTTCTTCTCCATAAATAGCGCAACTTATTACATTTTTTATTCAATATTGATACAAAGATCTAAGTAGAAAAGAAAAAAAAAATTAGTAAGCTTGACACTACTGAAATGGCAGGTCAGCTTGAAGAGATGTTGCGAAAGCGCATCTTCTTAGAGTGGTGCTATAAGGTAACCTTTAAGTACGTTATTTTGTAAGGCAACCTTTCAAAATTAATGGTACATAAGGTCGTGAGTAAGGTATCGTTACCGAAGGTAGAGGATTAATTCGGCGTGAATCACAAGCGGTCTGATGGTCTAACGGATAGGGCGCTGTTCCGGTATAACAGAGACGCTTGTTCGATTCCGGCTTAGACTGCAGTGGATCGCAATTAATTTTTCTTTCCTACTTAGATCTTTGTATCAATATTGTAGAAAAAATATGTGATGTTTTCACATTAAAGATATAAACAAACATTATTACTTTTTGTGTTACAAATATAATCAAGAACAGATGACAAAATTCATCGACTACTAGTATGGACGATTAGCTCGGATGGTAGAGCGTGCTGCCCCGGTCTGGCCCAAGGCACTGGTTCAAGTCCAGTATCGTCGAAAAAAAAATTCACTTGTTTCTGTTCTCTGTTTATAAAAACATTATTACGTTTTGTTGTTAAGTTTAGTGCAACCTTTTACACAGGATGGTTGCATTAAACCATCTGTAATAACATCCAAAGTTCTTGTATGATTTGATAGTTACGTCTCAGTTTAACTAGGTACTAAAATAGATGCGCTCTCAGTGCTCCTTCGTAAGTTTGTACGACGTTTAAAGCGCGGATTAATTAATGAACTGTACTCAACTGATATGCTGTTATCAAATCGAGTTAGACTTAGGGGTGTGTTTACGCGTGCATTATTGCATATACGACCTTAGTCCTAAGCACTTCCTATCGTATTCGTAATTGGTAATACTTTTTTGTGTAACTGTAGCACGCAAATACTATTATTTAACACTAGAAGGTGGGCACCTTCGTTCGTGGAGGAGAAAAAGTCATAACCCCTCGTTTTTTCTTCAGCGTAGTCGGGTTTAAAGTATTCTATAACCATCTGGAGATACACAGCTACCCGTGTACCTAAAATTATTGAAATCTGTTAAACCGATTTTGCGTGATGAAGCCACAATGACACATACAAACATAAAAAAAAAGCCAAAAAATATATATTTTTCGATTTAGTGACCTCCAAATAGTCCGTACCAATCATTTGTTTGAACATATCTTCAATGTACAGCCATTTCATTTTTGCAACTTTATAATAGTATAGATTATCTTCTGGTTCTCTGTGTTTACCTTTAAGTTGCCACTATATACAAACACTTTTGTGACCCAAAGGGTAACTTTATATTTAAAGTAAGATAGTTCACATTACAATAAAAACCTTTAGAGCTGTTAACGATTCTTTTTACAGAGGAACAATTGGCCTAACACTTCTCAATAAAAGATAATGTTTTTTATTTCAAGGGTAGAATAGTAATTACTTGTGGTCTCGAAAATGGATTCCCACTATATGCAGGACACCCTCTAAAATTTTTCAATTGTTACTTTTTAGGCTATGAACCTGCTACTGTGCGTAAAGGTGCGTCCACACTTGTATCATTTGCTCGTATCCGATCACCGTGCCGTGGTATGACTGCGTATCGCGCTGCATGGACGCTCACTGTCGGCGCGCCGATCATGCCGCACTCGTCCGATATAAGTGTGTGATACGCGTAGCAACATGGATTTCGAGCGATCGGATCGGCGCAACGTCCAAACGCGTGATCGTCACACGCGATCATGGCACGCGACGATGATCTGATACGGGCAAATGATACAAATATGGACGCACCTTAAGCGGATTAAGGGTTCAAACACAGCGAGCGAGCGGGGAACGTACCCTCAGCCACACACTTGACCAATAGTAAATCTTATGGACATTGATAAGACCTACAGATGGATACTTAAGTGTGTTGCTCTTTGTACTTACAGCTATCTAACGCCGTGTCTCATCTCTTCGTAAAATGACTACTGTATATTTTAAGATTTAAAATTTAAATGAAAATTGGGCTACACTCTGTGCTATTTTAGGTCTTTTATATTGAATCTTACGCTTCTGAACTCAAGAGAGTAGTGTCCCCTATATTCGGATTTTAAATTAAATTCTTTTGAATGCTCAAAGAGTAAAGACAGTAGTTATATTTTATATATTTGCCAATAGCGTACAGTCGTATAAACTGCATGTGCTTTTAAGTTCATAACATGTGAATATGTACTTATAATCATTTACACTACTTATTTTTTATTATATATAATGCAGTAGTTTCAACAATTTGCTTTGGCAACTTTACTAGTCTTATATGTCCTTCTAGTTTTGACCGAGTGAGTTATTACCACCAGTTGTTTCGGTTAAATTCCAAAGTTAGTCCCCTCGCAAGCGGTAACGGAGCGCTCGTGCAAAGGCCTACTTGTAGTTTCTCGGAGGCTGTGCATAATAGTTACATTACACGGTAATTACTCGAAAACCAAACAAAGCTGCTTCTAATTGCTCGCTAACTGAGTGTAGTTTGAGTTGCACTTTTCACATTTCATTGAATTAGTACCTACAAAGCGCAAAAGAGCTGGAATGTTTTTGATAACTCTATTAAAAGAATGGTTTAATTGGGTATATAAGTAGCTATTAGTTCATCTTTGTACTGAAGAGACGCGTTACACAAGGAGACCCCTTGTCCTGAATTATTTTACCAGCTCCCCTGAGAGTTTATCCATTGCTAGCCGCTGACAGGAGACGTCTAATTAATTATCGGATAATCTCTGTTTTGCTGAGATGTTATTTTTGATATATTCTAATTTTTATACATCTGTATTGTTATAATTATTATATTATAATTGTAAAAATTAAATGTTTGTATGTGTCGTTGTGGCTTCATCACGCTAAATCGGCTAAACGAATTCAACTATTTTAAGTACACGGGTAGCTGGGTACCTCCAGATGCTTATAGGATACTTTTTACCCTCTGCTCAAGGAAAAAAGAGGGGTATGACTTTTTCTATTCCGCGAACGAAGTTGCGGCCGCCTTTTAGTGATTTAATAAAATCGTAGACAAAATATATATAAAATCTCTTTATAAATAACTTTTGGGTGGCGTCGTTAAAATGCTCACCAATTGGTTAACACTTTCACTACTAAGATTTTTATAGCGCTACGCGCGTTGCCGGTAACGTATGGATATGAGTACGAAGAAAAAAAATACAACGAGCGTTTTAGGGCCGATTTCACCAACTTAGTACAAGTCCTATTTCAATAACGTATCGTTAATTACTCGTACAGAGATAACTCATATTACTATTATTTAACCAAAAGATAAAATCTACACTAAAGTAAAATCTTATACCGCCAATTTCGGCTCAGTAAACTATTAGACGTACATTAGTATTGTCATTGTTACTGTCAAGTGAATTCCATACTTATTTCCCAATTGATGTATTACCCGAAAAAAAATAAAAAATACTCAGCACCATTTCTTAAGCTCGGGACAAACTGTCTATCATACTTGAGTGCATTATGATTTTCATTCATTCGTTCCACTTTACAGAGTAACTATGCGAGACTAAGTTATCCATAGACTAGCGGTGTGAAACGAAATTGAAGTTAACCATCGAGTTAAGCATTAGAGTAAAGTTATACTGGGGTAGCCACTCTTGTCTAAATTTAATGTTGGTGTAATCGGCCCTAAAAATGCTGTCAAAAGGGCAAGAATAAATAAGTTAAACTTTTACTTACTCGGCGTCAAAGCTGATAAGCCATATAACAGTACCCGATATTTGATTTAAGTTCATCCAAGCAAGCCAAAATATTTACGCTCTCCCAAAGAGACGGGTCAAACTAGTGCCATTACTTTAGGATCTCTGTATCTGATTATCACGATCGGAAGTCCGATCCTTTTACGTGAACCTGCTATGGCTTTTAGCCCAGCGGTTTTATACGATCCTTTACTAAAGTAGAGCACGGATCAACTTGATTTCATTAAGCTTCAGTGGAATCAATTCAGCTACATTTTCAATCCCTTAGTCATTTCTAAAATTAATTATCTTAAAAACAAACTGTTTAAGAAATAATAATCCACTCAAGAATGTTGTTTTCACCCTTTATTTCTTTCCGCTTTTAACGAAAGAAATTTCAAATGAATAGTGTAGCTTGACAAGCACTCAGGAGAAATTTTAGCGTTATTTTAAATTGTGAAACATTTTTCCTGGAGTTAAAGTTGAAAGGCTACGTTAAAGTAGTGAGAGCTAGTTGTCGTTGTTTTCCGACGCCTTTAAAGCCTCTTTTGTTAAACAGTAACCAGAAAAAAGGCTACCTATTTGTTTAGCGAGTATTTTCAAGAAATAGGGCAAGTGCAATACCTCAACCATTTGTTTGCACAAAGGAACCATTAATTTAGTATCGCGACCATTGTTTGCCTTTGCAATATTGTTTCAAGAAATTTATTATTGTGCGGGTTTCCTAAGTGACTTTCCGGTTGCCACAGCGATTGAAAGGAGACCCTTCACTGAAGAACACTTGGTTGAGCGTACTCAGGACAATAGGGTGCAGTCAACAACTTTAATTCGGTAGTTATCTCAATTGGCAGAACTTATTATGAATCCCATTTACCAAACAGGCTTATCGTTTATGGTGCATTTTTTTCTCTCTTCTCATAAAAATCAAGACATATAAAACTACTAATTACTACTGAAAAAGTTGTACTTGGTATGTTCTTTATAGCAGTTTACATTATACATAATTTTATTATTAATAATTTACACGTGACGTGACGTGAAAAATAGAATAAATACGGGATGGATGAAATGGCGACAGGTCTCTGGAACAGCTTGTGATGCACGAATAACCCTTAAACTTAAGGGGAAAATCTATAAAATGATTATAAGACCTGTCCTAATGTATGGATCAGAATGTTGGGCAACGAAAGTAACGGACGAAAGAAGAGTGCACGTAGCCGAGATGAGAATAAATAATAGAGATGAATGAAAGAAGAAAACATGTTGTGCCGACCCTATAAGTGGGAATAGGGCAGGGAGATGATGATTAATTAATAAATTGCATTGCATATTACAACTAAAGTAAGAACTTAAGTTGCGGCAATAACAATGTTTGCTATTTATTGATATAATATTTAGCCGTAATCTTTTTTTATAATATTGTTAGAAGTTTCTTGCAACTCGAATAAGTAATAATTCTCCTCGTTTGCTTCGTTGTAGGTGCTTATTAAGCAGCGACATCACTTGTTTTAGGGTTCCTACCTCAAAAAGAAAAACAGAACTGTTATAGGATCACTGTGTTGTCCGTCTGGTTGTCTGTCAAGACTCTTTTTCTCAGGAACGCGTGGAGGGGCATCATGTTGAAATTAACATCAAATACTTATGTTTACGGTCCCTTGAAGCTGTAAAAAAATCAAGCTTCTGTGTCAACGAAATCCAAAGATACAGTCTTTATATAAGGTGTTTCCATACAAATTGCCCTCCATGGAAAACCTGTAGGGTACTTCTAGTTGAAATTGGGGATCAAGGTAGCTCTTATAGCACAAACCGCGATATAAACTGAAAATCTTTTTTTATGTCTGTCTATGTCAGTAACCTATGTATAAGTAAAATGAACCCACACCGCGTACCGATGGACTAGGACTCTGCTAACAATGGATTTTCATAGATACGGCCGTTTTTAGCGTAAAGCTTGTACGGAACCCTATGTGCGCCAGTCCGACTTTTTGTTCGGTACCTAAACACGATTGGTCATCTCCAGGAGCTGTAGGAGTCGAAAAGTGGTAGACCAATTTCTTTGCTGACCTTACCTGAAACTATCATGTGTAGTGTATTCATCGCCCAACTCTTTCTTTTTTTAGTACAATCTGAGAGAATACTTATTTCTAGAACGTTCTCGTAATATCGTAGGCACTGTTAAGTAGGTATTAATCTTAAGATCTTGTCTCATTCGATTCACGGTTATCATACGGTAACTCGAGAGTGCACTTTGACTTATTGTAAGATGAGAGGTAGTTCCGCTTATAACGCGTGTTATAATCTCCAGGTCCATTGAAATGGGCAGATGCAACACAAAGTGCATTAGCATATAGAGCGAATTGGTCAGAGCTCTATTAACTGGGTAAACACGACAACTGTATATATATTAAGCAAAAACATTTAATCAGCTCTACGTCGTTCTCGTAAATAGAGTTTCGGACGTTCAAGTATTTTGTACTGTCACGTTATAAGCTAGTAAAACATGTCCTTCGTGAAATGAATCAAACTTCAAAATTAGGATCGGTCTTCTTTTTTTTTCAAAATCGAGTTGTAGAGTCTTAACGCGATAAAGCGAGTAATAATACAATATGATAAGAGTGTGCTACATTAGTCTCTACAAATGAGGCGATATTGCAGTACGAGCCTAAAAAACATTTAATAAATACATTACTTTCAACTATATAAAATTTCGTCCAGCCTTTAAACTTGGGCAGACAACGCTACAGTCGGTATGTCACACATTAAACCGTTATCGGTACGTCAAATTTTCACACATAGTATTCAGAATTTCGTTGCTCGCGGTTAACATTTGTGAGAATAATCTCAACACAAACTACAATATTTACAAAATATGACCGTTGAAATCAATTATCGGGCACAGGCCCTTTTGCACATATGCATATTATTATCTATTTGCACGGAAAATTGAGGAAAAGGCTAAGTTGCCAAAGGAACAAATATTAACACTTTAATTTAAACTTACACGATCTTCACTCATTATCACAACACAACAAAAACGGGGTTTAATCGCCGCTCCAGTTTCCTTCGAAACCATGGACGTAACCGACGTCCGAAACGTTGAAGAATTACCAATGAAAGGTAATTAAATAAATCATACTTATACGCGATTGAGGCCCGTTTCGTTGTGTTGTGATATTAACACTTTGGCTGTCTAGCTTTTCGTAGCGCTACGCGCGCGCGTTCACGAGCAGAGCCCCCGCTAGGCGGGTTCCTGGCAGTGAATGTGTTAATTTTAACCTCGTAAGGCTATTTTTAGGACATCCTTTTTAGGAAATAGTAATATCGACCCAGTGTGCTTGTTTAAGGTACTTGTGCTGGCGATCCATGACTTTATATTAAAATTAGATGACGCCCGCATCTAATTTTAATATAAAGTCATGTTTTGGTGACCTCCAAATAGTCCGTAGCAATCATTTTTTTGAAAATGTCTTCAATGTACAGAGATTTCATTTTTACAACTTTTTAATAGTATAGATTACTTGTAAAGAAAGTAACATTCCGTAAGATGTAAATTTCGAAGCACGGGACGAGTCTATAATGTATGTCCTTATTTTAGGATGTCGGCTCGATGTTTTATAAATTTATACATCTACTTGGGTCTGAACGAGTACAATTTGTGATCCTAAAAATAGGACGTTGGGTCTTAGATCTTACGAGAATAAAGTAAACTATAAAATACACGTGATATTTTCTATAGACGGCATCCGGTGCAAAAAATAATTCAATCACAAAACAGTTTGTCGCGAATTGTACCGTAGTAATTTACTTCTATTATGTCTGGTCACACTACGCTCTACGTACGTAATCATAAACATGTAAAGTGTAGATTAACAATGTTTTCCCTGTAGTAGATGGTGTTATGAGAAAATCTTTGAGCGATACGATAAATGCCAATGTGTCCATTCACGCGTTTAATTTATGTAATTGAGTTTGTGTAGGCGTATTTGATTGGACAGGCCTGCTATTGGGCGAGAATATTACCCGCGAA
Organism: Hedya salicella; assembly: GCA_905404275.2. Taxonomy (NCBI): domain Eukaryota; kingdom Metazoa; phylum Arthropoda; class Insecta; order Lepidoptera; family Tortricidae; genus Hedya; species Hedya salicella. The sequence goes on along the minus strand of FR990096.1, from coordinate 11,962,561 downwards.
ATAGCTGTTCTGGATGTGATAATGTTATTGACACATCGATTTTCACGGACTTAGACGGCTAAGCTGGAGCATGGCTGTTATGGTTGTAGTTCAATATGTATTCTGATCCATCCTTTAAAAAAGAATCCAAAAGGCGTAGGGCAACTTGTAATTGAAAATATAAATTGCCGAATCCTAAATACGTTTTTTGAAAGGAACTGATAACTGTACTGTTTAGTACTAAAAAGTCGAATGACTAAACCATATTTACTCAAGTTGCTTTTAAATTTTCATTAATATTACGTCGCTTGCTTTATTTGGTTCAAAAACACAAGAACTGTCAGATAACAATCAAAACAGGCGTTAGCCGCTGTAACTACAATCTCCATAAATCAAGCAACAGGTCATTACCGAGCTGCCTGCGACTGTGGCCCACCAGACCAAACAAACGCTCATATTGTAGATGAGTGCCCCAGAAGACACTTAACAGGAGGGCTAAGTGGTCTGCCTGCGCTCACTGTATATGCCGGGGATTGGCTATCAAACGTTATAGACTATAGACATAATTCTGGAAATTTCCCTACATTTTGAGAATCTTGAATGCCCTCATTCCCTTTCTATAAATTAATATTCAATTGGATAACACGGTTTGTAGTCGGTACTTACGTTATAAGTGATCAATGTTATTGCTATAATTATTTAATCTCCTAATTCTCAGTTCGAATAATAGAAATCATATTATATGATATCATAATATGAAATGTTGATCGACCGCCGCATTTGGCCCAACCAGTGACTTGTAGGCTAATTAAAGGACTTGTTCGATTTAGATCCCGACACTGATAGATTAGATGAAAACAAAAAGAAGAAGACGTATGAGTGACGGCTCTCATCTTCAGCCATCTGTCATGGCCATGTGTCAAAATTGTGTGGAGAAATTGGCGACGTACCATACTATTTTAATGTCTTCTTTAGCGATGTTGCGTATCTTCTTTTTGTTTCAATCTATGGCTAGTTTTACAGTAAAACTTACATTAATTCGGACTCGTCAACATGATGCAAAATAAAGCCCGCGACTCGACACTGGTATAAGGGTGACTGTAATACCACCTGCTTGCAGTATATCAAATGTCCATTCCTAGACCATAACGTTTTGTATCCCCGCAGCGTGGCCCCGATGGACAGCATGGACGACATCGAGCTGAAGAACATCCAGCTTCAGTTCCCGACGGCCCGGTGCTTTGCGGGCGAGCCTGGGTGCACCGAGGTGCGCGTACGCACTGACCGCGGCGACATCCTCGTTGCGGTGCAGGGCGACCGCCACAAGCCGGCCATCTTCACCTACCACGATCTGGGGCTCAACTGTAAGTATATCTCAGAATATATATCTATATTTATACGTTATTAAATTCCTAAGCGACGACAGCGACCCAGCGCTAAGAAAATCTTGGCCGCTGACTCCGGGCTCAGTTAATAAATAATAGTAGATTCCTACTCGGTGTTAACAAAAGACGTTACTGGTATTATTATCAAATATTACGTGCGTAAGCGAGTAATGAGACATTGGTCAATACGATTGAGTAGTGCTTAAAAATACATTAAGGGACAACCTTTTATAACCTTCCAGTTACAAGAGGGAAACAGGCGATGACGACGCAAAAGAATACGGTAATTGCCTAAAAGATTGTAATGAAATCATCTATTGTGGTTCCTTTCAGAATTCTTAGAAGAGATTGTTATAGGCAAATTTTCTCGAACATGCTCGGAAAATGGCAATTCCTGGATGATTAGTATTTATTTATGGTTTTAATCGAATTGGCTTTTGACCTTTCCCGGCCTCTGTGCAGTAATGTACCTACTATTCGTTTAATTTTGTATTTAAGTAATGTTTGCCCTTACATTCAAAACGTGATAAATACGAGTAAGTCGGGAGATGCTTGGCTATTTACTTACTTTCTGTTAACACAATGTCATTAATTTCCTCGCCTATTTTCCAGCTCCTACCTTATCCCACTGGCTACCCAGCGCTCCGAAGATATCCTGTTACCTGATCCTTGTATTACACGCTCCTGACATTCCTTGTTTCATTAACCCTTACTCCTTTTATACCTAGTTACAGGAGTTTCAACTGGCTCTAATGTTCATTTAAGTAGATGAAAAGCGACGACGGCTTAAGGTGGAGGTGTTATTTTGGCGATGATGGCGGTTAAAGGTTATTTTGCTTATCAGGGCGAGACCGTGATTTTTGACGTGATAACGTCTTATAAATCGATGAACGCCGGCTGCTCGCACGAAAAATCATGACTCATTGTCACGTTCCGCCTGAGCCGAGCGTGCAAGCGAGAGCGCGGAACAAGCGATAGAGAGGCACGATCGGCCTAAGCGCTCGGCTTGTAAATTCATAAAAGTATGCAATTTTCATCAATGTTTTCTTATGACGTTATCACTTAAAATTATCGTCCGTAATTCGACTTTGCAGACAACCATTTTTTTAGCAGACAACCATGTTTTTAAAATTCAAAGTCTAGCTCCTAGGTAAGGAAAAAACACCCTTCATCTCCGAAGCTTAGCAAGCGAAAAATATAGAATTTTCTGGAATTATGTAATTTTATATGAATATTACACGAAAATTAAAACCATATATCTATCTGTCTTACTTCTTTTTTAATCACCAAAAATCATTTTTGAATAACCCGGTTGGATTAAGTTTGCCCTTCATTTGAATATGACGCTCTATGGCGTTAAGTTAGTTGGCGTTAGTTAAGTTTGCCTCTGGTATCTATATACCAGAGGCAAACATAAGTCAAGCGGCAAGTTAAGTCGGAATAAGTGAAAGTTTGTACGGAACCCCCGGTGCGCGAGTCAGACTCGCACTTGACCGGTTTTATTTATCCACGCTTTCTGTTGCCTTTGTCGCGCTACGCCATCTACGTCCAGGGAAATCTGCTCCGGACATATACGTCTATGATTAAATGGAGATTTGATACAAACGTCAACTCTCTGAGGAACAAGGCGATGCGAGGTGGTACATAAATTCTTTAAAAAGCATACACAAGTATTCTTTAAAAAATATACACATACTCTTAACATATAAGAAAAAAACATAGGAATAAAAAATAATATTTATCTCCTCAATATAAACCACAGACTTCAAAATTATTCGAGATTATGTACGTTTATTATGTGGGAATGTAGCGTATGTCTATTTTTTCTTGATCTGGGCCTAAATCGCTTCATGGTTTTGACATATGAGGTATCTGTAGATTGGTATTAGTTGTGAAAGTAACATTTAAGCTATTTTATTTTACTTTCGGGTATTTTCATAATTCATAACTCTAATCACCTACTCAAAGAGTATCAAATTGACCTCTATCACCACAGTGGCTCTTGCTAGGTACACTTTACAGCATTTTTAATCCGATCATGTAAATAATTTTCTTTGAAAGTATTTTTAATAAACGTTACCTTTGTAATTTATATCATATTTTTGCACTTACGGTATAAAAGATACAGCAGCGATTATGTCCGATATGCAATTTTTTAAACATTTAAGATCTTTGAAAACGTTAAAGTGTTTTAAAAAACTTGAAATATGTGCCATAAGTTGATATTTACTGAAAAACAAAAACATTCAGCTTCTGTTACACGTATGGAGTGAAAAAAAAACTAGTAACTAAATGTACTTTCTAATGCGATACGAGTATTATTCTTGGAAGAATCCAGTCCGTTTTAAGAATGCAATTCTATTCGTGAACTTCATTTGTAGGTACCAGATAGAATCGAGCTCGTCGCTTAAGTAAGATTAGTTGAGTGGAGTTGATTAAACTTTATAGGAATAACTGATAAGTCTTGGCAATTTCCTCAGCCTAGGTTGTCTCCAGATAGAATCAGATAAATCTCATTTTAACGGAATCCGTTTTCTCTTAAAGATAGAGCTTAGCTTAAAGTACTACGCACATAAATATATCAAGATAGAAGGAAAGAGTGTATGTACGTCGCGTGGCGAAAACTCGCCAAGACCAGCGATGTAAAAATATGCCATTCAAATTGTCGAGTTACGTTCAAGGTCGATTTCTCATTTTTTCTGTCAAAAGTAAATATAGTGCTGTACCCCAGTGCTGTAGACTGCGATTTTTTTACTCGGTTAAAAGCGTTTTTGAAAGCAGAGACAATGATAATTACGTTTTTATATTATTATGTAGCTATATAATGTAGGTACGTAGTGCAAAGCATTTATCAACAATCAGGTTATGGTTACTTCTATATTGCAATTTTATTTCAGTTTTCCGAATGTTCGTCGTATTAAAAATTAATGTATTGAAGTGAAGCAACTGGTCGTCAAAAATGATTTCGTACAAAAATCAGCCGGATTTGTTCTATACATTTCCACAAAGACACCTTTACTGGCCCATCAAAGTACCGACGCGTAATCAGTGCAGCGAATCCGACTATTATGTAGTGATCAGGGGTGTTGCTGATATCCGCATCCGCATCAGCGGAACTTCCGCATCAAATGCCACATTCGCATCAGCATCCGCATCCGCTTAAATTGATGCGGAGCTTTATGCGGATGCGGATGTGTGCAAGTCAGAACAGGAACAACTTAGCCGCGGCGCGTGAGGGGCCCGCGCAAGGCATTTTTGCCCTTGGCCAATAGAAATCTCGTTAGGTTTACAATTCGCCAATCGAGCGCATCATTCGGTCATTCGGTGACAAGAAGGGACGAGTTTGTTTTGTTTTGATTTTAGTCGTGCAATGTGACTGACGTAGTGAATGTGTTTGTTGTGATTGTTTCTATTCGGAATTTGTACTAAGTGAATAAAACATAAAAAAATGACACCGCCGACGCAAAGTGCGATTTGAACGTTTTTTAAAACTCACAAACATGATCGTAAAAGGCCTCAATGTACAACATGTCACAAAACATATTCTCGGAAGGGACGTACTTACAACGACTTAATTAAAAAGTCACCTTAAATCTATGCACGCGGACCAACACAACTCATTCAGCGGTGAAGTTGATAAATAAATACAAGAAAAGAAAAGACGAATCAGGCAAGTTTTAAATTTGGTATTTTTTTATTTTTTTTATTTATTTAATAGTTGTTGTAGGTAAATAGTTTATCATAGGTTGTTCGGTACATTTTATTTTTATTTTCGCGTAGTACCTAACCTATTCCTTTCTTTCGAGTTCAATGTGCTAGTTATTATAAAGTATGTTATTTGTATTTAAAGTGCTAAGTGCTAATGTGTTACTTTAGTTAATCACAATTTTAGTAAATGATTTCTAAATACCTACATGTTTTGGGTACAAATACAAATCCTTTTTATGTACCTTACCTATACCTAATCGAACATACGCATCCGAATCCGCATCCGCAGATGTAAGCCTTGTAATATCCGCATCCGCATCCGCGGATGTCAAAAAATCTGCATCCGCAACATCCCTGGTAGTGATGATGTCAAATGATGAAAAGGTACACATTTACATAATGCTAAATATTATTTTAAAAAATGTGCGTGCATGCGTGCGTGGTATATTTCATCGTAATAATATAACAATTTGTGCAACAGGTAATAGATAGAGTAGATAGTAGGTACTGACAAATGTAACGCAAGTTATTGGTTAGGTAAGTTTTTCGATTTGAAATTCTGAGGTTTCTTGCTTTTCCTCTGTCGAAAATAATTATCATTTTCTCTGCCATTCTTATCGATATTTTAAATGGATAAAAATGCCCCTACAATAAATTGAGTAATATAATTGAATAACAATTATGTACGAATAAATTGTTTGTCATCACACGAATTAAGTACTTCTTTTCACAACGAAGACGAACATCTGATGCACACAAATATATAGAAAAATATTTCAGTGGTCCGATGTTTTGGACTTCGCCGCGCAGCACGCACGCAACCTCCCGCTTCTAATGTTGTTATCCGACTGTTTTTGTTTGTGACTGACAGCGGTGGGGCCGCGGCGCAGTGTGGTAGGGGTGGCTGTGTATAGAATCAGTGCCGTGTTCTAATACTTCTAATCGATCTGTGAATCGATGCTTTTGAATTGTTTTCGCGCGGCTTATGTTTCCCATCACTAATTTACATTCGTGGCGTCAAAGTACATACCTACGCAAAATGTTACACACTCGGTTCTCATATAAATCGACGAACTCTTTCTTTCTATCTTGATATAGTTCTGTGGTACTTCGTATGCCGTTATGTGCCAGTTATGAATATACCTTAATGATAAAAACTAAACATTAGTCTAGTAACCACCCATATAGTTTACTTACTTAGTACTTTAAGAGACAATTTTGTGATAACTTGTTATCAATAATTACAAGTCAACATAGAATAAAGTAATATATGTAAATTAGGTCTAATTAATTGTAGTAATGTACCAAAAATAGTTTAAATCCGTTAAGTTATTTCGTGATATTTGTCGATGAAGCCATAAAGACAAATATTTTACTTACAAATAGACAAAAAATCAAAAATAAATATCTTGGATCAGTGACTTCCAAATAGTTCGTATCACTATTATCTTTGCCAATATCTTCTCTGTATTAACAGATATTTATTTTTAAAACTTAAATAGTATAGATACGAGTAGGTAACTGAACTTTGATTCAAGTGCTCGGCTTAAATTGAGAATAATGTTACGACCTAGGCGGGTGGGTTCATTATTGAAAAAGCACTTCTTAAACCGATTAAATCAGTAGGATTTATTTCCACGCAGTCACTTTATGTTAAGACACTTTACACTAATACCGCACTCAAAACTCTTTCAGTTGTAGTCGACGTTATCGCTTCCTTGTCGAAATGTGAACTGAAGTGGGAGCCTGCTCGGGACGCTTATATATGGATTTGAGGTCTTCTGGAACATTCGATTATGACAAAAACAAATCCACTGCTTACCACCTAATTCGGGATTGTTACACTGCTGTCACTCCTTTCTCGAATGTTCAGCGTACTACTATCTTTTTCTTTAATAGTGTTGTCTCTGTCACACTCTTCTGGAATGTTCCTGGAACTGCTGCTGCTGCTTGCCCTGGCTCCTGGAAACGCCTCCGAGGCACGGGCCTTGGAGGCGTTTTCAGTGGAACTTGATCCTGTTTTTCCGTAAAAACAGGATCCAGTACGTAAGAGATCGGCGTTACAATAAATTGTTCAATACTCTAATGGATATATTGGTACTATAACAAAGCTTTTCTACTGTACTACTCTCTACGGTGATCTTATCTCGTCGCACTATACGGTAGACTGCAGAGGACAGACTGCACTGAGTGGATTACACCTCTCATCTCTGATAAGTATATAGTTACAAATACCTTATAAATAATTGGCATAGTGTTGTGGCTTACACACGAGAAACACACAACGATTTAAATGCCAGTTCTGAATTGCAAACTACAAAATGGGGCACATTTATTATGCCCTCTATCTTCCTTTCAGATATGCCAGCTTTTGTGATGGTTAACATGAAAGTTTCTTTTATCACAATGCGGGCTTTATTCGCGTTTATTTTAGTACCGAGTATTTCTATAATACTATAATGAAAGTATATTTGTTTTCTTTTTATTATAGTTTTTTACATTTCTCGTATGCTCAAAAAGCATAATATTAACTGTAGAATGAATTATTCGTACTACAAACATGTAAAATAAAAGAGGACAAACATTTTCAGGAAAAAGTGTGCGATCGTTTTATTCGAATTTGAACAGGCACTGTATTGAGACGTATATAGCAGTGGCATGGCGTCCATAACTACATATTGGGTCTATAATGAAGATTGAATATTGTTTATAAATTTCCAAGGAGTTACCAGCTTTGCACTCTTAGCCGACAATCAGCCGATCCACCGGGTTGCCCGAGGAAAGGCTTATACTTAGACCTTATTCTTTAAATACGAGTAAATTAATACGCTTCGGCTTCCATTGTAATTTACCTGATGCCACGCCTCTGGTATATATGAAGTATATCATATGTAAAGGCCATAATAAAACTGAGACGTAATGCAAATGCACTAAAGGGCCGTTACAAAGGGGCTGCATTTCAGCTACTTTCAGGCTGCATACGTGCAGTTCTATGGCAGATGACATATCGGCATCGAAACTGCAAACCAAGGGTGAGGTGATAATGACTTCATACTGTTATTATGCAGTTCTGTCTGTAGTGATACGAGGGTTGCTACTTATATATCCGGAAACAAAAAAACAAACACACGTACACGGCTGAAAATAGTTTTATTGTTTTTCAAAGTATTCCCCTTGATGATCTATGCACTTTTGCATTCGCGTGAACCAATTTTTAAAGCACTTCTGCCACTCCGCCTGAGGTACCTCCATAACGTGTTGTTTGAATGCGTCGACAGCATCTTCAGCGGTCGAAAATCGTTGACCGCGTAATTTATTCTTTATATTTGGAAATAAATAAAAATCGTTGGGTGCCAAGTCAGGGCTGTACGGCGGATGACCCGTTAATTCCACATTTTGACCCTCCAAAAATAGAGTTGTTTCGCGTGACGTATGACAGCTGGCATTGTCATGATGAAGAATGATTCTTCGTCGCTGGTTAGTTTTACGAATTTGTTCAAATACTTCCGGTAAGCAAATGGTCGTGTACCACTCTGAATTAACCGTTCTACGGTTTTCTAGTGGCACTGTAGCTACATGGCCATTAATACCGAAGAAGCAGGCCACCATTTGTTTCAATGTACTTTTTGCACGAGTAACTTTCGTAGGGTTCGGCTCATTTTGAAACACCCATACCGTTGATTGTTGCTTCGTTTCGGGATCGTATGCATAGATCCAGGATTCGTCACCTGTATAGATGTTATAAACGGCTTTTGAGTCACCACGGTTATATTTTTTTAACATTTTATTGCACCATTCGACGCGAGCATGTTTTTGCTCATTTGTTAAGTTGTGGGGTATCCAACGCGAACAAATTTTTTTTACAGCCAAATAATTATGTAATATGCTATTAATGCTGGTCATAGAAATACCCAGAGTCGCCTCTATCTCGCGGTACGTAACATGTCGGTCGTCCATTATAAGTTTTCGCACAGCCTCGATATTTTGTTGTACAACGACCGATTTCGGGCGACCTGCCTTAACTTCGTCCGTAAGCATACTACGTCCACGATTGAACTCACTAAACCAGTGATACACAGTAGTTTTAGATGGGGCTTCATCACCAAAAGTTGAAGTTAGTTGATCTATGCACTGTTGTTGCGTTAAACCACGCCGAAAATCATAATAAATCATAGCACGAATATTTTCACGAGTGAGTTCCGTTCTTGCTGCGAGATGACATTTAAAACCCGTCAAAAACAAAACACGAGCGTTAATAAGGAAGAAAAAATATACCTTATATACTTAAAAAAGTTCAAATTTTACCATGGCGGTCAAATATGCTATTTAAGAAGATTGTAATCCCGGTTTCCGGATATATAAATAGCAGCCCTCGTAACAGCCTCCGCCATCCACTTCCCACCTCACGTAAAACCACTCGGGCTATTCATTTGATTGCATTGTTTTATAAAAATGCAAGTGTGCATTCGATATTAGTGGGTATGAGTCGTGAACTAAAAGCTATGAGTATCTTTTAAATATTACTTAAAATAAAGTGTTACAATTACGGCTTTTCGTAAACGATTTCCTGCTCTGTCTATTGTATTCCATGTGCAGATTTTTAAATTCCATTCTTGGATTTCCAATTCATTTATAACTATCTGTATTGAAAAGCGGACAGAATGCTATCTTTCAGAGTGTCCTACGTATTATGAACAGGTAATGGCGTCAAAGAACCAGAGAGCAACGACAGCAGGCAGTTCCTTAAGACTGGACCTTGGAACTAATTCCATCCCGGCACATCTGCCGACTCGATAGTAATTCGATTAATGGACGCGCTTCGACGGAATCTCGAAGGTTTTTACACTAATTGAACCCACTTTATTCGAGATCGCTTAAAGGAGATAGAACTTGCGGCATTCCTTACGCTGCTTTTGAACAGTATTTTCTAAAACAGATAATGTTCATTGATAAGAAATCTATTTGCGTTAATAATTATTAATACATTTTACTTTATAACAAACGGCTTATCTCAGGTAGGTATGAAATAAGTATATTGAATACTTTGAGGGACTTACGTATATTAACATACAATACGTATACACATCACTAGAGCCCGGGAATTCTCGTAGCACTTTCATCTGTCATTATTGAGCTCACATTTGTCGACTTCGTACGTATCGATAAGTTCAAATTCAAAATAGATTACTAGTAACTTATCCTGTCATGTAGGTACTCATGTCGGCATTGGCAATTAATGTGATGACTTTCACTGGTAGTTGTATTGACATTATATCACTCGACATTATATCATTATATCACTCGTTAGCCAGTTTTTTTGCAATTTCCTTCGATTAAATTGTAAATGCCTCTAAATAAGAAAGGTATTGACCATTTAGCGGTTAGACCGTCTGTTGTTCATATCTACTTTTAATTTGTGTTCTGTGTTGTACGGAAGTCGATTAGTGACAACTCACCAATAACAGATGAAAGTGCTACGAGAATAGGGAATATTCATAAATTTTTGTTTTTGCTTTATTAAAAGCTCATTCATGTAACAAACAGTAGACAAAACATTTTTGTTGAAGGACTATAAAAATAAGCAAGATATAAGCCATCAAACATTTCATTCTATCTCTTTCTAGCAAAACAGAATTCAATATGGAGTTTATATGGCCGTAGTGGACTAAGACGTAACATTACATGTCGGACCTCTCTGTCATATCGTTGTCTTATTAGTAGTTTAAAATGCGTATTTTTTGGCCGATTTTAATTTATATTTCACGTTTTGTAATCGTTTTTACGGTATTATGATATTTTGTTACGAAGAGCGATTAAAAAAAATAATTCATGTACCCTATTCTGAGCTCTGCACATCACACACTTCATCCCAAATATATAATGAATGCTTATGACCTACACATATCGAAATACGCCGAGTCTTAACAATATGCCCAGGTCAATCATCAATAAGGCTTCCATTCGTATTTGCTTGGCGGACTGCATTTCACAATCAAAGCGGTTATGGGTTCACATGAACCAACTAATTGATTTCCTCTATCCGTGATTCTGGATGGGCTGACAAACGGCATAGCATTCGAATAGCCAGATAAGTCAATTTAGCAGCGGTGATAGGTTTTATGAAAAATACAGTTTGCATTACAGATGCCGTCCTTTTCCATTAAGGCCTGGCTGTCATGTACGGTTTCGATTTACAAACCCAAAAGTACAAACAAAATTGTACAGTAATAAATAACCGGTTTTCCGTATGTCGACGTTCTATTTTTTTTTAATGTTCCACAGACTTGGTTGTTGTGCTTACATACGGCTTAGATTTTTTGGCTGCCATATAAATGTTGCTGTTAATTAGGTTTTATACTTTAGAATTCAAACAGTTATTTTTGAGTTTGACTAATCTATGTATACTATTATAAAATTGTACAAAAAATGTCTATACATTGAAGATATTAAAAAAAATTGTAACGGTCTATTTCGAGGTCTCAAAATCGAAAAAAATAAATATTTTGTATGTTTGTGTCGTTGTGGCTTCATCACGTTAAATCGGCTAAACGGATTTAAACTTTTTTTGGTACACGGGTAGTTGGGTATCTCCAGATGGTTATAGGATACTTTTTACCCGACTACGCTTAAGAGAAAAACAGGGGTTATGACTCCCCCTCCATAAAAACACGGAATTATTGAACTTACAAGGTTCATACGGCTACCGAGTTGACAGACTTTTATGATGAGAAAAGTTTACCGGGAGTTTATTACGGTCCTGCCAGTTGCCGAAAATGCCGAGATACCCTTCAGTGTGGTCCATCTGTTCCGGATAAATGATCTTAGAAATCATATCGTAAATAATAAAGGAAATCATATCGTAAAAGGAACCGAAACATACCAAGTTATATAGACATATATAGCTTGCAGAGGCGTAGCGTCAGGAAGTCAAAATAATTACAAAGGATACCGAAGCGTATAAATATACTTATATTTAAAGAAAAAGGTGGTTATAAGCCTTTCCTTGGGCAATCTACTGATAGCTTTATGTTTCGGTTAGTTTTAAATAAGACTTACAAATTTTACTTAAAATATTTTCAATTTGAGGACCGCTAATAGGCATCTCGAATAATATACTTATTTTCGTTCGCGTAAGAGAAAAAAAATCATAACTCTCTTTTGTAATCCAGCATAGTCGAGTAAAAAGAACTTATCGTATAACCATCTGAATACCCAGCTACCCGTGTCAGTGTACCAAAAATAGTTGAAATCTGTTTAGCCGTTATGACGTAATGAACCCACAATGACAAACATACAAAATCATAATAGTAGATTAATAACAAGGGGCCATTATGGTGATTGTGAGCGACGACAAATATGTCTGAGTGTCATAATGGCTTTCAGCCACGTGTTAAACACTGCTTTTCACTTCGACTGCGAGAAAATAAAAAAGACTTAACATTAAAATTGTATATTTCATGAAAACTAAAAGTACAGTTTGAGCAATTCTAACAGAAAGTTTGGCCAATCTGATTAGGCTGGTTTGTTTGTTTTTAATTATTCGTAAGGAGTATGTAGCTGGACCGCAAGTTTTTTTTCAGTGTCATAGAAATTTGTATGGGATTATATGGCTATCTTTTAAACCCTAGGGGCTAAATGTACTATTTTAGTCTCGCTTCGCGAAGCTTATATGGCGTACTTTTTGAGCAGGAGAAGTGAAAATAGTTATTTTTGTCAAAACCTTCTTGTACGAATACTTAAAATGAGAGTGCGATGAGGTCGTATATGAATTCAAAAAGTTAATTGATCATCTTAAACCTTTATTTTATGTACGATAAATATCTTATTATTTAAAAAAAATATTATTTATTTTTAATATACACACGACTTATTGTTTTAATTATTTAGTACGACTGCATTTTTATCGAGAAAAAAACTTAAAAGAGGATGACAGTCTTGGCATATTAAAAGAAACATGATTAACGAAAAGCAATGTGCCAAAGACGTTTGCGTTTGCATAACAAATAACTATTGTAACAAATAACTAGTAGAAGCGAGTGGATCAAATATAGATTCCTGAGCGTAGCGAGGCTTTCAAGGCACGAGGAACCAAATAATTTTGCAGCCGTGCGAAACACACAATTTTTCACCACACTAAAGCTAGGAAATGAGTGATGTAATAAAACTATAAAATACAGATTAAAAAAAAACAAACAATTTATTTCAATTTAAAACTAGCAACAATGAACCTACGAAACACACTAATAATAGTTATAACATGACAAATAAACAGCATTAATTTCGACTTGTTTCTGCTATTTTACACGGTTTAATTATGAACTAAACACAGCTTAGAAACTATTTCCGCGAAAACGTCATTGTTACATTGTTTTTCTTTAATCATGTTTTATTTAAAGCCATGACTGTCAACCTCTTTTCATTTTTTTTCTCGATAAAAATGCAGTCTTACTTAATTATATAAACAACTAGTTTCTGCCCGCGACTTCGTCCGCCTTAAATTCGTTTATCGCGGATAAGGGTATTTTTCCGGGAAAAAAGTAGCCTATGTCCTTCCTCCGGACTCAAAGTATCTCCATACCAAATTTCATCCAAATCGGTTCAGCGGTTTTAGCGTGAAGAGGTAACAGACAGACAGACAGACAGACACACTTTCGCATTTATAATATTAGTATGGATATGGATTAGTCGTGTGTATATTGAAAATATATATTCAATTTTTAAATAATAACATATTTATCGTACATAAAATAACGTTTTAAGGTGATTAATTAACTTTTTGAATTCATATGCGACCTCATCGCACTCTCATTTTAAGTCTTCGACAGGTCGGTTTTGAGAAAAAATATAAATTCTAACTTCAAATGAGTTTTGCACGCTAGCGTGCAAAACTGGTTTTTCCACGCAGATTGGGCGTTTAAAATGGAACTTTTCCGTGCGAGTGAGGTTAAAAGTATATTTTTCGAGTCAGTACCTGCAAATAGACCGTATCCCATTCTTTTTTTGAAAGTCTTCTGTGTACAGACATTTCATTTTTTCAACTTTATAATATTATAGTTATGAAATTAGTTTCAACAATGACAGACAAAGCATCCAGACTCACCAAAATTCACAATATTACGCGGTAGTTAGGTTTGCAAATCGTGCTTGCGACATAATCGACCTACCTACTAAGTGTTGGCGAGCAAATGTGAGACTTTTGACCGCTCGGTTGAATAGTCATTGTTCTTCACAATTATCGCCATAACGGAAATACAAGACTTGATAACTTCGACATAAACTCAGCATCGAAACTGTCTTTCGGTTTCACAAAAAGTTAATTCTGAAAATCATTTATTTTAAAGATATTTGCGGTGACTACAATGATGAAAAATAAACGCAGTAAAATGCTAAAGATTAGCCCTTCCATTGCGAAGTCGCTATATATATACATATACATACGTACCTACAACTTGAGGTTTTAATATACGTTAGTTCCCAAAACATCCCATTGTTATTACATGGGATTCCTTTAAGTACCGAAACTTCCTGAAGTTCCCAAGTATTGTTATAAAGGCAAAAAAGTTTCTGCAGTAATTTTGAATTCTTGTCCGACTTCAAAACGGAGGAAAGAGGTTCTATGTTCCACTAGTTTTTAAAAAGTATATTTACTGGTATCTTTGTCAATGTCCAATTTTCACTTTTTTTTTTATTGGATAAAGTTTACATCTGAGATCAGCAAGTCAAGATCTGATGAAGAGATCCCAGCGAAATAGGGCAACCCTCGTAGGCATCTATATGGAGATTTCAGTGTTTTAGGAAACATGTCAAGTATGTGCATTCAAATTCGTGAAGTGGAACTCATGTAGAAGAACAAGAAGGCTACCGGATATGTGATTTATGGATGGCGATAATATATCGTGATTAAGTTAGCTAAGCGACTTTATAGTCACAATTTTAAATGCTCCTGTTTAGAATGATACCATCGAAGATGGAGTCGGAACGTAGGTTGGCACCGGATCTCCATATTGAAATAATGAATACAATCGTGTTTAGGGTTGCTGAAATTATCACGAATTTAAGTTTTACGGAACGATTCATTAAAGTGAGACATTAATAAAACTAAACAAAACAGAAAAATCGACACCGATAAAACACTTTAAAGAAATTTAGTTCCTTCAATTTACTTTCAATTAACCATTTTTCAACTAATATAAATACAAGTTGGAGTCGGTACCACTCGTATAGCAATTAATTTACTGCTAAAATTGTCAATTTTGAAAATTTGCCATTTTTTTGGGTGGCAGTGTCACTGAGATAATATAACTTGTATCGATGGAGTTGAATTTGTTAAAAAAACTACGTTAAGCGATATTAATATTTAAAAGCTAAGTAAAATCCGGGAAAGCGCATCAAACCACAAACCACTTCACTTTCACAGGTAATTTACTGAAATATAAAATACTAAGCCTTCAGTTTTTCTTCATGTGGAATGGTATTTTAAGAATTATCGGGAGATTGCACGCGATCTGCTCATGCATTTAATAGTTAGTGCCGGCCGCGTTATTTTTGCGTTGATTACTGTGGCAATATACTTACTGCGGAACAGTTTAAGGTAACACGTGTAGCCAAGCCACTGTTATACGTCATATGTACGTAGTATACAGTATACACTTGTGGTTACTTAATAGGGGTGCACTGAAATGGTTCAGTGCAGTAAGCTATGAAAGAAGAAATGTCAATGGCTTATGCGCCAAAAACGATTCCATGCCAGGCAAAGTTTATTCTTTACATTATATCACACCATTTGCCATACAAAATATTTAAGATGCCCGAAGTAATTCTTTATTTAATTAAGTAACCAGGTAAGTAGTTCATGTATTAAAAAAAGACGTAGCGTGTATGTACAATACAAAAGGACAAACACAAAAAAATATTTTAATTATATTAAAATATTATCTATCTTTACCCCCCCAGCTTTTGCTCACATATTGCATATTTACCGCGCCTTCCGCTAAAAGTGCATGAATAAATATTTTGGTAACAATACGGCTTACAGGCCGTTTAGATTTAAATCTGCTCAACTTAGATGGTCCCGCAGTGAATGAGTGTGTTACGTAGACTTTCAGTGATGACGTCACCGTTCGAGTTACGTAAACAGCTGTCCGGGCGCGCTATCGCGGAAGCGGCTTTGAAACGGAGTGAAGGAAAAAGGTATATACATAACTATGTGTACTGTTGGACAGTTTTGTTTAGAAAAACGCCGTTCTTAACTTATTTATCATCGGTCATCAAGAAATGTATGGTGCAAAGCCAGACAATGGGTAATAATATTTTTGAAAAATCTATGAAGATCGACTCACGTGTTCACTATTAAATTTTGTCGACATTCGGACGAAAACAAAATTCGTATTTAGGCAAATACATTGCATACATGCAGTTAATAATTATATTATCCTAAATTGTCAGCGTTATTTTTTTAATGCCAATTATTGAAACACCTTCAAGATATTTAAGAAAGTTAATCTATATTGAAAATTGATTTTCTTGTGTAAAGGTTATAAATTACACCTACATAGCAACTCAATTTGATGTCTAGCAACTTTCGTACGTCTCCACTTACAAGGGTCTAGCCGTATTCTAAAAGTTTTAATGCCCATACGGTACTCATTTAATACATATTCAGCATGTGTGGCACTGACATTCTCATTAAACTTTGCATCTCGCACCGTTGTTGTAGTCCTTCCTAGGTCCATAACTACATTATATATGTAAGTTCCGTATGTAGTTCCTATTATACATATAATTACGACACCCAACACTAGACATACAAAACAACGGACGAGTTACACCGCTAGCGAGGTCGTAAGTTTTTTGTAGCATTCGGCCTTGAACGACTGACATAATGTGTCTAAATGTAATAAATAAAAAATATCAGTGACAAACTTATACAAATTGACCTAGTCCCAAACTAAGTATTACGAGTGCTAGGCGACGATATCAATAATTAGATAAATTATTATAATACTTAAGTACTTAGGTACACGGAAAAACGGAAATAAATCTAACTGTGAAAATAATCGGAATAGTCAAGTTGAAATGCACGCATACTTTCACTGCAATGCATCTGGGTGAATTCAACTCAGCAAATATTGCAACAAGAATAAGGTATCAAAAATATCGACAAAATACCTTCCGAGCCATACCTCGAAGCTGGAGGGTTTGCACATTTTTTCAAGGGTACCCTTGCAAATATGCAAACTGTGTAGATTTGTAGACATAATATAACTAGAACGGTATATACGGTATATTATGAACGTAACTCGTATGTAGGTAGTGAAATAGACACTTTACCAAAGACTACTATTGTATACTAGCACTTAGCTATTATATATAGAAGCGAATTCGAAATGAAGTAGTTTCCCGGTAAAATAAATAATATTATTCCATAATCTGAATACGGTTTCGGCGTAGATGAAGCCACGGGAAACTAACTTATTTATAAACATTTGGTGTGGTTCTTGTACGGGTAACAAATATCACCACACACATAATATCTTTTGGAAAAGTAAACAATACAGGCCGTCACGAACCTATCTTTGGGTTGTGTGAACTTCATAACTCCACCCTCGGGAACACTATGTAATTAAACGCTGGATAAAACAAAGTTCTTAGTGTCTGTCATTCATAGCTGTAGCACTAATTGTTTGAGCACAATGAACAATAATCTATACTGTTATAAAGTTGTAATAAGGAAATATCTGTATAATGAAGATATTAATTAAAAAACCGGACAAGTGCGAGTATGACTCGCCCGCCGAGGGTTCCGTACAAACTTTTACTTTCACATGCCGCTTGAGTGCCGGTGATATTTTATTCCACATTTTCATTAATAAAACGAAATTTAAGCACAATATTTTTTTTTCAAAATGGTCTGATCAAGCCCTTTCATATGATACCCTACTTGACCTAGTTAGTGACTGTAGACATTTATGTTTCACTTTTATGTCGCTCTCAATATATTTAAAAATTAAATACGTATCCGGCCGCGTCTGTACATTTACGGTCAACTTCAAAATACTGACCAATTTAAATAGATGCAGTTTTTAATATGTCAGTATAATCGCTCCACTATTCGACAGACTGATTTTTGCGGCCGGTGTAGGTACTAACATGTCTTGTATATCTACGTCTATTTGGTACATTTCATGCGAAGAAACTAAACCCTCCTATCCCTTAGGGAACGGTAGAGCATCGTCAAATCCAATCTCGAATTGTAATTTTTCGTCCAAAAAATGACCACAGATATGTTGAAATTCAAAGCGAAATTCTGCTGAAATGCTGGCACTTTTACAAGACCAGTAAGTATTTTTTTATATATTTAATAAATATTACGGGACATTTTTTCAACACAATTCGTACTAGACCCATGTGGTAAGCTCAAGAAGGCTTGTGTTATGAGTACTACGACGATATATTTTATTCGATTATGTAACTGATGACATAACATTGTAATTACATTTGTACAAGTTACGAACAGCCAGAATCTTAGTACAGTCGCCAGCAACATAGAAAACATCCAAGACTAAGAAACAAAATACATACTACATTTATAATAGTAGGGGCATCTTCTCTTCTTCATTGTGCCATATCCTCAACGGAAGATTGTCGCCACATCTTCCGGAACCTGTTCCTCTCTTGTGCCTTTCTGCAAATACTGGCAATGTTATTAATGTTGGACCAGCTTTTGATGTTGTCAAACCAGGTTAGCTTTCTCCTTCCTCTGCTCTTCTTACCACCGATTTTCCCTTCTAAGATTTTCCTGATCATGTCGTATTTGTAGTGTCTATAGATATGTTTTCCCTTTCTTTACTGTGCTCAAAAGTGCCAGGTTTATATTCACTATATTATAAACTTCAATGTTTGACAATTTATCTCTCCAGGTTTTTTTTAGAATTCTCCGGTATACTCTTACATAAATATACGAAGTCCAAGCCTCAACCACAATTCTTTAGTATTTTCGCGCTATTTGCTGTGGAGCGAGCCCGTATAAACGGGAACAGATGTTTGCAACTGCGACAATTTACATTGCAGTTGGTGGTGCAAATAAAATGCACAGTTGTCCTATATTCAATTCTAATACGAAGGGTTTTGTGATAAAATCGCATAAGTAGGTGAAGCATTCGTTTTTTCTACCAAAATTAGGTAAAGACAAATTGAGCGGAGCGAATGTCTTCGTTACATCTTGGGTAAGAATGCTTTCATATTTTGGGCGGATATCCGGGTCACTGGTCTCATACAGCTCGTATTTGCTCAACTGAAAATGTAATTTTGGGAGTGGGTTTGATAATTATATGGACTGTTTTGTTGATCCAGTTTATGGAAAATCTAAGATTTTGGAGTTTTTTGGTAAATACGAGTAAGCCGCAAGTAAGGTCTACAGCTCACAGAACTAGTAATAGTTGTAGTATCTATGAACAAATTCTAAATATGTAGATAGCGTAGCTGGCCTTCACATGAAAACTAAAAGACAAACCTGTTATTTTTTCACAAGTATTTTCAAGTGCGAGAGAGACATACTATATTTATCCAAACACCATGGCCTGTACAAGTTAAAATAGCGATAAAAGATAAAAATAAAGGTTTATAGCTTTTTGCTATTCCGCGAAATAATGTCTTGGTTAAATGTGCGTGACAATAAGTTGTGCTCATTCAGAAGTCAGTGTTTTCTCGAGTGGACGGCGACCGTCAACATTTCCTGCATATCCTAATGACGCCTTTCAAGAAAGATTTTCGAAAAAAATGCAAAAAGTCATCGTGAAGAAACTAGCTAATCAATCCGAATTCGTACTGGGGCACGTGTTTGAGATCTACGATGCCACAGTCAGACACACTTGTACAAACGTTAACCTCCTCTCTTTTTGCTTTGGGCGTTAAAGAAATTATACTAGCTAAAATTGTTCTAAACACGTAAAGCTGAACAGAGGCACGCATGAGACTATTAAAAGGATATCAGAACGCGGTATTCACCGTGAGCCACATTGTTGACTGGCAAAACGTTGTATGTGGGTAGTAATACTCTTAAAACATGCGCCCGTCTAGCTCCAAGGTCATTGTGCAATAGCAGAGGCGGAACTCTGTCAAAACTTTATTTTTGTTCTCTTTACATTGCTCGTGTTATTCGATTGAACTGGCATTCGCAGCGAACAAGACAAGCGTCGAGCGTGCTACTCAACGCGTCTCAAGTTTAATATGTGTCCCGGGATGAAACGTCTTTAAGGGATTTAATATATCCGCGGGGTATATTTTTATTTTAGGTCTTGTGATTCGGCATGAAAATAGCCCGGGCCTCGTAAATCGAAGCACTCAGGTGATACAATATCCTGTTGGGGTTAATTTTAGAAATTGAATTTGGACACGAAATCTTTTGCTATCGTCCGTAGGTATTACGAATTTCTCTACGACACAACATTGAGACAGCGAAAAATTTGAAAATCTGTCACCAAAATCGCCGCAGTTTCTTCACACTATATTTTCTAAGCCTAGATTCTGAAAGAAACATTAAAATGAGGTGAATATAA
Organism: Hedya salicella; assembly: GCA_905404275.2. Classification (NCBI taxonomy): domain Eukaryota; kingdom Metazoa; phylum Arthropoda; class Insecta; order Lepidoptera; family Tortricidae; genus Hedya; species Hedya salicella. Next base: position 11,941,932 of record FR990096.1, on the reverse strand, counting down.
ATGTAAAAAAAATGCATGCAAATACTTGCGTATTGTTATTTCAGTTTCTTTAGATCAAACATTACACATAAACGTGAAAATTGGTTTATATTATACTCGGTAATAGCACGAGAAATTGATATTCTACATCCGTTACAAATTTAGTTCGAGTGACAGCCAAAAACCTATTGTGATAAAAGTTAGTTTATATGTGGCTAAGTTAATTAAATATAGGCAATAATATTCGTTTCAAACTTTAATTGTATGATTATATCCATTGCCACTCGTTCACTTCCATAGCTAGAGGTACTTAATGGCTACGCGACAGTTATTATCAGGGAAATTGTACTTACGTAGTACGTAGGTACCCCAGGTGCCAAAAACGTCAATCTCCGACAAAGAGGTCAGTGAAATAGCGACCTACGTGCTTTCGCGTTAGAGTGTGAAGCCAAGATGGCCTGGCGTCGTGAGTTGCAACTTTTGCATTTTGTAGGTTTGTATAACTTTAGTTCCAGTGACAGTCGAGTCATTATAGTACATTATGATACAAGTGTGGTACGTTGGTAATTACACTCGAGGCTATATCTTGCACCACGAGTCGTAGACGAGTAAAGCCGAGAGTGTAATGACCAATCAATGCACACGAGCCAGTTTACGAGCAAGTGTGTTGAACACATTTAAAAAGATCATGCTGTGTACTAAAAATATGCCGTAGAGTGTTCGTTTCATGTCACAAGCATGTTCGCAAATAATTTTACTCTAGTAGTTGAAGTGCTACGCGGCTACGACAGTGACAAGTGGCTTTAGTGCTACGTCGTAGGTGTTCAAAACTACGTCAAGTGACAGTGGAAAACTGCCATATATGTTGAAAATGTTCATATAGTCCACTAAAAATATGCAATTGGGAACTTAGTTTTCCCAATAGTATACGTTGTGTGTTCGGAATCTACAAATAGAGTCTATTTTTACATCGTTTTGTTTTTTAGATGTTTTTTTAACGTGACATTTGTACATTTTCCTTGTATGAATACATTTTTACTTTGATCTACATATATTAGTGACAAAAATATAAAAATGAACATGACATAGACAGCTAACGTTTCTTGGTACGATTGTCCCCATTAACGCTCACTCGCTTGCCTGAAGTGCTACGCGGCTACGACTTTGACAAGTGGCTCTAGTGCTACGCCCGTTTGACCGTAGACGTGCGTGACTTTCGTTCAAGTGACATGTGAAAAATGTCATAAAATTGGAATGTTGACGGTATTCAAATAAAAATAAAATGTTGCTGCAAAATGAGTTTTTATGATAGAAATCCTAAAAAAGAGTTCGATACCTTGCGTGTAGCTTGTTTTATGATGAGCCTTTAAAGTTGGGTGGGAAAGCCCATTTTAATAAAACTTTGAAAATACAAAAATTTCTTCTTGAAGCTTTTCAGCTTTCCATCCACCCGTGGCCATGGAAAGCTGAAAAGCTTCCGGAACGTCGGGAACTAAAATGAGATAATATACGCGATATAATCCGTTAAATTGTTTTATTTCAATGAGTAATAATCACGGAAACAGAAGAAAATATTATTTGGAGGCATGTTTCATAGGTCGGTAAGTGGCAGGTCGTTTATTTTAACACTTTCGTTGCCAAGCTTTACCGCTACGCACTCTCCTCTTCGTACGGGAAAACGCATGGTGGTGCAAATAAAATGCACAGTTTCTATATTCAATTCTAATACGAAGGATTTTGTGATAAAATCGCATAAGTAGGTGAAGCATTCGTTTTTGTACCAAAATTAGGTAAAGACAAATTGAGCGGAGCGAATTCTTCGTTTCATCTTGGGTAAAATTGCTTTCGTATTGTGGGCGGATATCCGGGCTACGTGTCTACGAGCAGAGCGCCCGCTAGGCGGGTTCCTGGCTGTGAATGTGTTAAGGTTGATTTTACATTGCCTTTATAATAACCATAATGCACTCGATGCATTATGAAACATACCATCGTTAAATAATGGCTCTCTGAATGTCCGACTTAATTGACGGGTTGTCAAATAACGGCCCGGCGATCCATGTAGACATTTTACGTTAATGTGAGTAATAAATAAAATACATTAATATATGATGATGATCAATAACTATAATATCCTAAGTGACGAATACACCGCAACGAATTTATATTTCTTGAAGCATAAAGATAAGTGGCGATATATACATTTGTGTATTAGATTTAGACCAGTAGTTAATTATTCCATACAATAAATCGCTTAGCTACTCAGTAGAAAAACCAATTGCTTAATATTTCGCTGTAACGACTCAATATTCTAACAGCGTTTCGCTGATTTAATATTGCATTTTTCCTCTCTAAAAAGTCTTCTGTTTTTTAAACGGGCTAAAGAGATAAAAATTTAAGAATGCTTCGTTGAACTCGTTCCTTAATAACTTAGGCGGACAACGTTTATATTTAAAGTTATTTAATGAAAAAAAAAAAAACTGTAAACTCTTTTTAGAATAAACCATTTTTTCGAACATTATAAATATTTGTACAGCCAGCATTAAATGGATAGTGACACCCAAAGACGCCAAATTGCTTGGAACACAATCTTATTTCAACTGACATAAAGACGTGTATTGAACTATTTGGTAACTTTGGCTGTCACGAACTATTTGAAGCTGACTGTTCATGGTTCATGGACTTGGTATTAATTTCCACAACTGTACACTATAACAAAGTTATTTAATTTATTGATAAGTGCTAATGACTTGCATTATTCTCTTTATATTGCCGAGAACATGATTATATTCTACTGATACTTCCATGCTATAATAACCCGTCAAAACCATAACATGTAAAAAATGCAAGTCTCACAACCTCCTCTACTGCTATAACTTGTGAGTATAGAACCAATCGGTTAATCTGTTCAGCGCCTTCATTTGTACAGGAGCATCTATCCAACAAATTTGTCACGAAATTTGACACCTTCCAGAAGAATATACTCGTACACATAATAGTAGTTTATGCAATAATAGGACCACACGAGTATTTTAAGGCCTAATTATGTGAAGATGCATACACTATCTATCTACACACATATCAAAAGTACTTTAAGATGAGTTCAGCTCAGAGAAGCCTTAGGGAAATGATCTGCATTGTTAATAGTGCTACCTGTAAAATATCAATAGACTATAGATTGTATAATTAAAAATTCAAAAAACCCGACTGCGTAAAAACTAAAAAGAAAAAAACATGTCCAATACCCTAGAAATTTGTTAAGTTATAATGCAAATCTTTCATGATTCATGATCGATACTCACAATATAACAAATAATAAATTCTAATATGGAACATAGCGACTTTGAACATTCGGGACCCATAAGAAATATAGATCGACGCAAATCTTCCCATCAATGGGTCCCGACTGTTTAAAATTGTTATGTTCCATATTAGAACTTATTATTTGTTATATTGTGTGTATCGATCATGAATCATGAAAGATTTCCATTATAACTTAACAATTTTGTAGGGTACTGGAATTGTTTTTTTCTTTTTAGTTTTTACGCAGTCGGGTTTTTTAATGTTGAATTATATTATATACTTTTTAGTTAAAATTATAAGTTAGTCAATTTCGCAATCTTTATCGTGGGAGTTATTGAGAAGCTTGCACAGATGTATTACAATACAATTAAATGAAAATTTTATGAGAACGGCTTTCTAACCAACTTTAAATCGTTATAGTTCCTAACTGGTAATTCTAAATTATAAATAATAAAAGGAAACCTAATAATGAATTTTAAATCCCTATTCATTGATACCCCACTCGATATAGTACATTAATTTTCATTTTTTTTCTTTTTCACAATATGGCGTCTCATTATCGCCATTTTGAGTTTTCATCATTTTCATGTCTTCAGTGACATTCGGACAGTTAAGACAAATCGATTGACGTAATAATCATCAAAATCAGTCCACGCGTTTGGTCTCTAGTGCCTTCAAGTTTTGTGTCAGGCTATACTCTCATCTGCGTACACAAACCGACCCAAACCGTATGAATGGAGCTATTCAGATACAGTGCCTGTCCTAGATATCCTACGATGACGAATGCTCTCGTCTGAATGCGAACAGCTCCGGTGGTGTTTACAAGTTTATATTTAACTGCACATTTGTATACATGTATGTTTACAAATTAAATTTGATCTTAGTACCTATCTAAACGCGTGCGCGCGAAAGAGCGAAACGAATGCGTGCGAAAGGCCGGCCTATTTTTGCAACGAATGCGCGCCAAAAACGTGAGCGTTCATGGCTTGCGCACGATACGCCTCATTGAATATATGTATAACTAAGTCACCGCCGTTTCCTAGATGGCTAATAAACATGCATATCTTACTGGATAATATGACCAATAATACGACCACCGAAGTCAGAGCGGTTGAAACGCTCGGCTAAAAACCCATACGTTGAATTCAATCAATACGTTTTCAGGCTACAGGCGTGCCAAATAAATATACATAAATATTAAGTTACTTCTGGCACAGTTGACTAAAAGGTTGTTAAATTTAAGCACTACACATCGGTGCGAGTCGAGGCAAGGCAAGTATTGCACTCGTATTTAAAAATAGCAATGTATGTGCCGGTATAAAAGTCAACATTCCTACTCCTTTATGCCCCTCTAGCACTCTCTGGAATGAACATGTTTATCAATAGACAAATCGTTATTTGTCTTTACTCTAGCCGCGTAATATTTATCTTTGTATGCCCTTTAGACGTGCGCAGTAGTCGATTGCACGGCATGTTTGATATCCTAGGATTGTACGAGATGTTGCGTTATGGAGTTAAAATATCGAATAAATGGAATGCTTTATTCTTCTTTTGGTGAGCTGTAGGGTTATACATACATAAGAATACTTCCGTTTATCCTGTGGACAATAGGTATGTGTGTATCAAGGACCATTAAAACAAGAGGACTGATCTTCTCTATACAAAGGGTCGTTCCCCGATATGTATATTTTTTACAATTCAACTTTGCAAGCGTGATACAGTATAATGTTACGATTTATTTATTATTGGCTATTTGCGAACTAATTGTTACTATACTATGTTTCTTTATTCAGTTAAAACATCGTTAAATGTAAAGTTTTAAAGCGCCATCTAGTTTTTGCCAGAATATCTCCTTGCGATCGGAACACGATCCAAACCTTCCACTCTTCAAAACCACGGTCCTTGGTGTATATACATGTATACACGGTACCCGCGAGTAGTCCGAAAGATGTTAACCGGGCATTCCTTAGGTCATTAGAAGCAAAAAAATGTCCCCAGTAAGTAAAAAACCCAGTCGTATCCGTTTCATGGAAAAACTGTATGACTGCCACTAAGCTAGCTAGTAGCTTTAGTATGAAGCGTTTTTTCGGGAAAGTGCCAAAATTTGATTTTAACATTGTTGTATCTTTTCTCGTAAGCGTGACCTGAGACACCAGCGCGCATGTCTTCCCCCTGCATCGACAGGTGCAACATTTACATGTCATAAATGGGGCCGAAGCTGGCGCTCTCGGAACGGCCTTTCGAGTGACGTTCGAAAGTGCCGCAGTTTATTGGACGCTGTTAAAATCATCTTTCATATGCAAGAGGCCAATGATTATGATGATGATCTCGGGGGAGTTTTTATGAGATTGAAGTACTTTTTCACCAATTTTTTTATATTTTATATTTTTTATAATTAATTATTACTTACAGGTCGTTCTATAACATACCAAAAAAAGTTGTTAAATAGCCTATTATGTAACTCTAGAATAAGAACTTTACATTCGACAAGTACCAGCTCCAGAGCGGTAAGGCCAAGTTCAGAAAAGCGATTAAAAAGTTTTACCCGAACTACTTTATAGTACCACTTCAAGGTCTTGTAATTTTGTCGAGTTCCCTTATGCAGGCGAGGCCTACTTCAGCCATACTGAATGCATCAGCGATCTACAGTAGTACCAACCAATTGTTTAGATGGCTCAAGCTCGTTCTGTCTGTTTCCTAAAATGACGGTTTCTCAAAATGGTATTTTTCCTGCATCCTACATCACAAACTAAACCTTCAAGTAGAACCACTTCACTATAATTCCATCGTACATAATTATATTCTTCTTGAAATTAGGTTATTTCAATAATTTTATTTTAACTTAAAACATTTTCTGTTACATTTTTACGGCTGTTACATTGTTATCACCTGTTTTGTTTAAGACACTGAATATCGGACGAACTCGAGCAGGGGCTCGAGTTCGTTCATCCAAATTTTAAACATATACCTATGCTATAGGGATAGCATAGGTATATGTTTAAAATTTGCCGCTAGATGTCGCTAGTAAATTGAACGATCATTTCTAGATCGCGCTGTTAAGATTTTTCTTGGAATCATGGCATCCGGCGGGCAAGTTTTGTTTGTTGTACAATATTTGTGTATACCTGTGCGTTGATATCAATACATAGTTTGTTTTGATATCAAAGTGGTTAATTATTGGGACCTTCTCGAACAGGGTGATCAATCTAAATCGGTCAGTAGGGAGAAGTCAGAAACTGAGACAGGGAAAGCTGTTCTTATTTCATTGCATATGTTTGAGAAAAACACTACATGCCTCTGGCCGTGAAAAAGGCTTGCCGGCTTCGTATCACTATCCGGTCGGCCTTCTATACCTACTCACACGGCAATCCCTTCTTTCCCGGCGTCTGCAGTAATGTACTATAATAATAATTATAAATATCTGTGCACGATATTCATAAGTCAAGGAAGTGATTCACTGTAAGTTCAGATCAACCAAGTAGAGTTTTAATAAGAGAAAACTTAACCGCCTTCTAAAGCTTGACAAGTTCTTTCGTGACACTCCCATGGTCTGCTGGCGACGGGAGGGGAAGGGCAGCGGGGGTGGGTATGAAGTGTGTGTGAGGTGTAGAACTATGACCCTGCCGCGTGCACACTTCGTACTCGCCCCCGCTGTCTTTCCCTGCTACCCAACTACCCTGAAGTAAAAAATGGTTTATGACTTTTTCTCCTCTGCGAACAATATTGCGGGTCCCCTCATAGTTCTTTTTAAATAAAAAAACACTATTTCAAAGTGGATAAAGCTTAGCGCCTTATTTTACCGGTCATCAAAACACGCAAATCGTATAACGACCAGCACAAACAGGTCTCTCGTGCCATTAAAACTTGTTCGGTAGCGGGGTTGTGGTTGGAGTGGTCACGTAATTAATGCAGATTTATAGGCTTCGCAGCAACACTGCAATGCGATTTTATTTCTAATTATGCTTTAAACACTCCAAGTTGCCTGCCAAGCCACGTGATTGTGGGCTTATAAAAGTCATGCTATATGGTATTTGACAGTATGTAGTTTTATTTTTATTATATAAGATCCTGATAAAATAAGCAAAATAAAAAACTAATTTAAAATTTTGAGTTCGATACCTTACGTGTAGCTTGTTTTATAAGTCTTAAGTTGGGTGGGAAAGTCCGTTTTTGAAGTATGAAAATATTAATAATTAATAATACCATTCAATAACCCATAAAATGTTTTGTAATTTTTGTTATGAAACCGATTCGATAAACGCAAGTTTTAACATAGCTGCAGAACAAAGTTCTTACTCGTATTTTCCCTATACAAGATACAAGCGTGTGACGTCACATGCTTGTAGGCTTTAGTATGAAGCGTTTTTTGGGAAAGTTCAAAAATGTGATTTTAACGTCGCTGTATCGGGGTGTTTTTATGATATTGGAGTAGTTTATTCACCAATATTTCTATTATTAAGTTAAGATTAATTTCAAATAATGTTCATGATGTTAGTCGCCTCTCATGCTATGAGCTAATTTTGAAAGTGCCAACTATTGGGATGATGCCGAACATTGGAACATTTACCTTATCTGCTTGTTTGGCTGCTATCTGTAATGTTTTATGACAATTGTAGTTACTATGCAAGCATTTACATACCTATTATATCACGTTATATTTGAACACTTTCGCAACCATTAATTTCGTAGCGCTACGCGCGTAGGGGCTGTTCATAAATTACGTCATCTATTTTTGTCGATTCCCCCCCCGCCCCCCTAAAATCATTCAACCATCATAATTCAAATGACCCTCCCCTACCAAATAAAATGATGTCATTTCCAAATAATGCGTTTTTAGCAACAGTTCAATACAAACACGAATTTCATTACTTTTTTTACTCATTGGAGAACTTTTTAAAGATGCGAAGATGATGTCATCTTGGGATTGACCCCCCACCCCTCCTTCGACATGCTACCATCATTCGATGTCCAGACCCCTTCCCCAATTTGAAATGACGTAATTTATGAATATACGGGGCTATTCATAAATTACGTCATTTCAAGCTGATGACATGAAAAAATGTGTATGTAGTGAAAATATACTACGAGCAGAACAACTGTGATACGCGACTCTCAGTCGCGCGACTACGATTCTCCGTGTCTTTCCTTTCAGTACAGTGCGAGTAAGCCGGGAGATGCTATGTCGCGCGACAAGTGATATCGCGGAAAGTTGTGCTAGACCGACAGACCGCCCACCCATCGGGCTCGCGGTCGTGAATGTGTTAAAATGTAATTTTCCTTGTTCCAGACATCTGCTTCCAGCCGTTCTTCAACTTCGTAGACATGCGCGCGCTGCTGGAGAACTTCTGCGTGTACCACATCAACGCGCCGGGGCAGGAAGAGGGGGCTCCCAGTCTACCGGAAGAGTGAGTTTTTTTTTGGTAGCATTATATTAGTAACTAGGTCAATGGCTCATCGACCCAATCTTAATACTCTTACAACCAAGAACCCGCTAGGTGGGCGCTCGTAGCAAATTTTCTCTACATAAGGTCAGGTGGGGTGGCAATAGGGAATGTGTTGATATTTGATGTTGAATTTCTAAGAAACAGAAAAAAACAAAATTCTGATTAGTTCTTTGCATACGTCAGTTCCTTATTTTGTAAGTAGCGGCCTTAAATTTTACAGTATTTTTTTTTTTAATTAATATACCCGATTATTGAAAATAGTTTTTTTGATGAGCGCGCGAAGTCATAAGTTTGAGCCCTAGAAACTTAATGACGTCATATGAAAACCTGGTTGTTTAAATTATTTTCCAAAGTCAAAATATTTATATTTTATTATTGTACATATATGCGGCCAGTAAGAAAAAATATAATGATATCAAGTAGGCGCAGGCTTTCTTAATATACTTCCTAACATTCACGATTGTTACAAATCATCTTTACCGCCGTCAGCATTCCTCACCTAGGTCGAAAAAAGATTATTTTTAATTCATGGTTCCCATTGATCCCATTCGAACAGCTGATTCTGAAATGAAGATTTTACTAATCTAATTGCTTCTCGCTCGCAATCCAGCTACAATTTAATTCGTCTGCTAGTCGCACTGCCTTTCTGCGGGAGAACTAGAACAATTGCCACAATAAGGTGTTGCCGACATTTTACTCGGCGCAAGCAATATTTCTTGGCAAGTATCGGAGCCATATTAATTGGGTTAGTACTTACACTTAGTCGGGCTCACTGCAATTGTACAAGCCATAGTCGGAAGTGGTAACCTTCGGTTATATTCGATGTGAAAATTATAATATAGTGACAGTTGTCGTATCATATCATAACGGAACGTCAAGTTCGCTATTTCACTCGAATACCATATTTTTGACGAGCATACCGCGTTCGTTATTAGTATATTCACTGTTTGACCGGATCGAACATTAAAAATTGGGATATGATATATCGGTAATATTAATAATGTATGTCCATGATTTGACCTACATAATTTGAGACATCGCGATGCCACGCCGGTTCTGCCCCTAGCTTCTTTCGACACACATTAAAGACTGCTACCAACTAACCGGAAATATTAGTTAACTATGTAGGTACTTATAGCGCCTTCAATAACTTCTAAACAGAGGCATTATTCGGATGAATTTTTAATTAACTAATTGTTCGAATAAATAGGCCTGCTTATTCGACACAATTATTCGCGAATCATTTAATCACAAATAAGTGATATCAACCAAAATTTCGTAGGACGAATTATTTTATTGGCAGTTGATTCGAGTAACTTACACGATTAAATCTGAAATAAAGTGGGAAGACAATATTTTACAAAACTTTAACACAACAGGTATAATATCAATCTAAGATGTATTTTGCCATCTAGGACTTGAGATTGCAAATAGAGATTGCAACCCGGTATGTTTCTCGTCTCGACCCGGCGGGCCCCGGTTGGATTCGTCGCCAACCCGGTCGAGTTGTGTGTTAGCGATATAGCGATGAAACCTTTAAAGTATTTTATGAAAATACACCGGGTCCGGAGACCGGGCCCGTTAAGAAGGCCCGGCCAGGGCCCGGTTGGCAATCTCTAATTGCAAAGTAGAAAACAATCTGCTGGTACTCCATAGTTTGTAATATTGTTACATATTTTTGATATAATGCCGTCTGTCGGCATAATCCCAAACTTAAAGAATAAAAATAACTATATGTTGTGCCCTAAATTATTCGAGAAAATTCATCGCTAATTAATTATATGCTCGTATGAGTTGCACTAAGAATAATTATTCAATTTTTTTCAGTCGTGATTAAGTAGTTTATTCTTAATATTGATACGTTAGTCGATTACATTCTGCCCATCTCTGCTTATGTGAATGTAGAGGACTCGATCGATTAGTTATTTTATCCTATGTTTTTATTTAATGCGCATTTAACTTCGCTTATCAAGATTTAAAAATTGAGTCTATACTCGTTTGAGTGACTAGTGTTTTGCGTACGCTCCGAACGTTAAAGTCACTGACATATATAATTTCATTAAGTTCCTTAATCCCCTTTCTCGGATCCATTAGGTACGAGTTTAATCCGAGGTAATACATTTTGTGACGAACGTTGCTACGTTTTATTATCTCACGTGACGTGCTCGGCTCGGGTTCCTAAGAAAAGAAAGCTTTTTATACTTTTAAATATTGCTGAATTAAAAGTCTGTTTCATTCGTCACCCTCACTACTGTCTATACCATACAGTAGTGAGGATATTTATATTTTTTCCTGATTTGCAAAGGGAACTCTTCTTGGTTAACTCACTCTCACTTATTGGAAAATGCTGCCCGGTGATGTTAATATTGTGTGTAATTTCTTATTGTTTAAGTTACAGTGCTTTTACATTACAATTATAAAATGTACGGGAGCTGAAAATAATAAATAATAATAACGTGAAAAAAATATGTCAAAATGTAAACTCACCCAGTGTCCATAGGAATTTTTTTTTCTCGATATGACAGTTACCACCCTATCCTTATACTGTGATGTATTTAAATCGTGTTCAGTGTTTCCTTCTATATCTATAAAACATTAACAAGACTTAAATATGACAGTCACTCAGTCTAAACCGCTGAAGTATTGAAAGTAAACACATAATTCCTAGAGACCTGAGGTGTATTAAGAGAGAAAAAAAGAATGTCATGCTAATGATTTCGCTTGAAAATTCTATGAAGTATTTATATACTTTGACAAAAGTAAAGCTTTAGTTAGTGGGTAGCAAACATTCAAACAAGCAATCATTTTCAGAATTTTCGCATCATTAGTTAGTAACTACTAAAAATGCAAAAAATTCTCTTCTGCTAACCAGCAACGATCCATTAAAGCAAGTGGATTGTCAATCGCCATACAAAAAGTCGTTCCACAATTTATGAATAAGAATTATTCAACTTTGCAAGCGTGACCAAAGTATTTACAAGTTACGATTAATTTACTATTAGGGTGTGAACCAAATCTGGCAAGTAGTTAAGGCATTTCATTTGACTAATTTTAATTGATTCCGTTGGGACACGAAAATTATTCATACAATTTATATACTTTCGTGTCACAACGGAAGCAATTAAAATTAGGAAAATGAAATGCCTTAACTACTTGCCAGAAATTTGGTCCTCGCCCACTAGATAGATAGATAAAAACTTTATTCATCTCCAACAATAACTACAGAAAATAAATCAATTTATAAGCTATACTTGCAATATTATAACTAAAAAGTATAAAATAAATAAACTTTTAGACAAAAAAATAAAACCGACTCCAAAAAAAACTAAAAAGTAAAAAATAACGCCATAATTCAGTTTCTTCAAATTACTTACAAGTAACCGTTTGTATGCTCAATCTATACAGTATATACAATTAATCTTATTTTGGCGTCGGTGCCATATAAAGAATGTGTAAAATATTGAAAATCGACGATTTTAGTAAGTTGTGACACGATGGCACTGACTCCAAAATAACATTAATGCTGCGCTGATCTTCCGTCAGAGACCTTTTACTAAAAAAACTAATACTAAATAAGCCGAACAATCAGTGCAGCACTGGCACTTGTTGTGTAATAATATATAGATTTAGCGGGATTATTGTATGTATGTGTGTGTGTGTGTGTGTGTGTGTGTGTGTGTGTGTGTGTGTGTATAATATAATATATATAATACTAGCTTCTGCCCGCGACTTCGTCCGCCTTAATTTCGTTTATCGCGAATAAGGGTATTTTTCCGGGATAAAAAGTAGCCTATGCCCTTCATCGGTACTTAAACTATCTCCATACCAAATTTCATCCAAATCGGTTCAGCGGTTTAAGCGTGAAGAGGTAACAGACAGACAGACAGACAGACAGACACACTTTCGCATTTATAATATTAGTATGGATAATATAATATCGTTATATAATATTATATATAGGTATATATATATGTTTGTCTTTATTTTATTTTATGTGTTTTGGGGTTTTATAGCAGTAATGGATGCATTAGCTGTTAACGAACTAATTGTAACTACATGTACTATGTTTCTATGTTCAATTACAATTAGAACGTCATCTGATTTTTATACTGGATATCTTCTTGCACTATACATAAATAATATGGCGATTGACCTCTTGTTTTAATGGTCCTTGATTAGTAGAATTAGGTAGGATAGTGGCAGATTCTGGATCTGTTCAGTCGGCGGTCTCGATGCTGGTGACACTGTATGTTTGTAAGGTTTGGTCTCATGTATGAATATGTATGTTGGTAGCACTGTAATAATATTGTTTATGGCGTCATGTAACAGCGGCAGTGGGACGCACAAACACAAACTCTCCAATCAGTATCCATTGTTTTGACGTTGGCACAATGGCTGTCATCACTCGGACAGCTGTCATCAGTCACGTCACGTGTGGCGTCAGAAATCTAGATTAGACATGCACCTATCAAGACTAATTTAATTGGGACCAGTATTGTGATGTACTTAATTCTATGTGTACGTAGAGTTCCATACTGCTGGCTGGTACATTTGTGCATTAAACGTATCGAAAAAAAGTGCGGTATATAGGCATGGCCCTTAATTGGTTACACATGTAGCAGCTTAGTGCAAGAAATTGATGAAATGAAAAGTTTTTTTGTCTTTACTAAGTACTTGCGCCCAAGATGGCCCACTTTCATCTTGTGCTTTAGTTCAACTTCCTTTGCTTCGATATAAAGTTACAATTTTATCTATGGTACTAACCGAACATGGGCGATAATTTAAACTCATTCGAACTTTAAAAAATACTAAATAATTAATAGTGGACCATCTTAAGAACCGGGCCATCTTGGGCGTAAGTACCTTAGTTGTAGCGTATCAAAGCTAGAATGTAGTTAATATAAGTCAAAATATTCCTATGTGATTTTACTCCGCGTCCAGGTTTTAGACTCCTATTACACAAGCCGGTGTTAATAAGATTGGACGCTTCGTTTTGATAAGCTTGTAAAGAATCGGGACTGGATTCCGATGTTGAGAGGAAAATGCAGCTAGAATCGTCTGGTAATAAATCCCGAGAAAGCAGGCTAACGCTGCCTTGCGGCGAGGTAATGCGAGTATTTGGGTTTTACACGGTTTTCCGAACCTGGGATTTTTACACCCAAGGATCTGCTTAAGAAGACATTATTCCAGCGCTCAGCAAGAACGCCGGGCCCAATCTACATCATTTTTACTACGTTAGTTTATAGTTATTGTTAACACAGAAAATATTGTTAAAAGAAATGATATTCATAATTATCTATATGAAACCGAAGGACATTCTCGAGGCGGAGGTTATTTGATCGAAGTTATCATATCATATCATTTAAGACTAGCATTGTGTTTGAATATTACAATAATAATCCTAATTCCAATTAACATTCAATAATAATAACAAATCATTTAAAATTATCACATAAAATTAACAGTAACTAATATTTTAATTTATACTTAACAATATTATCACGGCGTTTCCTTCAGTTGTTGTAACAACGCGTCGTTTTTGGTGATATTTTTTATTATATGCCTTTATAACCCAATATCAGGTACATAACTCAATATACCTGAAAAAGTTGCTTATCACATTTTCCTTTCATGTGTTGATATGTTATGTCAAAACGTAGAAGAAAATACTACTACGTAATGATTATTATAGAATATCTGTTTTCTCATTAGCGATTCGATACGCGTTCTAACCTATCGGGAAGTGTCCCAGATTCGGTCGGTCTCAATTTCGGGGGCAAATACGCCTTCGTTTCTCGTATACTTAAAAACCTCAAACTTCGGTTAGGTAAAGACAGCAGTCTACTTTAGCTAAATGTGTGGTATAAAGTATCCTAAACTCCATACTAGGATTACATACCTAATTATAATTACACTAGATATAGAAAATAAAATACCTTACAACATACGATACAATTTGCCTTCGAGCTCAAAATAGGAATGTTTCTTTGTCACATCAATTCTACTGCTCGGTCACAATATCTGTGCACCTCCCTGGAATGTGACGCCCCTCCCGCTTCCCTTTCTACCTACCCGCACTCCCAATTTTAGTACGTAATTCTTTTCGCAACGTACTACCCAGGGCGTGACGTTACACGGCAGTGGTGTGGACAGGGTTAACAAAACAAGATTTCAAAATTATATTTTCTTTTTTTTTTCTTGAATTTTAGTTGGTTTCATATACGGATTCATATTCATTGACGGCCACTGTGTTAACAGTATAAGCTATGCTGATGACATGGTGTTGCTTAGCCCATCGATCTCAGCACTCAGAAGATTACTGAGTATATGTGAAGAGTATGCGAAGTTGCACGGACTCTTATATAATGTTAAAAAAAGCGAGCTTGTAATATTTAAAACTTGAAATCGCAAGGTGACGGTTGTGGCGCCTGGACATCTTAACGGTACTGCTCTTGTTAGGTCTAAAGAAGTCAAGTACCTAGGCCATGTGGTTACTGAGGACTTAAAGGATAACAGAGACATAGAGAGGGAGAGGAGGGCGATGGCAGTCCGCTGTAACATGTTGGCTCGCAGATTTGCGCGATGTAGTATTGAGGTAAAAAATACTCTTTTCAAAGCATTCTGCCAAACCTTATATACGTGCAATCTGTGGGTCAACTACACACAGCGTGCCTTCAACGCACTCTGAGTGCAATATAATAATGCCTTCAGGGTGTTGCTGGGGCTCCCACGCTACTGCAGCGCCTCTGCGATGTTTGCGCATGCGCGCACGGACGGGTTCAGTACCGTAGTCAGACGCCGAGTTGCGTCACTCATGCGCAGAGTGAACGGGAGTACCAACACCATCCCGAAGGTCATTAGCGAGAAGCCAGACTGCCCCATTCAGAGACACTGGGCACGAGTACACACACATGTGCCTGGTGTCCCAGGAGGCAGATACCTAAATTAAGTAATTATCTGTGCCTACTAACATAGTTTTTCATAAGTACAATTATATACTAACATAAATATGGACGCTATCTGAAATAAAATAATAATAATTATTATATTTTTTTTATATAACATTTTTTACTCCAAATCCAGGAATGTCTGGATAAAATCTTGCGGATTCCTCACGAGACATCTTGTATGTAAAGTGTAGGGATGTGGTTTTTCCTACCTTAACCATGAGCATGATCGGACATGATTCAATAATAAATAGAAAGTGCTCACAACTAACGTACTCAGACTCAGTGGAGAAAAAAGGCATAACTTTCTTGCTTTCCACCGTAGTTAGAAGCATAAATAGCGCATAAAGATTATCCGACCAAGAGATAGTGCTGTTTTCATTGTTCAAGCAGTTAACACATTTCCTGCCAGTGACGCAACGTTTATGATCAAAACATCTATACTCGTATGCCGTTAAAACGCTTGCGTGATTTTATGTTTGAGTGCCAGAGTGACACAACGTTTGTGATCAAAACATCCTTACTCGTATGCCGTTAAAACGCTTGCGTGATTTTATGTTTGAGTGCCAGAGTGACACAACGTTTGTGACCAAAACATCCTTACTCGTATGCCGTTAAAACGCTTGCGTGATTTTATGTTTGAGTGCCAGAGTGACACAACGTTTGTGATCAAAACATCCTTACTCATATGCCGTTAAAACGCTTGCGTGATTTTATGTTTGAGCGCCAGTGACACAACGTTAGTGATTAAAACATCCTTACTCGTATGCCGTTAAAACGCTTGCGTGATTTTATGTTTGAGTGCCAGAGTGACACAACGTTTGTGATCAAAACATCCTTACTCGTATGCCGTTAAAACGCTTGCGTGATTTTATGTTTGAGCGCCAGTGACACAACGTTTATGATCAAAATGCTTTGACCAAGATTTTCATTCCGCTTATGTTATCTTACTACTAGAGGTCCTTACGGATACACTTTGACCCAGTGGGATCTTTTGTGTAATTACCTCTTCTAGCTACTCAATGGTTTGTTCTACCGACTCCATAAACCGGATGGTAGATGCCAATGCGTGTGGAATTCATTTGGCCTTGGGTACCTAACATCAAATTCCTTCATTCTCTGTCTAGCGAGGGCATGACATTTACATAGTATTTGTTCGCTTGTTTCAGCCTCTTCACCGCAAATTCTACAATACGTGTTGTCAGAAAGTCCTAGTTTTGCCAGGAGTCCTTTGTCTCTGAACTTCCGCAGTGACCTGTAAACACACCCATTATGATTCTGAGTTGTCTTTTGCTGTAGTTCCACAGTTTCTTGGTCCAGCCTGATTCTACCATTCATTGCGCTTAAACGCGTAGTCGATAACATGGGAAAATGCGTATGTAGCGAAAACTTGCTACTAGCAGATTTCTTGTCGTGAAAGTATCAAAAGAAGCCTTCGCTCTGTTAAGATTTCCTTTGTAATCATAACCCCTGTAAGTTATAACTATCTGTATTGTTTTATTTTATGATAGTATTTATACATGTTCCATTTGCGAAAACATACAGACAAACAACAAAAAATGCGACGCCGCGTGTTCGCTGCTAGCTATTCGCCAAGCACCCACAACCACAAATAATACCTTATACGGTTTGCTTGAAAATCTGTATAATCCTAAACAAAACAACATCTGTTGCAAACTAAACATCTTTGCCCCCGATATTCTGATTTAAACAAACGGCTTCATAACTAGGGAACATTATTTACTTTAAACTTGTAATAACATTGCGTGACTGCTGGGCCCTTGAGAACTTTGCGTCGATTTATGCTATCGATCGTAAAATAGCCCTAAAATAGGTACAGTTAGCATCAAATAGTCTAACATCTAATACGATTTATTTTGCAACATCAATCAATGATCATTCCATCTGATACATACAATATCAACAGTACCATAAAACAATCAGTGAACAGATAAAAACCCCAAGACCCACCTAGAAGAAAACTTATATTTGACAAACTTATGAACTGGTTTTTTAACCAAAGCTAAGAACACTCGATAAAATTACCTATCGAACACACTAACTAACCAGTTATGGATGTCTAGGTCCTTGCAATCTTTATGGACTTCATCACTCCAGCGATATCTAGGGCGTCCTACGGGTCTGCGACAACTCGGACGTCCAAGATTAGCGACCTTGGTGGCACGATCCTCTCCCATTCTCAACGTGCCCGAGCCAGCGGAGTCTGGACACCTTGGTCTCCCCTTAATATTAGGCTCGCGCACTAGGTCTTCGATCTCACGATATACGTAATTCGATTTGGTGTTACGATGCCAAAGACAAACACGATACACACGTTAAACTTATAAAATCCCTCTTTTTTTTAGGCTAAAGCAAGCAGAGATGGGCGATTTGAATAATTTCACCATTCGAATAACAAAATATTAGTGAACTAATAACTACAATGAATGAATGTTCGACTTCGACATCGATTGTTGTACGATGAGGCGATTACTCCTAACTGGCGGGGACGCGTGCGTCGGGCGACGTGCGGACTCATTCTCTAAGTTCTCTGCGTTTCGATTTCATTCGAATGAACCTCGACAATACGAATTATTCGAATAAACTTAAAATTCGAATAATTCGATGATTAGTATCATTCAAAGTCGCCCATCGCTGAAAGCAAGCAATTTTGACATATGATTTCAGTATCTTTTCTTCTGTACCTTCTTGCCATAGTTACGTCTCCTGAGTTACTCTTTAAAACAACGATTTTAAACTATATAAAGCAACAAATAGTATATTGTTTAACAAGGGGCTAAAATAAGCCGTTACGACATGTAGTGATTAGCCAATATGTCTGAGTGTCATAATGACTTTTAGCCCGTGTTAAACACTCTGATTTTCACTTCGACTGCGAGAAAATAAAAAAGTCTTAACATAAAAATTGTATATCTCATGAAAAACTCAAAGTACTGTTTGAGCAATTCTATCAGAAATTTTGGCCAATCTGATCAGGTTGGTTTGTTTGTTTTTAATTATTCGTAAGGAGTATGTATGTAGCTGGCCGCAAGATTTTTTTTCAGTGTGATAGAAATTTGTATGGGATAATATGGCTTTCTTTTAAACCCTTAGGGGCTAAATGTAGTATTTTAGTCTCGCCTTGCGAAGCTAATATGACGTACTTTTTGAGCAGGAGAAGTGAAAAAATAGTTTTTTCTAGCCATTGTTTGATTAATTTTTCCAGGGCCCCATGTCATCAGTATGTTAACAGGATACATTATTTGCAGTTTACTAAATAACTCTTGTTTATTAAAAAAAACTGCAAATAATAACAAGAAAGCGTTGATCCTTAAGTGAGTTTCAGTAGATTTCCTCCACTAAAACCGATTCAAAGTAGCGTTTAATTAAATAAAAGAGAACTTGCCTTGTTTTGCTTTATATTTAATAATTTTAATTCGGTTACCCTCATCGGACAAAAACTTTTTTGTCATAATCATAATTTAGCATAATTCATCACTTGGCATTATGCTTTTTTTTCTGAAACTGTATAATTTTCAGAACTTTATAAGGCATCCTCTTAAATGCATTAGGTTAGTTTTATAAAATTCCGGAAATGTTTACCTGTTCGGATTAAAATGCAATAAGCCAAATGATGAATTATGCCAAATACTGACTATGACAAGAGTTTATTCCAGATGAGGGTAAACCGGTTTAATTTGATTTAGAGACACTACTGAAACATCCATTACAGTGGTGCTTTACAAGAGTAACAGGATATCGTGCACACTAATGAATTAAACATTATGCTACTCGCGAATTCTATCCTTACCCACACCAGGTGTGCGAATGTGCGTTTGTTTGCCCTTTCATGCAACAGCGGAGCAACGGGTTGTTCTGTTTTTTGACCGAGTTCATAAAAATGAGTATGCTGTTAGATTTGCTAGACTATATGGGTTATTTATTCCCACCTTTTACCACCAATTTGTTACAATAGACTAATTGACAACTTTTTTCTGGTATGTTATAGAACGACGTCTTAATAAAGGAAATATTGGTGAAAAAAACTACTCCAATCTCATAAAAAATCCCCGTGGTACAACAATGTTAAACACATTTTTAACATTCCCAAAAAACGCTTCATACTAAAGCCTACTAGTATTTTACTTCACACGCTAGTATGGTATCATGTATAAGAGGAAATTAAAAAGTTTGTTCTGCAGCTATAAAACTTGCGTTTATCGATACGGTTTCATAACAAAAATTACCATACATTTTATGGGTTATTAAATTGTATTATTAGTTATTATTATTTTCAGACTTTAAAAATGGTCTTTCCCACCCTATTTTAAATATCCATAAAACAAGCTACACGTAAGGTATCGAACTCAACATTTTATCAAATTTTTTATTTTGCTTGTTTTATCAGCTACTTATATATGTTTTACCAACTTTTATTTCTCTCAAATACCCTATTTATTGGTAACAGCTGGGAATTTTATTTTAAAACAACTTTTGGCCTCTTTCAAAACGATTAAGGTTTTCAATCACCGCCAAAAACATGGCACAACATACCGAATAAGTACGCAATTTTAACCACTTATTGAAGCCGCCTAAAATACGTTTGTTATCCATTCAATACGTATACGATTCGATAGCGACATTATCTAGCTCGGCAAGTATAATGCGTACCGTAATGCCATTCGTTCATCAGCTGAATGGATTGTATAATCAATTCGCCCGCAGAGTGGAGACCTACGTGTCGCACGGGGTTCAATTACTTATATGTAATGTCGTCAGGATAGGGTCGTTGACATATACGTACCACTGAGGCCATTGATAAGATAACACGATTATAATATTGAGAACCCGGTATTCTCTTAGCATGTTTGAAGTGTCATAGTGAGTTCTTACTTATCGACTTTAAATGTTCGTATCGAGTTCTCTCTCAGTTACATTTACTTTCAAAATAGATCATTAGTAACTTATCGTTAAAGGGCGGCCGATGGATGCAATATACATAAAAATACATGCAGTTTTTGTTCTATATCAGTAAGTACATGTTTTATACATTAAGAAACTACTGGCCACTTGTAAATTGTCACCTCTTGAGACTATACAGTCTTTATATCTAATACGTCTTATGAAAGAAATGAACTGAAAATATATAATTTATTGAAAAATTATATGGTTCTTTAGTTCAACAATGAAAAAACGGCCATGTGCGAGTCGGACTCGCGCACTGAGGGTTCCGTACAAATGTTTACTTATCCTAACTTTATGACCCGGTGCCGGTTGAGTTAAGTTTGCACCTGATATCTATAGCCTTGCATACAAATCAGGTGCAAACTTAACGCAACCGGGTTATTCAAATAGGTTTTTTGCAAATTCAAAAAAAAATTGCTAGTTAGAGACATGGCTATAATTTTCGTGTAATATTTATGTTAATTATTACAAATTGTGAAAATTTCATAATTTTTGATTGGTAAACTACGGAGATAAGGGGGGGATGGTGTTTTTTTTTCAAACTATTCACATTAAAAAAATAAAAATTTTGTTCGAAAATGTGCAGGTCAAGCCCTTTCATACGATATCCAATTAAACCCTGTAGCTAGACTTCATTTTTACCCCCCCCCCCCCCCCCCATATTCGACGTATTTTTAGAAAATAGAAATATATTTTTAAATATTTCCTATGCAATACATGTGGGCTGACCATGTTTATAAATATTCCAGATTTCAAATAGTTAGTATTTTGAGATATGGCGCTTTAATAGGCGGACAGACAGACAGACAGAGTCGCACCATTAGGGTTCCTTTTGTACCTTTTTGGTACAGAACCCTAATTATAACTTTTTTGTAATTATGTTTGTCTTTATTTAAATCAATTGTAGTCATATTCATTCGACATTATTTTGACGTAATCTGCATCCGTCAGCCGCCCATTACTTACGAGTATCATGTAAAATACTCATGTAGGGGCTCACAATTAATCTGATCGTCTCATGGTAGTTTTATCGACATGTGTGGCATTACGTCAACTACTATCTATCACGCAATAAGAAAGGTATTATTAATCTTCTTTTAAAATTTATGTTGTGTTCTATTTTATCGATTAGTGAGAACTCCCTAAGTACAAGATCGAAAGTGTCACGAAAATTGCGGGCTCTGAAATTATTGATATTGATAGTACAAAGGGCATATTTATGTTATTTAAATATGTTTTTTTAGGATCTTCAAGACCTAGTTCAGTCGTTTTCCAGCTAAGCGTGATTGAATATTATAATTTAAAATATAACAAATAGCTTGATTTCTTTGCAATATTTACAAAAACCTGATTTACAAAATTGACACATTTGTAAATTTGGCATTCCAAAAATGGAACTGACAGAAAAGCATACGGAATTTCTACTAAACCTAAACTGGAAGGTATTTAAAATATTTATGTTAGCTTTCGATGCATTATCTATGTTTCTACGACATTTTGTATATCGGGTCCCTATTTTACAATCGCGATTCAGGTGACAACGACAATTTTATGTTCACGGCGATCCCCGCAAGCTCGATACATCTCCTTACTTTATACTGGGCACGCAATGTACGTGAAATTGTCGCTGTCACCCGATAGGTATTTGTCACGATTGTAAAATAGAAGCCTGCTAGTAACATCGGCTTCACCCGCCAAAACTAATTATCGTCCTCCTCATACGTATGTATTTAAATTCAATTAACTGTCTTCATCACGGCATTAGTGAACCTGAAAATAATAAACGATTGTAAAAATTAAAAAGTTTTGAACAATTAACGGTAGTAAACGTCGAAAGCAACCCTGGTTATGGAAAGCGAAAATCACTTATAAATTAAATATATTACGAAGCGCAGTTGGTAATTTGATATTTCTTTCATTTTCAGTGAAATTGTGCTTTTCATTCAATTAAATTCGTATTATTCTCGGCGCCGTGATATTTTCAAACAATGACTGCATTGCGCTGGGTCGCAGAGAACAGCGTTCATTTCCGACCCGATCTAGGTCTCAGGGCTGCGTTGAAAAGCTGAAAAAATCTTACCTACGGCAATAACAAAGGGAGGTTATGAGACGACAATAGACGCCTCACGAAAGCCGAGCCACGTAAATGCTGAGCATTTTTAATGAAAGTCGTACGATGAGAAGGAATATAATGGGTGTGTTGGGATTGAAAGTTAGCCAAATGTAGAATTTTAAATTTGAAAATTGGTCACGTAGCCAAATCAAATCAAATTATCTTTTATTCAAGTTGGCCTAGATACAAGCACTTTCGAATGGTCAGTTACAATGAGAGAAGTCTTTGCTGGGAGACATACAATATGATCCAACATTTGTTGCAAAGATTAGGGAAAACCCAGAAAAACCTAATCAGATCATTTAACTTAAGTATAACATTATTGACAAAATCATCATTTTAAAAATTAAAATAATTAATAAGATAAATCCCAAAAGGATTGTCAATAATAAAAAAATAAATCTAAAATGTGACTAGAATAAAATTCTAAATGTCAGAGTATGTAAAACAATTAATATGCGTTTTTTATGCTTTATTGTAATATAATAAATGAATATAAAATAAATAAAAAAATTATATGCGTGTAACAATGTTTTAGTATGAAGCGTTTATGGGAAAGTCCAAAAATGTGATTTTAATATTGTTGTGTCGGGGACTTTTCATCAAATTGAAGTAGTTTTTTCACCAATATGCTTTATTATTGAGAGGTCGTTCTATAACATTTCATAGAAAAAAAGTTGCTGCCTATTGACAAATTGACATACACGGTTGGAGGCAGCAGCGTTATGCACTGAGACACTTAGTAACTCGTATAAGACTAGCAGGCGTCCACAGCCACAACAAGGCGTAATTCTTTCAACGAAATACACGAATATAACAAACTAATGAATAAACACAAATAACAAACGAATTCCCTCTACATACATGAACACACGTCGCAACCAAAGACTGACCCCCAATAGGAAATAAAGCGTTCCCGAGTACAACACATAACATATTTTATATTCGCATCACACAGTAATTCGTATAATGAAAGCTATCTAAACCATTCCAGTAATAGCTGAATCATGCCGTACGAACTCCAGCGGGAATGTTCGTCATTTCACAGATGACTTCTGGCCCCTTTTGCCACGGCACGTAGTAGATAAAACACAGACAAACAATGAGAGGGCTGATTTTTCAATATCTTTGTAAGATACAACCATAATTCGAACGTAAAAAACTTTTTAACAAAAAATAAAACCGACTCCAAAATAAACTAAAAAGTAAAAAATAATTCAGTTTCTTCAAATAACTTACAAGTAACCGTTTGTATACTTTATCTATACAGTATATACAATTAATCTTATTTTGGCGTCGGTGCCATATAAAGAATGTGTAAAATATTGAAAATTGACAATTTTAGTAAGTTGTGACACTATGGCACCGACTCCAAAATAACATTAATTGTATATACTGTATAGATTGAGTATACAAACGGTTACTTGTAAGTAATTTGAAGAAACTGAATTATGGCGTTATTTTTCACTTTTTAGTTTTTTTGGAATCGGTTTTATTTTTTTGTTAAAAAGTTTATTTATTTTACACTTTTTAGTTAATCGTTACTTAAAAGTGTATCTCTTGTCGATTCGGACAAGCCCAAATACGGCTAGGATACATTATTTTAATACATAGATCTGGTGCCTGCCTTCCGGCTCCATCATCAAATCAATTCGATGGTACCATTCTCATCAGGAACATTTAAATTTGTGACTATGAAGTTGGTTAGCTAAATTAATCAAGATATTTTGTCGTCACCCGTAAATCATTTATCATTGAGGAGTTCCAATGGCATTCTGTGGTCTTCAGCATCAGTTCCACTTCACCAATTTACACTTTCTGAATGCAAATGCTTATTATGTTTCTTATAATACCAAAATCGCTATATGTATGCCAATTTGAAATGCCAATTTGAAAGTACCTTCTATTAAACCAAAAAAAAAAAATTGAAATCGGTGAAATAGTCTTCGAGTAATCGGTGAACATCAATAAAAAAAAACCATTCAGTCGAATTGAGAACCTCCTCCTTTTTTGGAAGTCGGTTAAAAAAGCGGCGTCAGTTATCGTTTTCAAAAAACTGACCGTAGTGAAGAGACTAAACTTGCTATGAAAAAATAATGGAATAGTGATCTTTATTCTCTAGTAGAAGGTTCCCGCAATTTTGTTCGCGGAGGAGAAAATGTCAAAACCCCTCTTTTTTTGTTCAGCATAGTCGGGTTAAAAGTATCCTATAACTATCTGGAGATACCCAGCTACCCGTGTACCAAAAATAGTTGAAGTACGTTTAGCCGATTTGGCATAATGAAGCCAAAACGACACCCAGGAACATACATACAAAAAATCCTATAAAATATTTTTTGATTTAGTGACCTCCAAAAAGTCCGTGACAATATTTTTTTGAAAATATCCTCAATGTACAGACAGTTAATTTTCACAGCGTTATAATAGTATAGAAGTAACGCAAGCGCACTTTTACAAGTTTGACTCTGCGGCATTTCCCAAAAGAAGGCCCACTGTTGAGAAGAAAGCCAAAACAAACTTAGTATTTTTTTCTAAATAACTCTTATCTATTAAGTATTACAACATTTGTACTTTTAGCCTATCCTAAATATAAGTATGTTATTCGCATTGTGTTAGTGTCGGAACTTTCTAATGGCAGTTGTATTTATTTCTGGTATTAAAATTGTGGATACCTGAATTCTTAGTAATAGAGACTAGGTTCTTAATAACATTAATAATATCCTCATAGATATATTGGGACGCTACGGTTAATATATTATTGTCTTTAAAAAGTTCTCTTAAGGGAATTCAGATTATATATCTTTTTTGTAGCACAAATACAGTCTACATGTCAGCTGCTTTACCCCAAACCAGAATACCGTATGACATGATACTATGAAAATAACTATGATAAACTAAGCGATATATGTCAAATCAAATCAAAATATTGTTTATTCAAGTAGGCCTAGTTACAAGCACTTTCGAAATGTCAGTTACATGAGAGTGAATGTTTGCTGGGAGAAATACAATATGATCCAACATTTGCTGCAAGGATTAGGGAAACCCAGAAAAACCTAATCAGATCATTTAACTTAAGTGTAATATTATTGATAAAATCATCATTTTTAAAATTAAAATAATCAATAAGATAAATCCCAAAAGGATTGTCAATAAAAAATAAATAATCTAGAATGTGTCTAGAATAAAATTCTAAATGTCAGAGTATATAAAACAATTAAGATTAAAATAATAATAATACCTTAGGTATTCGTTAAAATAATTATTCATATACCTACATGACGCTATAATTTACATTAATCCCACGCGGCTTCATCATTCATGTAGTCTTGTGTGCTATAATAAGCTTTAGAAAGAATTTTCGTTTCACAATATTTTTGAATTTACCAATAGACAACTCAGTTATGCTGCTAGGAAGTTTATTATAAAATCTCACACAAGTTACCCATGAATGATCTCCTTATTTTAGGGAGCCTAGTAGCAGGCACTGCGAGCTTATGCTTATTTCTAGTATGCAGTCCTACCGGGCCTGTCACCCTGGCTAGATCTGGCTATTGAGTCAGGGGTCAGATACTAGTATAGGCGACAGTCTTCTGCTTGTCACCACTATAATCGGACACTGGGTCTGTTTCTACTTTAACTATTAGTAATCTAAGATTGATGTGACCGCCTTAAATTAGTTTCCTTGAGTGAGATCTGTCGATTTTCTTAAATCTAATTATATCAGTACTAGAAGACGTCCGCAACTTCGTTCGTGGAGGAGAAAAAGTCGTAACCCCTCTTTTTTTATTTAAAGGGATAAAAAGTATCCTATAACCATCTGGAGATACCCAGCTACCCAAAAATATATGTACCAAAAATACTTAGTTGAAATCCGTTTAGCCGATTTAGCGTGATGAAGCCACAACGACACATACAAACATTTCATTTTTACAACTTTATAATAGTATAGATGAACAATAAGTTTTAATTTTTTCATCTCATTTCTTATTTTAAATTGTTTTTTTTATTAATACAAGCTTCATGAAAATTTCTTTATCAGTATGTTGGATTATAAGGCATCTATAAAATCTTCCAATCATTTGATACCCATATACTACTCAACGATCCTAAAGAAGCTTAATAAACCCCCACATTTTTCCCGCAAATTCCTTAATTAAAACCTATCTGACATTTTAAGTAACGGTGCGTTATTAGATAATAAGGATTCCTTGTCATTCGTTTCAGACTTATACTAATAAGTATTCAGTTGGCACTCTCCCGAGATTTCATATCTCGGTGATAAGTGGAATTTGCGGCATTTTATTGCGTTTTCTTATCGCGTCTGCATATTTCATATATACGTAAGTATATTTTGTACAATAGAAAATGCCCGCAACCTCAATCACCGAACCTTCGTATTAGAGTAAAATATCATAATAAACATTATGGGATGTTCAGTCAATTATCTGTGTCCAAAGATCAGAAATAAATATTTTCACTGACCTTTAAACAGCCTGAGAAAGAGAGACACTTCAATAATACTCACTCGATCATTGCTTAAGTCAACGAGTAGGCGCATGTGCTGTGCGTACTGATCTTAAAGAATTGCGAGTTTAACCAAAATGATGTTACTCATTTAATCGAATAGGAATGTTTCGTGATACTGTAGGTACATGTAAAATTGCCCTTCAGGTTTACTTGCAGAATAAAGTTTTGAATTCGGAAAAAAAAATACAATTTAAATTAATGTACAGAAATTATTTCCCAATAAATTACACGAAATTAGTTATCAAAAATCAAATAAAAAGAAGTAGTTTCACCGTGACAATAGTGTAGCGTTTTGATATTGCCTAAAAAGTAGCTGATTTGACCCGTCACGAAACCTGTTCCTGCTGGGCTAGCTCAAGTCTGAAACCATCTTTCTCGCACTGTATTGAAAAGAAAGAAAGAAATAATCTTTGTCGCCGTCGCGCGACTAAGCGTTGCGTATCAAAATTATGCTAGTGGCGTGGCGTCTTACATTATCCATAGACAAGCCGGATTTAATTTGGTTCGTTTTTTCTTCAAATATTGTAGTCAGCTGTCTGAAAATAGGTAACTCGGTGGGAATCGAGTTCTACGAACGCGTGGACATACATTTTTCTAAACAAAATTATACTGTTTATATGCCGTGACGTGTTCTACGAGTCTTTGCTTTAATTTGGGACGTTGGGAGCGAGTGATTTTTCATTTCAGCTCGGCTGATTAAATATTGAGTATCGCTTAAAATGTCGTTGACAGTTGGTTATAAATGAGCGGTCATTTTCGGAATATGCCGCGCGGAGCTGTCGGAAAAATCTGTCAAAATATTAATTGGATGCGGTCAATCAATTTAAACGAGTCTATTAGCGAGGGGGATTTACAAAGCTACCGCTTAATCAACTGATAGGGGGATTCATTATCGTATCCTATTTTAACGACACGTAAGCCTAAGATCGCTACACAATGGCCTACGAAGTTGACCGTCCCGAGTTCAAATCCTGGCAGGGGCAAATATTAGTGTGACGACCTTGAATATTTTTCCCTGGGTCTTGGATGTTTTCCATGGATTTAAGTTCTTTATCTATCTATATGTATAAGTGCGAGTATGTATATCATCGGGGTGTCCGTTATGTAGCGTAACATTAATTGTTACGTAGGTCACTCGATAAGTTTTGAGATGCTCGAAATTCGAAAATGGAATGCACCTGAATTATATGTTTTTAAAAAGCAAATTTATTTAAAAATAGAACGCAAGTTGCCGATTAGCTCCAATTTAAAAAATGAATATGTTACAGTCATTTTTCTAAAACGGTTCCCGCGTTTTTTCTTTGTAACGATGGAGCTTAAGCGCGAACATTTGGGTGCTATGATATTTTATGATTTTAAATTCGGTTTTTCTGAACAATTGTGTTTGCAACGATTGCAGTCAGCGTTAGGAGATTCTGCTCCTTCACTGGCAACAGTTTTTAGACCGTTCAACGAATTTAAAAGGGGTAAAACCAGCCTCGAAAATGACCACCGAAGTGGTCGCCCGCAAACAGCAGTAACTGCAGAAAACGTGTGGACTACTGAAATGTTGGTGCGAGAAGATCCACGAATAACATACAAAGACATAGAGAATATCTTAGGCGTCAGTTCGGGGAGCGTTAGCATCATTCTACATCAACATCTTGGAGTAAGGAAGCTCTGTTGTCGTTGGATACCACGTTTGCTCTCCGATACTGAGAAACAGGCTCTTGTAGATTGGTGTCGTGAGATGCATCTACGATTCGACAACGGGACATGGCGGCGTGTATTGGAAATAATTACAGGTGACAAAACATGGATTTACCAATATGAACTGGAAAACAAGCGGCAATCGTCAGTATGGGTCTTCTCAGAAGGAAAGTTACCAACAAAACAACAAAGACCTCGTAACGTCGGCAAAAAATCGGTAGCTAATTTCTTTTCACGGAGCGGACATTTACCAACATCAAATGGAAAATTATAGGTCAGTCAACTCTGATTGGTATACTACCGTAGCATTGCCGCAAGATTTCAAAGCAGTGCCAGAGAGGAGACAAAAGACTGGACTTCGGGGAATCTTGCTGCATCACGATAACGCCTCTTCACATACGTCCCTCAGAACAAAGGCGTTTATTGAGAAAGCTGGGATAGAAACCTTACCACATCCACCCTACAGTCCTGACTTAGCTCCCTGCGATTTGTTTTTGTTCCCTGTGGTGAAAGAAAAAATAAAAGGGAAGTTTTTTTCGAGTGCTGAAGAAGCCGTGGCTGCATATGAAGAAGCGATTTCGAACCTATCTGATGAAGACTGGCAAAAGTGCTTCCAAAGTTGGTTCAGACGAATGGAACTTTGTATAGAGAGTAATGGAGAGTATTTTGAAAAAATGAAAAATAAATAATACTAATATCTTCATAGTTTTATTTATCTCAAAATTTATCGAGTGACCTACGTATATAATGAATCCGCATAACAGACTGACATAATTGTGCATAACACTGAATTGGCTTAATAATAAATACTTACTTATTCAGTGTAATAATAAAGTTACATTATTGAAATGTACTTATCATAAAAAATCAACATTGTAACATGATTGTTTTTTTTCCACAACAATATTTATATTAAATAGCATACTCACAGGTTTCTGAGTATGCTATTTAATATAAATAAAAATTGACGTTAGACTTATAATGATGACAGGTAATTGTTATGGACATGTGCATTGTGTGCATTAAAATTATGCAGATTGACAATTATGCGTAAAACCGTTATGCGATATTAAAATAGGTCCATTTAATTTTATGCGTCTGAGTTAAAACTTAGTACAACCGTTGCTTAATTTGGGAATAGGTCGATTTGTGTGACTGTCTCTGCTTTTTATTTATTACAGGTTTTTATTTAACTTGTCAGATTAGTAATTAAATCAAAACGTTGGGTCAAGTCAAGTTAAAATTGACACACTTTCTGGTTTCCGAAAAAAATTGGCATACCTACTTTTGTACCTTAGGTGACATTACAATATTATGACACCATCGCGAGCTGATCTGATGGTAACGCCCGATGGTGTTCATAAAAACTGTTATAAAATAACTTGTATGGGTAGTAAAATTGATCTAGTGATTTCGCAATTGCAAATCAACACATACTTTACCAGACTTCAGGAAGACTTGGGAGCATATTTATTTGCAAGTTTTTTTTCACTATCTTATTATTATTAATTTGTGGTTCTACATTAATTTGATTGGAAAGAAAGAAACCAATGCTGAGGCTGAAAACGAAACGCAATTACAATTGTAAGATAAACATCGACTTTTACTACTAACTAAATGTCATTTGTTGTACTAGTACAGTCTTTCTCCCATTCATTACCGTAAAGGCAATATGACGTGATAATAAGCGCATCCGAACGCAATATAACAAACATTCGGAGCGGTCGAATGCCGGCGCCGCGTTCGTCGCAGCCGATAATTGCAGCCCGGGAATAGAGCAGTTCGCGTAAATATTTTGTAACTACACTCTACCTCTGTGGTTAAATCTAGTACGAGTAAACATACTGGCTTGAAGTTGTAAATATAATCCGCCATTAGTCTAACTTTTGGTTCTCAATCTTGATCAGAAAGTTATCAATTTTACCTGCTTTTATTAGGTTGGCATCTGTCTACTTAATTACAACTAACTATTTCTTACTAAACTTTGTAGGTAATGGATCTTAACGAACACAATTTATTTTTATATCTAATATTTTATTAATACATTCCTTTGAATAACCGTAAAGGCAATTTGACGTCATAATGAGCGCATCGGAATTGAATATAACGAGCATTCGAAGCGTTCGGATGCCGGCGTCGCGCTCGGTGCAACTTATAATTGCGCCCCGAGAATAGAGGAGATCGCTTAAATAATTTACTGCAGAACCCATATTCTACGGGTAAACCTTAAATTTTAACATGTTCACAAAATCATATTAAAATTTGTGGAAAAGCATCATTAGTCCAATTTATTTTCTCTCAATATCGATCAGGAGGTAAGCAATTATACACCTTTATTAAGTCGAATTGTATTCTATTATTCTCTTTCTCCAGTTAATGACCGTATAGGCAATGTGACGTCACAATGAGCGCAACGGAACGTAATATAACAAGCATCCGGAGCGGTCGGATGCCGGCGTCGCGCTCAATGCAGCTGATAATTGCAGCCTGAATTGAACTCCTAAAACATGGTATAACCACACTTGTCCAAAGATATAGGATTGTTTAGACCGGAGGAAACCTAATGAACATACTAAAATTGCAATTACAAAGCACTATTAATTATTAAACTTATAGGTTCGATAAAAATGGTAACGTATCTTTATCAAAAACCGCAAAGTACATTTTTGGCATATGAAATTGAATTTGAACTTATTGTTTCTTTTTTTTGGTAACTTATGATTGATTTTGTATTTTACTACAATATACATTGGTCACCTCCCAAATTACAATATCGGAAGGTAATAAAGCACACATATTTATATTACTCACCAACCCAAAAGTGTTTTGTCCTATACCAACACTTCTGTATTCCTCATTTTATATTTTTCATTTAAGACCAAAATACGTACCTACCTATCTGTTACTCTATTTTAAGTGTCTACGTTCATGGTAAAGAACCCTCGACCTTGACGGCAAAGAGTTGGCAGCCGGGATTAACTACCCTCGATTTAGTTAAACTCGGATTACTCCTGTAGCGCGACTTAGGAAACTCGTATTATATTTAATCCCCGGTACGGGGGCGGTCAATAAAACTTCCGAGATTTGTCATTCTTCTCGAGCGCGGAGAGGAAAAATGGAATCCTATAATATAATGCATTAAGTATGGTTTACACGAAGCCAACGCTGGCTTAGTATTGGCCTCGTATAAACAGTGTCTAGCCAGGCCAGCGCTGGCTGCCAGCACCGGTTTGAATAGAGAGATAGAAGTCAGTCTTATCTTGTAGGACAGGCGCCAGCGCACTAACTTCATATCAACACGACTTAAAGTATCGCCATTTCGACTACTAAGTGTTGTACCTTGACAGGATTCATATCGTTATGCTTGCCTTCCACTATCTAGTGTTTTTTTGTTGATAAGGAGTCCTTATCAAGAAGGTAACTACCAAGCGGTTATCAGTTATTAGTCAGGAGAGGAATCTCAACTTCTTTGAAAATATTATGCGAGCTATCCGCAGCCACCTCTAAATAATCTCCATACAAGTCGAGGAGAGAAGCGCCAGAGGACGAATCCTCACAAGGAAACTATGAGATACCACTATGAAGGCCATTAAAACAAGAGGACTGACCATCTCCATACAAAAAGCCGTTCCCCGCTATGTACAACGCCATCTATGGATAAGAATTATTTTTTACAATTATTCATCTTTGCAAGCGTGTCACTTCCTTCCAAGTTTTACAATCTTTTATTGGATTGTTTAATTCGGAACTCGTTCACACATCGCGATGTTGATACAGTCGGTGTCGGAGACATATTGTTTTACTTGCTAGCTTTTGCCCGCCGCCCGGAATAAATAGGAAATGCACCCGGTGTAGACTTCCGCGCTACGCAGCGGACGCTCTCACGGTTAACGTTAAGTTACGTTACTATTGTATACTTAGGTAGTTATTGAAGATTTCGTTTTGAAGGAATGACCACCCAATGTTTAAAATACGCTGACCGGACCCAGGAGCTTCATGCCGCATACACGCGTTGATGATTATCTATTCGAGCGTTTCAATCGCCAAATTTTCGTGTACTTTTTGTCGAAGCAACTGTACATTTTTATGCTATTATTCATCTATATGGTGGTCATCCTGGAGTCCTTATTCTTCCCATTATAATTTAAAGGCATATCGTCAGAAACAAACGCATGAAAAATGCGTCAAGTTTCGTTTAAACATTCAGTCGCGTAAATGCGCCGGTAGCTTTTTGAGCTTCGGTGCAGAAGTATGCACAAAAATCCTGACGCATAAGTCATCACCGCGTTTTCGGTCGTCAATGTATTTTGAGCTTCGGCATGATCGATTCTGCAACAGGCGATTACACCGTGTGAGTAAAAATCTTGACAAGTCATGTCGCTACGGCTACGCTTAGGTGCGTCAACGTGTTTTAAGCTGTGGTATGTTCGATCCTGCAACAGGCGATCACACCGTGTGCATAAAAGTCGTGACATAAGTCATGTCGCTGCACTTACGGTGTGTCAATGTGTTTTGAGCTGTGGCATATTCGATCCTGCAACAGGCGATCACGCCGTGTGCATAAAAATCACTACGCGTAAGTCATATCATTGCGTTTACGGTGCGTGAACGTGTTATGAGCGCTGCGGCATGAGCGATCCTGCAACCTGCAACAGGCGATTACACCGTGAGCGTAAAAATCGTGACGCTTAAGTCATATCGCTGCGTTTACGGTGCGTCAACGTGTTTTAAGCTGTGGCATGTTCGATCCTGCAACAGGCGATCACACCGTGTGCGTAAAAGTCGTGACACGTAAGTTATGTCGTTGCGTTTACGGTGCGTCAACGTGTCACGAGTCACGAGGAGTAGAATTTATGGATATGATAAAAAATGGACGCCATCCATACCGGGTTAGCAATTCGGTTTCATCAAATTCTCATAAATTCTTAATCCGTGCATCATGACCAGACGCTGCATACATCATTATTCTTTTTTGGAAGTAACCTAGTTCCAGCCTACTTAACATACTCGTAAAAGCTCTTTTACGATGCCATTACAAACATTTTAATGTTCTTGTTTAGCGCTGCTTTCGTCTTTCTGTAGTAAAAGTCATTCAAAAATCTGCTCGGACACTCATTCCATTATTGTGGATAGGTTCATAGCCAATGCTTTGGAAAATGTTAAATACAAGCGTTTGCCACGAGAGCTTTTAACTTGCTTAAAAAGAGACTTGCACTTGTAGCAAGTCTCTTTTTTTATACATATTGTTGGAAAGAGATTTCTTCGTGCTTGTAATATAAGTTACAAGCCTTTTATGAAACGGGGACCGTTACAATATTGTGGTTTACTGAAAAAGAAAACTTCGCACATATTATATATGTAAAGTTTTTTAAGATGTATGTATGTGATATATATCTAATTTTTCTGTATCATGTACTTTTTGAGTAAGATGTCGGTGACATATGGATGACGAAAATGTATGGGTTCGGTTTCTGACGATTGAACCCTAAAAATTTGCCAAGTAGATACCTATAATCGATGTCACTCACGAAGTTCCGGACCACCGTCAGGGAAAAACGTCGTAAAAGATGTTTCTTGTAAATCCCATGTTA
This sequence comes from Hedya salicella, assembly GCA_905404275.2. Lineage (NCBI taxonomy): Eukaryota > Metazoa > Arthropoda > Insecta > Lepidoptera > Tortricidae > Hedya > Hedya salicella. Next base: position 11,907,377 of record FR990096.1, on the reverse strand, counting down.
AATAAGACCGGTCAAGTGCGAGTCTGACTCGCGCACCGTGGGTGTCGTACAAACTTTCATTTATTCCGAGTTAATTTGCCGCTTCAGTTAAGTTTGCCTCTGATATCTATGGCGTCACATACAAATGAGGGGCACACATAACCATACCGGGTTAATCAAAATTGATTTTTGTTGATTAAAAAAAAAGTGAGACAGACAGATATCTATACTATTATAAAGTTGTAAAAATGAAATGTCTGTACATTGAATATATTTTCAAAAAGAAAATATAGTAATGGACTATTTGGAGGTCACTAAAATGAAAAATATTTTTTTTAGAATTTATGTATGGTTGCATGTGTCGTTGTGGCTTCATCACGCAAAATTGGCTAAACGGATTTCAACTGTTTTTGGTACACGGGTAGCTGGGTAGCTCCAGATGGTTATTGGATACTTTTTACCCGACTACGCTGAAGAAAAAAAGAGGGTTATCACTTTTTATCCTCCGCGAACGAAGTTGCGGGCGTCTTCTAGTATGGTTATAATTTTTGTGTAATATTCATATTAAATTACATAATTACAGAAAATTCCAGATTTATCGCTTGGAACCTCGGAGATAAAGAGGGGGGGGAGGTATTGGAATGGTGTTTTTTTTCTCATTTTCCTTAACAAAACAAAATCTACTCTTAATAAAAAAAAATATTTCAAAAATGTACAGATCAAGCCCTTTCATATGATACCCTACTTGACCTAGTGACTAGACTTTTAATTTTTGCCCCCTTCATATTGGTCGTTTTTTAAGACAACTGTTTTTTAATGTTTCCTTTGCAATACATGTGGGCTGACCGTGTTTATGAATATTCCAAATTTCAAATAGATAGCATTAGTAGTTTTTCGAGATATAGCGCTCTAATTGTCGAACAGACAGACAGACAGAGTCGCGGCATAAGGGTTCCTTTTTTACCATTTTTGGTACGGACCCCAAAAAATAAAAGGCTCTAATTTTTATTTTTAATATTATTATTATTTTTTAGCGGCTACAGTAGTAGACACTCTGTGAAAATTTCAAGTGAAGGTATACCTGTTACAGTTCAAGTGTCGAAGTCCACTCATAGGCTCCTAAATGACAGAGATTTAGGCTTCCATTCACGCCATTTGGGTATGAGAAAACTAATAAATAATATGGATTTTAAACAATTAATAAATTCGTTTTATAACGATATATAGGTAAACTTATCGTACATGCTATTCGCGGCAGACAGTGCAGTACTATCAATAATAATCAATGAATCACAAAAAAATAATCTGCCACGAATATCATACGGGCGGCAAGCACTAAAAAGGTGCCTTTAAATATTGTATAGTATGTACTTATAATACACGTAGAGCAAGGCACAAAGCAGCATTCAATATTTTAATAAAGTGAAAGGAAATGGCAAATCGGACTGCGGTAGGCCTTTTCACATTGAAATATTTCAGCCAGTCCGCCTTACTGCACAAAGTAAATACGATCAGAAAGTCTTTTTTTCAAGTCACTAAATTCATTACGGTATGTAAATAGCGGAAGAACACGGAAAAGTATTAAGGTACCCGTAACTTTGTTCGTGGAGGAGAAAATCATAACCCTCTATTTTGTTTCAGCAGATACGTGTAAAAAGTATACTATAACCATTCTCATACGTTCATCTATCTTTTTACCAAAAGGCGTGATAAGGCTGCTAAGACACGAATATTCATGTTTGTCTTAGTAGTCAGAATAGAAAGAAAATAGCGATAATCTCGAATGAATTGTATTGAAACCCCTGACATACAAGAAGGTGCTCGATACTTTCTCAGCGGAGAAGAAAAAATATCATAACCCTCCTTTTTAACCAACTTCAAAAAAGGAGGAGGTTCTCAATTCGATTTTTTTTTTTTTTTGTATGTATGTTTCTCGTTATTCAGCGTAGTCGAGTAAAATATCTCCTGTTACCATCTGTGGATGCCCAGCTACCCGTGTACAAAAACTAGTTGAAATCTGTTTAGCCGTTTTGGCCTGATGAAGCCACAACCACACATACAAACTTCCAAAAAAATCCAAGAAAAATATTTGATCTGCAAATAGACCAGATCACTTATTCTTTGGCCATTTGTCTTCACTGTACAGACATTTCATTTTTACAAGTTTATACAAGTATAGATAGAGAAGACGATAATCTAGACCGAATTGCGTCCTATATCCTCTATCTTTTCTGCCTTTGTTACGTTACGAGTCAACATTTTAAATTTGGTGTATTTTCTCGATCACAAAGGTAAATTTTTCAACGGTTTGTTGATTAGGTAATCAGGGAATTCTCTGTGTTTGTTGACTATAAGTTTAATTGTTCCGTGGTTCCGTGGCTCTGCGACCGACACGCTACATGCAAGTTAGAAATATAACAAAAGAACCGAAATGACCTGTGCAGTTATGTTGTCACTTACCTTTGATTAGACGCACGAGTTGCGCGCCTTTAATTTTTAGTTTAAAATAAAGCCTTAGAAACCTTACATACATGCATACACTCACTCCTGGGAAAATAACCTGAAATCAATCTCCGTAAAAAGGTAGAAAGTGCATTCGAGCGTCATAGACTTGCTACGTTTATCGTTAGAGCAAAATGAGTCAAAAATAATTACATTTTATATCCTGGAAAATTATTAAACCAAACAGGATTAATGGTAAAAACTATGGTTTTTATATAAGTATTGCATTCGGTAGCAGTTAACGTTAGCATCATAAAAATATGTTATGTTTTAGTCCAACATAAAAACACTCATCTGCTTTGTGTGGAATTCGTAAAGTCATCGATTTACATATATGATTTGTACGTTAGTTACGGAAGCTGCTGTAGAGGTAAGCCATTTCCATTTCAATATATTCCTTTTTTTATTTTTGTTATTTAAACGTGAAACTTTTAAAACGCTGCCTTACACTCACAGGTCGTCATTAAGGCGTCGCTTCATCGTAGTGTCGAGGGCGAAGTTTGACTTTATGCTGTTGCCCGGAAAGGTTGTCGTAAAGGTTAATATATTTTGAGACATTACTCACGTGATTTTCGAAATGCTTTTGACTAGTCCGCGTGCAACGCAAATATTTAAGGTTTGTAAGCAACGCCGTCACAAAGTATAAATTCCCGCTCGTAAATCCGTATACATTTCCCTTACAAATTCACAGTAACCTCGCTGTTTCCTTGTCCGGGTCGCTCTTAATTTTTACGGTCTAAAATACGTTGTAATTAGTTCTGGCTTTGCGCATAAATATTTCCCTTGAACCGTGCTGTACCTAATTTGCGACCCCGAGCCGTGAGGTTTTTATAATCTGCGGCGGGCCAGATGTTTTTCATTGCACGGTAGTTTGCGGTTTTGCTAATTTTCCAACCGGTGGCACTTGTTTGAGTCATGTTTAAGTCATTAATATTAATTAAAAAATATATGGCCCAGAAATTATTTAGTGCCTCGAAATTCTCTTTCAAATATCAGCGCGGATAAATATGATATTCTACGGTTCTTAAAACATCTCAGTTATGTCGTCTATAATGGCCGCCGCCTTTTGAAAAGTGTAAATTAAACTTATAATAATAAAAAGTATAATATGATATTTTTGACGACACGTTTGGCTCAGTGGGTTGTACAACGGCCTACGAAGCTGGCGGTCCCGGGTTCGAATCCCGGCCAGGGCAAGTGTTTGTGTGATGAGCACGAATGTTTGGTCTTGGATGGTTTCTATGTATTTAAGTATTATAATTTATCTATATATTATGTATATCGTCATCTAGTACCTACCCATAGTACAAGCTTTGCTTAGTTTGGGACTAGGTCGATTTGTGTAAGGTTGTCCCTGATATTCATTTATTTGATATTTATTTATTTATATTATACTGAGCCATAACTTTTAAACTGAACAATAAAATTAGTTTAGCGTACGAGTAACGACATTTTGAATTAAATTAAATTGAACTGTTAATTGTTAAGAATTTTCGCACCATAATACAATAACTGCGAAACATCGAAACTATTCTTAACACTTCCCTGCTGACTTACCTATATCTTAACTGTTTGCTTGCGACACCTCGTAAGACGTTAAAAGTTTTAGATGGAAGTAGCATCAAAAAGAGCAAAAAAAACACAGTCTCAAGACTCTGGAACGTTTAGCAATGCCAAGGTCGTGTATTGATTTTTTAACGACACGCTTCGGCAGTAATACCTACTATGAGTTATGCCGTTTTACCTTCGTTACTCTTTTTTAATATGCCTGCAAGACCGACCCTCCCCGAGGGTTGCCCATGGGGAAAATTATCTGTAATTTCGCTAAAGGAAGGACCGCTTAGTTGAAAGCTAATGACAGTAATGACAGATTGGATGGAAATAATTATCTGTGTCGGCATTAATAAAAAAATGAGTCGTTTGAGGGTATGAATACTTGCGCATATCTGAGGAAACAGCAGAATAATTTAAGCAGCAGGATAATGTAATAAAGTGCCATAGCAACCATCAAAATATGTTTGGAATGCAGGGAGAAAGTGTCAGCTTTTTTAAATGTTCTTTGAAACATGCCTTTTTTTTAAGTACAATACTAACATTCTCAATAATGTGATGCAAGACGTGCTTCATAATTTTGCATAAATTGAATATGCGAAATAATACTAAAATATTGAAATAAAATTTCTGCTACTACAGCTACAAGAAAAAAATCCTTTCAAGATTATATATTTACAAGAGTAACAAATTTTCTAGAAGAGGTTCTTTCCGTATTTCGTTTCAGAGTGAGTAGTGAACTTTATTTCTTCCGATAATCTTGAACTCCTAGTTTACCGAAGTCACTTTCGAGAAAGTTACTAAAGATCTAAGAAACGAATTGGATTACCACTACCTGCAGCGGGCTGCAACTTTCTTTTTATATTTACCTAAGAAAATATTTTTTTAGCTATTTGTCACATATGTACTAAATTTTGTGTTTCTTTAAATATTCCGTTGGGACGGTCTACTACTGCAACACGAATAATCATCAGAAAGCGGAATAATGATATAAAAAAAAATGGTGTGATTTTTTAGTGTACAGAATTGTTCTTTCGAGGCAATTCATTGGCATTTTCTAGAAATGTACTTGAAAGGCCCATCATCAAATCTTCTAGTTTTTTCATGATATGTGCAATATAATTGTGTATTATTCAATAAAGTCTAACTTACGCGACATAATTTATTGTTAGTGTTCCCATCCAAAATTTCAGGCTGCGATCACGACTGAGTGCAGCACAAAAAGAGTTATAAATATCTTCATATTTTGTATAAGCCATGTATTATAATCAAATTTTTCACTTTCATATTCAATTCTCTCGCAACACAATAGAAGGAATTGTCAACGTAAATGTAACACTCGACTCCTAAGTGACGATATATTTGGATTATACATACGCCATTATTCGCCAGATAGGGTATTCAGAATCCTTAGATATATTATTAAGAATATCCCGTGGGTAATAATATAACGGATATTTGCGAAGCTCTGTTTTCGGGCTTACGTAAGGTTTCAGGAACAATGTTTCTCTGAAATTTTGCAAAATTATTACACGTATGTTTATTTTTTAATAACAGATAAATATCGTTGATTGGCAGGAAGTATCGCGAAATTGAGACTGATGGCGTTATCTTGTAACGGACGTCATGACGTTTGCGCGTTGCGTATGTGTGAACTGTGTTACGTAGTGTGGGGCTGTACACATATTACGTTACGTCACACAAAATTTAGAGTTTTTGGACTAAACCAAATGGGTACGCTGTACGCAGTGTGGGGTCATTTTGTTTTGGTTCCTATGTTGCTTAAAATACCGTAGATTTCGTTTAGGTTTTCCTGTAATCTATAGATAAAAAACTATTTTACGTTTTTTTTTTTCAAAATTTTAGGTTCGGTAGTTTAGTAGATATGGGGGATGGGAATGGTGAATTTTCTCCAATTTCCTTAAATAACTTTGGTGTGAATTTGGGAAGAATACTTCGTATAGGGGAAAAGGATCGATAAGTGAGTTTCTCGATATAGGAAATCCATACATTTCGCTCCCAATATTCCTACATCTCATTCATTAATTATAACTGAATGCTTAGCTTCATTTACATGTATTATTATCTATTGTATGGTAGTATGTAGTAGTAATACATATATATAAACATCAAGCGATTATTTACGCAAACTTATATATACTTAAATATTCTTATGTGTATCGGACAATCAATGAAGAATCTGGAAATTAATTGATTATAAGGACTTCAAAAGTCTTATGAGATTTCCCTTGTCGGCACCGAGTCTCCTTATTTATTGAATTATTGAAAGAGGGTTACCTTGCCTGAACAACGTGTTGGGAAATCCAAATCGATGTCAAAGAATTGCGTAGTAAATACCGTTTTCAATGTTTTCATTAGAAGATGCTAATCTGACTTGTGGAAAAGGCATTGCTGTCTTTTAAGGTTAAGTCAATAACAACTAACGCTAGGCGGAGTTTATTGAAACTGAACTTGACTGGCAGATAATGTCAGAAAATGTAAGTAAATATCCCTTCACCAACATGATCTACAAAAACTAAATCGTAATATCGTGTACCCAAAAGAAAGTGAGTAAACGGTTTTAAAAACTGTATCCCGACTATCTTTTTGACTACCCTTCTTAGACATCAGATTGATGTCTACGTTACCCGGACCACGATATTTGTATCGGATGAGTAACGTTACGGTGGATACAGACATACGTGCACAGTCTGCTAAAATCATAACCCATTCTTTCGGGGTTGATTTAATTGGGCAGAAAACACTGGCCAATTCCTACGATTTAAAAATTTACATAATACAAAGACATCCACAGGTTCACGGCACTTTACTATTGTACAGCGAATCTGGGTCAGTGTCCAATTAGAACTAGACCAACGAATGTTAACGCGAGCGGACGTGACGTCAGCGCCTTGAGGATGTCGCACGAACTTTATACGATACTTGAAATATGCTTGGAGCAAGTAATCCTCGCCTCCAATGGCTTTTCGGGCCAATAATCAACATGGATGTTTCCCCAAAATTGCTAAATTGAAGCCTCGTCCTCAAGCATCAATGTCTTAGAACATGTGCTTGGTTTTTAATCGACTCCCATAAATGAAAGTGTTTCCCTCTAGATATTTGTTCCATGTCATTTTAGTGAAGATATGATGATGGTGTCTATGAGGAATTGAAGGAACTCCGCAAATATTTTAGGCATGATTTTGAGAGTTACTTTAAGAAACAAAACCATTTGAATTCAGAAAGTGTAAATTGGTGAAGTTGAACTGATGCGATTTACGGGTGATAACAAGATATATCTCGATTAAAATACCTAAGCTACTTCATAGTCGCAAATTGCAATTTTCATCATGAGAATGGTACCTTCAAATTGATTTGCCCATTAATGGAATCAGATGCGGTCTGAATTTGCAATAAATAGGACGCTTAAGTGAAATAGTTAAAATGCTTAAACATAAACGAGCAAAAGCGTTCCTACTCACAGAATGCACGAATTTTCTAGGCACTTACCCTAAAATCTCTTGCCATTAAACTCCATCTACGCCAAAAACATTTCATTTAAAAGGGATTCCAGCGGCCAAACTGCACATTATCTAGTTAGATTAAACTCCTTTGTCTATCAAGTATGCAGCCAACTAAAGCTACTATTCAGAGAAATTCTATGAACATAAGCTTTAAACAGACGTACTATATTCAAATATAACTAAAGAAGTTGTCCGTGAGTCAACGTTTTCTCAATCCTTCGTAAATCTGGGGCGTAACTGCGAAAGGTGCCCCGCCGTCGTCTCTGGCCTTAATTAGGTACTACTGTTCTCAGGTTTGGACTGCAAATTAGGTTTCAAACAAACTCCACTCTATGAAAACTCATTTAAAACTCGATTATTGTTCGTCGCAGAACGTTCGGTTACCTACAAAAAATAAGAATTGATAAAAAAGGCCACCGTTTGCACATTACGTAGTCAAATGATCGCTCATCCGACACAACGCTGAATCCTGGTTATTGTTCTAATTTCAACTGCTAAACTTCTAAACTATCCGGGGTTTCAAGAGGCTTGTAATCTCACAAACTTCCGCATAGGCGGTATGTGAAACTTTGACACAGGAATAGTTGATGTTTGACTACGCCTACGTGAGTTACGTGCCAAAATTTGGTAGAAAGTATTTCTGGTACCGCTTACTTCACCTTTACATATATGATAATGTTGCAGTCCGCATTCTTCTGCAAACAATTGGGTAAAGTGGATGTAAACGATGTTATGCCAGTGACGCATTCGCCATTTTGTATCGGTAACTATGGCTACATACTACACAACCCGACACAGCTAATGACGTTTGGTGCGGCCAGCGGCTTATGTAGGTATAACAATAGGCTATCAACTTTTTATGTGGTATGTTATAGAACAACCTCTCTATAGTAAAAATATTGTTGAAAAAACTACTTCTATCTCATAAAAACTGAAACAGCGATATTGAACAGTCAAGACCCATAAGAAATCTAGATCGACGCAAATCTTCCCAACAATGGGTTTCGACTGTTTAAAATCGCTATGTTCCATATTAGAATTTATTATTTGTTATATTGTGAGTATCATCGATCATGAATCATGAAAGATTTCCATTATAACTTAACAAATTTCTAGGGTACCGGACTTGTTTTTTTCTTTTTAGTTTTTTACGCAGTCGGGTTTTTTTTTATATATATATATATTTTATTTTACACTTTTTAGTTAAAATTATAAAAGTCAGTAAATTTGAAGAAGCTTGGACAGATTTATTACTATACCATTGAATGAAGATTTAGTGAGAACGGCTTGCTAACCAACTTTAAATCGTTATAGTTCCTAATTGGTAATTCCAAATTAAAAATGATAAAATAAACCTCATAATGATTTTCAAATCCCTATTCATTGATACCCCACTCGATATAGTACATCGATTTTAATTATTTTCTTTTTCACAATATGGCGTCTCATTATCGCCATTTTGAGTTTTCATCATTTTCATGTCTTCAGTGAGATTCGGACAGTTAAGACAAATCGATTGACGTAAGTTTTATCAAAATCGGTCCACGCGTTTGGTCTCTAGAGTGCCAGATAGGAACAAACATACATACATACATACATACATACATAGACTGATAAACACATTACCACTCCATTGCGTTGCGCAGTCGGGTAAAAACGCCTCATACTAAAGCCAGCCAGCTTAGTGACGACACATGGTTAGTACCTTGTATGGGGAAATTAAGAACTAAGTTTTGCATCCGGAGCTATGTAAAAACTTGCGCTTATCGAAATGGTTTCATACATAACAATAGTTACCATACTTTTTATGGGTTATTAAATGGTATTATTAGTTATTAATATTTTCATACTTTAAAAATGGACTTTGCTGCCCAACTTTAAGGACTCATAAAACAAGCTATACGTAATATATCGTTCTTGAGATTTTAACGTAGTTCCTTATTCTGCTTGTTTTATCAGAATCTTATATATTTTTTACAAATGATGAGATCATGCAACAACTCTATTCTGCCCTGCGACAAAGAATACCTTTCCGTGAACACTTTCGCAACCGATACTTCCGTAGCGCTACGCTCGTAGCCAATAAATAGCTCACCTGGGAAAAACCGTATGTAGCGAAAACTTGCTACGAGTAGAGGGCCCGCCGCGCGCGCTCGCAGTTGTGAAATCGCACGGAACAATAAAGCATCTGTCACTTTACAATAATTTTCACGAGTGCACTAAGGCGAAAGCTAGACGTACGATAAATACATTGGTCGACCAATATGATAATAACTGTTGGACTACATTGTATCCACGCATTATGCACAGACAAAATTAGACCTTCAATATTGATCACGAAACTACTGTAAAGTATTTCGTAGACTACATGCCGGTACCACACCTCCGCCGCGAAACCGCGAAACGCCATACAGAGAGCGCGAAACTAAAGCGGAACTTCCTTGAGTTTGACGTTTCGCGGCGAAGGTGTGCTACCGGCAACAATCGTGCAATGGACAATTAATTGGGTAAGGATGCAATAACTAAACCTTCTGTGGCTAATATTTAAGCAGTTTAAAAAAACAAGATTTAAAAGAATGCAGTGTACAAAAAACAAGTATGAAATTTTTTCATCGCTTTTTTTAACAAAATATCGAAATACCGTAAAAAGTATCCCAAAAAGTGAAATTAAAGTTTAAATCAGCCAAGAAATACGCATGATGTAGGCATTTTAAACTACTAATTAGACAGCGATTTGACTGAGAGGTACAACATGTAGTTACTGTTACGTTACAGTCCACTACGGTCATATACACTCCATATTCAATTCTATTTTGCTAGAAAGAGATAGAATGAAATGTTTGATAGCTTATATCTTGGTTATTCGAAATATTATTTTTCTCCACTGTTTGTTACATGAAAGAGTTATTAATAAAGCTAAAAGAAAAAAATATGGATATTCCCTATTAAAATTACACATATTTTAATTTGCATGCTGACATATTGTAGTAGGTATTTACTGATCGTGTATCTTGTATGGTAACGGATGACAATATTTATCACCAACTGCGATTACGGGATCTAGATATCTAGATTTCTGTGATAAATCGTCATCCAAAAATAGGCACATTAGACTAAAAGATGAAATTCATGATATTTGATAAATGTACTGGAGATGCCATACGAATACATTCCCCTCTGCCTAAGTAATCGCGAAATCTCCGGTTAGTTCATACTGTAATTTGTCCGTGTGTGTATTTTGTTTGTAGGTATTTCCTTTTAATTGTGTGCGTTTTTAGAAATAGGAGTATTTCCTTAGTGTGCTGTACGTGTTGACCGCACCCCCCGGTAAAAATGCATGTAAACTTTGTTCGGTAATGACACGACTTGTCATCTCCATATCTTAGAATCAGTAGATTACAGTAGCTGGTTATTTTACATATAGCGTTCTTCTAAGAATAGTTTATTTGTCGACTCGACACGCGTTTATCGCGTGTACAAACGTAAATTACGGCACTAGAAATAGGGTCGTGTCAAATATTTATGCGCGCGTTGTTGTGGCACATATAAATGTTGGTGACTGTACAACCAAGAGATTGTACAGTCACCATTGTGGCCCATACATATAGTGCAATAAATTAAGACGGGTGTTGATGTGTTGCTTACTGCCAGTGTTGTGCCCTAATTCGACAAGGCGATTGCTCTCTCCAATTTAGCTATATCATGGACATTTCGCCGTGTTTGCTATTCAAGCTGCACTGTTGGCAGTTTGACATTGTTATTACAAGGGAACGAGACATGACTCAATATATAGCTAAAGACATAGCTTGCGCCTCTCACTTGCACTATCCACTCAATTGCTTTCTGCAACTGTAAGTGATGCATGTCACCATTCTTATCTATACTACTAGAAGGTACTGTTGCGAATACCATAGAGTCATTAATCATCGAGTAGTGTTTAATAAATGTGTATCAGTTTTTCGCAGACTAAGTTAAGAACCGAATAGCCCTGTCGTAAGACAGTGGCTTAGTGATCGTGAGGTCGGCGGTTCTAGTCCCAGCATGGGCGAGCTTTTTGCAAGTTTTCTTCGGATGTTTAGATTTTAGTAAGTGAGACTAAAGTTTTTAGAATATTTGAAGAAAAGATCATTCCGTGCCATAGAAGTTTAAAGGACAAATTAATGGGATTCGAATATGCTAGAACCTTCGACACAGACCAATTTACTAGAAAGACGACGCTACTCAAAACAGCAGAATAACGAAAATATGAGGATAAAAAGTGACAAAAGACGAGCGAAATTAACGGGTATAAAAGACGACGACGGTAGAGCATACGGCAGTCTTAAAGTGGCAAGCTAAGGAGAAACAAGTGGAAAGAAGAGGAAATGAAAAGTAAAGTGATAAAAGTGAAGTAGTGAAAATGAACTAGAAAGTGTTCAGTGTCAGTGACTCAGTGTGTGCTACACACGGTGCGAAATCTAGTATAGGTACCGGGACGCGTTTAAAAATGAATCCCTGCTTACTGTAAGTCGTGAATAAACTAACGTGGAACTGTCAAAGTGTTTTAACTCTATCCTAAACCCCACGCTCGTAACACTTCGTTCGCGGTCGAGAAAAAGTCATAACCCCTCTTTTTTCTTTAGCGTAGTCGGGTAAAAAGTATCCTATTTACATCTGGAGATACCCAGCTTTCCGTTTACCAAAAATAGTGGAAATCCGTTTAGTCGATTTGGCGTGATAAAGCCACAACGGCACATACAAACATACAAAGAATAAAAAATAAAATATTTTTAGTTTTATTGAACTCCGAAAGTCCGTTACAATCATTATTTTAAACATCTTCAATGCACAGATATCTAATTTTTTCAACTTTATAATAGTATAGATTATAAAGCTGTAATAGTGCAATTTCTGTACATTGAAGATATTTAAAAAAAAATTAGTGAAATTGAAGGTCACTCAGACGGTTTTTTTTTAAAGTGTAAAGTGTATTTATAGCTTAATCGCGCCTATACGACGAAACTTTTTTTCCTTCGTGAACGAAGGGTACTTCTTGTTTCACATATAAATAGAGTTCAAACAACTTCACAAGCAAATGAGTGGTTGTTACGATATGACTCGCCTTCGTAAATTGTATGCCTATCAAAACAAAGTGTATTCATCAAAATGAGAAGCAAATGTCATAAAAGTTACTTCGAATTGATTATATCTAAAGGGCGGCTGACGGATGCATTTTATGTGTTACTAACTTTTGCCCGCGTCCGCCTTAAATTCATTTATCGTGGACAAGGAGATTTTTCCGGGATAAAAAGTAGGTTATTTCCTTTCTCTGGACTGAAACTATCTCCATACCAAATTTCATTCGAATCAGTTCAGTGGTTTAAGCGTGAAGAGGTAACAGACAGACAGACAGACACACTTTCACATTTGTAATATTAGTATGTATAAGAGTCTAAGGATATTGTTAATCTGGATATACCTAAAATTAATTAGTAATTCACCATGATTTATAATTATAACAATTTAAAATTACAAACATTATGTCGAATACGATTAAATGTAGAATTTAAAGCAGTATTATGTTTAAAACGTAAGTGAGTCGAATCGAGCAATACTTCCATGTCATAACTACATGGTTGCTTTTGGTTAACATTTTAAACTTGTGATACTTATTGATTATTCTAGGAATATAGAAAAAAATCGTACCTGAAATTCGTATCGTATCCATTTTAAGTTTTTATGACTGAATTGGATCTGCCAGCCGCCCATTAATCATGTCGCTAAAGTAGACATATACTGGTGATATCACGGAAACATATCCTTTGCCACTTGGAATTAGGTGTTTGGTTCGTGATGGCACATAAATAACCCGTAAACAGGTACTGAGCGTTGTTTACTCAAATGCTTGTACTGAAATGAGGAGCATTATTCGCTAAGTACTCCAGAAAAAGTGTACAGCGGGGTCTGAGAAGACATCACGTGTATTTTTTTATACACAGTAGAAAAGTATCGTTTGTATCGATACGCACGCGTTTCGCGCGCGAGTCTTGTTATGTATATATATTGGCACGTAACCGCCAGTAGTATATCTCCCGATAGTTGGGAAGGCATGAGCCGTAAACGGGATGTATGACGTTCCACTGTCCGCGATAGTGTGAAGGAGTTTGAAGAAGCACGTCTCCAAGCGCTGGATATTAAACGTCAAGAGCGCAAGGCACGCCCGAAGCCATCTTACGCGTACACCTACAATGACCGTGGTGAGCTCCACTGCGCGCGCTGCGACCGTATATTCTCTAATAAACTGGGTATTGCGAGTCATATTCGCGCCCACCGTCGTAGGACTCCTACGAGCCCAACTTCTTGAAGTCGCTGTCATCGGATCCGATGAAGAGGACATCATACTTATGATATGAAAAATGCGATGTCCATGCTCGTTCCTAAAACGCGGTGTACATGCCCTAAGGAATGATTTGATTTCAAACTCGAATCAGGAGTCAGAGATCTCAGTCAGGACTGAGGTCACCTGTACTGACTCATGACTGCAATGAATTCAAACAAACTTTAAAGTAGGTACGAGTATCTAATAGGGAATATGCATGCATTTTAATTTTTGCTTTATTTAAAGCTCATTCATGTACCTACTGGTAAAAATAACCAAGATATAAGCCATCAAACATTACGTTCTATATCTTTCTAGCAAAATAGAAGTAATATGGAGTTTATATGACCGGAGTGCACTATAACGTAACAGTGCACCTCTCCATCTAATTAGTAGTTTAACATGCCTATCTTGCGTATTTCTCGGCTGAAAAAAATAATAATTTTACATTTTGTAATAGCTTTTACGGTATTTTCATATTTAGTTAAAGCGATAATAAAAACATGCATGTACCCTATTACATGCGTATAATTTTCTGCTAATGACACAATAAGTATATTTTATAATAGGAATAAAATAGTTGTAATTTTAGCCATTCTACGCGATTCGTGTAGTCTCTATTTGTTTGCACTACTGTTGCTAGGATTGCAATTATAAAATTTCTACTTCTACTAGCACTACTGCTATCCTTGTTCATACGAAATTCATGAAGGATGTTATGAAAATAAAGTCGTGTTTCGAATAGGGTTGGCCCGGATCGATATTATGCATTGGCTGCCAAAACATGCTTTGCGTTCCAGTATGGACTCATGCATAATAATTAGATTTTGCCATGCTACTCGCTCGTAGATACCAACTATGGAATGGTAAAACGTATTGGAATTCCGTGTTAAAATTAGCTTAAAATTAATCAGGAAATAAAACAACTTTAGGTTTATGGTTTACAAAATTTATTTTGAGAGTTATTAGTAAATAGTTAATAGTCAAAATCATTATGCCTGTGTTCCACCTAATTTATAAGCTTAGTCATAGATGTTCGAGATTTGTGTATACCCGTATGTCGTGGCCACATCTTTGAATTGATCATTTTATGATATGGTTGTATTTCATGATGCATTAACCCCTCGTATGCGTAGACAAAGATCCGTGCATAGCAATTAAACTCTATGTTTGAATTACATTTAGTCTCAATTTGATGGGCAAATTTATGACATCGCATGCGAGGGGTAAGAGACCCGCTTAGCGGGGCTCCTATTTCCCCTCTAACGAACATATGGAAACGAACGAATCTACCTCAGTGAAGGACGGTGTTTTTTTTTTACTTACCACTTTTGCTGACAGTACTGACAATCATCACGTCCGCGAACGTGTCAAGTGTTGTTAAGCCTACATATTGAAAACCTGTGGACGTACTAAATGAGTTGAGGGACTACGCTCCACCGTCAAGTTGACGGCCGGAGACGGGGAGGAGGCTATTATGTCGTGGCCATATCATGATGTGATCAATTATAATGATCTGGCCACGATATCTATACTATTGTAAAGTTGTAAAAACGAAATGTCTGTACATTAAATATATTTTCAAAAAAATGGTTAGAACGTACTTATTGGGAGGTCACTAAAATATTTTTGTTGATCTTTTGTATGTGTGTATGTGTCGTTGTGGCTTCATCACGCCAAATCGGTTAAACGGTTTACAACTATTTTTGGACAAGGGTAGCTGGGTATCTCCAGATGGTTATAGGATACTTTTTACTCGACTGCGCTGAAAAAAACTAGGTATTAGTACTTTTTCCTCCGCGAACGAAGTTGCGGGCGCCTTGTAGTGCATATACGTGCTCGAACTTATCTGATTAGTGTAATGTTTTACTTAGTGTCAAGTTATATCGGCTACTTTTTAAGAACTGTCATTTTCAGTGCCACTAAAAATACTTTTAATAAGTATACATAATGATTAAGAAAATAGGCGACGAATTTAATACTGTAATAGTTTTTTTAATTTACGAAAATTGTATTTAGTGATTAGGTTACCCTATCCCTTGGACTCACTAACTCTACCTAAATCACGTCGATGGTTCTATTTGCAACAAATAATGTTGACTTAATCGTAAATTCCGCGGAACATTCACAGGAACGCGGTAGTATATCCCAATTAGGGAGTACGGAAAAAATCGGTAGTCGTACAACTTTGATTGGGTTCTCTAATGGACTCGATAATAAGAATTGACGGATCGGATTTATGAAAGATAATACGACGTTCACACTGGGGTACCAAAAAATCAGGCCATTGGTGAACTACAATGCGTATAACAAGGACAAACATTATCGATGTACTCTATATCTATACACTTTCGATTATATCCGATTTGATTTAAGTATCGGCACTAGGTCTCTAACTATGGGCCTCTTAAGGGAGCTAAGAGTCACTCAGTGAGCTATGGCAGCGAGCTCGTGTCGGATCAGAAATGAGGAGATTCGTATACGAACCAAGGTCACCGACATAGCAAACACGGTAAGCAAACTGAAGTGGCAATGAGCAGGGCACATAGTTCGAAGAACCATTGGCCGGTGGGGCAGAAAGGTGCTCGAGTGGAGACCGCGTACCGGAAAGCGCAGCGTGGGAAGGCCAAAGTGGTAGGACGACCTGGTTAGGGTTGCGGAGAATCGCTGGATGCGGGTCGCCTCTATCCGGCCCATAGAGAAATCTATTGAGGCCTGTGGCCAGCAGTGGACGTAGTAGAAATTCAGCTATATAATATAGAAATTAAAATGCATTAATATCTGTCCAAGGGTTTGCTATTGAATACCCACTGACAGACAACACAACTTGACTTCTTATAACGATGTGGCTACATACGTCAAAAAAGAAGTAACATACCTGTATGTCACAAATAGGCTATAAGAAGGTAGAAAAAAAAATGTTAAATTTGTATAAAACAAGCAAAATAAAAAACTACGTAAAAATTTTGACTTCGATATACGCGTAGCTTGTTTTATGAGTCTTCAAAGTTGGGTGGGAAAGTATTTTTTTAAAATATCAACATATTAATAACTAGCTTCTGCCCGCGACTTCGTCCGCCTTAAATTCGTTTATCGCGAATAAGGGTATTTTTCCGGGATAAAAAGTAGCCTATGTCCTTCCCCGGGACTCAAACTATCTCCATACCAAATTTCATCCAAATCGGTTCAGCGGTTTAAGCGTGAAGAGGTAACAGACAGACAGACCCACAGACAGACAGACAGACGGACAGACAGACAGACAGACACACTTTCGCATTTATAATATTAGTATGGATTAATAATACTTACCATTCGATAAACAATAAAATGTTTTGTAATTTTTGTTAGACAACCGTTTCGATAAACCCAAGTTTTGACATAGCTACAAAACAAAGTTATTATTTAACCTATACAAGATACTAGTGTGTGACGTGATGACGTCACATGCTTGTAGGCTTTAGTATGAAGCGTTTTTTGGGAAAGTCCAAAAATGTGCTTTTAACGTCGTTGTTTTAACTTTTACGATATTGGAGTCGTTTTTTCACCAATATTTCTACTATTAAGACGTCGTTTTATAATTTACCATAAACAAAATTGTCAAATAGCCTATATTGTGACACCTCTATTTAGTCGCAGCCCAGGAATTTTAAACGTCGTTTTATAACATACCGTAAACAAAATTGTCAAATAGCCTATTGTGACATTTAGCCGCAGCCCAGGAATTTTAGACGTCTAAAAACAAAAGTTAATGGTAATGGTAACTACATCTGCAGGTCAATGATAAATATTTTATTCCGCGGCCGGTTAGTGGACACTCAGAAGTGGCATCGCAGGCAGTGGCAGGTCACCAGTTGTGAACACGTTGGCTGCCATGCGCATCACCGGTGGGATCAAAAGCTAATTTTTCAAGGTATTGATTTGCTGTTTTCTTGGGGGCCAGTCTTACTGTGAATGCTATTTGTAGAGGACTTTTTACCCGAGGAGGGTTATGACTTTTTCTTCTACGCGAACAAAGTCGCGGGTACCTTCTAGTGATGCGTCTATAAAATTGTAATAAGCATCGGCTAGATGAATCCCCGCCAAGCTTATAAGAAAAACAAAGAAATACATTTCGTATTTACCCTTGAACCCCAAACCATTTGATCTGGGATCAAAACTAACCTGTAACAGATATTTCCGACGATTTGTATTCAATATTTCTCGCCTCGTCTTTTGACTCGAGACGACGGAAAATACTTACATATTCTAAGCGAAAACAGGCTATTGCCAGCTGGTTTAGTATACTATTTCCCAGAAAAACGGGATCGATTTCATAATTTTTATTCAACGAGTTCGTAGAATTTATACCATTGTAAAGTTTTGAAATGAACTTCGCGCACTGGAGTTGAGTTACTAAGAAAAATCTCAGTGCGATGTAAGATTTCATTTGTTAGTGCACTGCTATTTGTTTTATTTTGCCATCAGGCGAGGGTTGATTACATTTTTCCATTATTGTGACTGCTTCGTGAAATGTGAAATGCTTGCTTAGTTGTTTCGAGACTGGACAAAGTAAGAAAATCGAACTCTTTAAATCGCCTTGGCACCTTAAAGAAACATGGTTGAAAGTCATATTAGAGTGAAGAGGACGTGGCATATGGAGAAATAAGTAGTATTATGCTACGCTACCTGCGTACCAAAAATTGTTGAAATCTGTTTATCCGTTTTTGCGTGATGAAGCCACAATGACACATACAAACACATAAAAAAACCAAAAAAATATATTTTAGTTTTAGTGACCTCCAAATAGTCCGTTACAATATTTTTTTCGAAAATTTCTTGAATGTACAGACATTTCATTTTTACAACTTTATACATAGATGCATGGACCTATAAAATAAGCGGACGGAGTCTTTAGAACATGAAAGTGAAGCAACCATAGTAAGTCAGTATCTGTCAAATCGCTTGTCCTTACGAAAGACACACATACATTCAAACCATAGTAAGTCAATCGGCCGCCATAACTAAACGAGACTCCGTCGAATACACATCTCTCAGAATGACACAGTATTATTGAAATATGCCGTCTTGCGCTGTCCAACGTTGTTGGAACCACAGCGGAGTGAGGAAAACAACTCAGAGCGTTACTTTTTATAGGTAACAAACTCGTAAATCAATATTATTTTAAAATTTAACATTTTAAATTGTCATACGATAAACTCATACAACGAAACCAGTGTTCTCAATTAAAAAATGGGGTAATTACCCTAAAAGTTAGGGAGATTGGTATTGGGTTAAATTAATTATTTTTTATGAAAAATAAGTTTATAAAACGTGAGAGAATTGTTATTTCAGTATATAAATTTGTTTAATTATCGTGGAATTACGTATTAAACTCATCGAAAATATTATTTAGGTTTCCTAGAGTGGACGAATCTCAAAGAAATAATTTACGGCATAAAAATTATAAGAGAATGTAGGAATAAAATAATTGAAGACCATCCAAAACGAGCGTAATCTGTACGATCATTTTGAGGCTACAAATTTATACTCCACCGAAGGTGGAATGATTAGAATGGTTACTCCAGGTTCTATAATAACTATTAGACTTTCCGTTTTAATCCGTTTATTTTGATATTATCCACATCTGAATCTTACATGTATTGTGTTCTAACCTTTTTACGGGAAAATTATTATTTGAAACCTATCAAATCAATCAAATCAAATCAAAATATTCTTTATTCCAGTAGGCCTAGTTACAAGCACTATCGAAATGTCAGTTACATGAGAGTGAATGTTTGCTGGGAGAAATACAATACGATCCAACATTTGCTGCAAGGATTAGGGAAACCCAGAAAAACCCAATCAGATCATTTAACTTAAGTGTAATATTATTGATAAAATCATCATTTTAAAAATTAAAATAATCAATAAGATAAATCCCAAAAGGATTGTCAATTAAAAATTATACTCTGACATTTAGAATAAAATTCTAAATGTCAGAGTATATAAAACAATTAAGATTAAAATAATATGAATACCTTAGGTATTGGTTAAAATAATTATTCATATACCTACATGACGCTATAATTTACATTAATCCCACGCGGCTTCATCATTCATGTAGTCTTGTGTGAAAGCTTTAGAATATAATTTTCGTTTCACAATATTTTTGAATTTACCAATAGACAACTCAGTTATGCTGCTAGGAAGTTTATTATAAAACCTCACACAGTTACCCATGAATGATCTCCTTATTTTAATAACTATTTCGTGATTGGGGAAATTTTGTTGTACATGGCAACTCTGTTAAAATGCACACATTGACGCGGTCCGCCATTAGCTGGCTTCAGTTGTATGTTCTACAGACTCCGTCCGCTTATTTTATAGGTCCATGCATAGATGTATAGATTTAGCGACACTAAGAAAAAAATAAAAATAAAAAAGCGAGCTCTCCAATATCTATTGCTTTCTTATTTTTTTAAATCGCGTTTACTTACCCGTGAAGAAAACATGCCATTATTTGAAAAATGTGTACGGAAATTATAAAAAATGTTTTTTTTTTTTTAAGTTGGCAGCTAATGTAGATTTTGTTTACGCATTCTGTAAGCTTCCAGCCATTTACGGGTCACTAGAGTGCAGTAGGATTAACCTAATGGATGGACATAGACCGAAAACACTCTATGGCTTTTTGACATTCCGAAGCAGAATGGACAACATTTAATGTTTTGAAAGTGACTGACTACAATTGAAATATCACGGATAGATTTGGGCTCTCTGAAGTACTCGTAGATATTATTTGCAAATAGTGATCCGTAGGCGGTAAAAAGTTATTTCCTTTGCTTTGTATATTTTTGGCGATTATAAAAAAGTTACATTTGTGTCATAAGCTAGTGGCGGGTAATAATAACGATATGATAAAAAAAATCACAGTGATCGGCCGGTCTAAAAAAGTATAACTGTGACTGGTCACGACGGAACGTTACGAAATCACGCTTAGGTTACGAGAGTAACGAGTGTGATAAAATCACGGTAAAATTGCTATAATGATATGAATACATTACATTAAGTGACTTTAACGTGGTAAGTCAGGGTCAGTCGTGAGTAACAAAATCACAGACTTTATTTACAAATGGTACGAGAGTCACGCTGATCGAAATAGAATTGTAACGCTTTTCACCATCTCTAGTTATGAAACTTGTCACAATGAGCCCACAGATGCAGAATATATTTTACTTTTTAAATTTATTTCTCCTCGAACTGCGCTTAGGCCCCTATATAATGAAGTAATTTTATTTTATTATAACCAGTGGCAAAAATTAAAAATAATTTAAAAATACAAAATACGTTCCTCGTAATTTTGCAAATATTATTAGAAACTTCGATAAAATTAGGGGGTAAAAAAATGAACTGTTTTCCATATGAATAGTGGTAATCTATATTAGGGTATATGCACACCACATGTTTTAAACGCGTCGTCGCTATGCGTTTGAGGAATATGCGTCAACAGCGTGTTTTTCTGCCCACAGAGCAGCATACTCGCTTGCGTATCGCGTTTGTACTTTGTACTGATACCAACAAGCATTGATGGCGCGTTTAAAAAACGCGGTATGCATCTCAGGCCCTTAGTCTATGTGATCAGCTTGACATTTTAAGCTTATACTCTTATACAAAATAATATTTACAAATTTATAAAACACTAGAATGTGCCCGCGACTTCGTTCGCGGAGGAGAAGAAGTCATAACCCCCCTTTTTTCTTCAGCGTAGTCGGGTAAAAGTACCCTGTTACTATCTGGAGATATCCAGCTACCCGTGTACCAAAAATAATTTTGCGTGATCAATCCGCAACGACACATACGAACATACAAAAAACCCAAAAAACATTTCTTTTCCATTCAGTGACCTCCAAATAGAACGTTACAATATTTTTTTTGAAAATACATTCAATGTGCAGACATTTAATTTTTACAATTTTATAGTAGTATAGAATATACTGTGCCCGCGATGTCGTTCGCGGAGGAGAAAAAGTCATAATCCCTCTTTCTTTCGATAGTGCAGTCGGGTAAAAATTATCCTATAACCATCTGTGGATACCCAGCTATCCGTCTACCAAAAATAGACATTTAATTTTTTATAATTTTATAAAAGTAAATACAAACAATCATTTAAAAATATACTGACACTTCAAACGGCTGAGAACTCTTCTCCGACGTCGGTGTAGAGTGGTCACCGTCACTTGAGAGATGCGAGTTGGTGCACTTATAACCACCCCTATCTTACACCTCGTGCATTCATGCAACATGTCGTCTATCTATATGCAGCTTTTATCTGATCTGTCCGTCGCAAAGATTTAGGTACTGGTCCCACCGCCGGCGAGAAAGCTCGCTCAAAAAACGCACAATACATGTAGACTCCGCGTCAATAAAAGATATACATATATGAGAGAGTTCTCGCCGGCAGTGTGAACAACCAGCAATGAACTATTAATATATGTGTCTTTTTTACTAACACAGTATCTATATCTTTTGTTCGTTTCTCGGGCGAGAGAGTTGCCGATAGCTAATCGGTTCCTCGCCCCTAATGGGACCAGTGCCTTACCTCGGCGCCTGGGGCTCGTTGGATAAACGGAACTTACATTACAAGTGGAAATCTCTTTTCAACAATATGTATTAAAAAGAGACTTCCACTTGTAATACAAGTTGCAAGCTTTTGAGAACCGAGCCCGGTGTTTTACAATCGAAAATGAGTTTTCATGATAGGTCGTAATCTTTCACACCAGTTTAATATTTCCCTTAGGTCGTGTATCATTCAGAACCTGGGCCACCGAGCTTGGTGATTGATATTGGTGGGTGATATCTATCTTGATAAACTTGGGAGACAAAACGATATCTACATCCAAATCGTTAGAACCGCTCCCAAGAAACGGTTAAAATAATAGGATCACGTGTTGTCACTTGTGATCACAACTCATATGTCATGATCATGAATTCGAATAAGTTATGAAAGTTCAAAATCCCATTAAGCTCTATGGTAATCTTTACAGTTATCTATAACTAGAAGGCGCCCGCAACTTCGTTTGCGTAGGAGAAAAAGTCAAAACCCCTCTCTTTCTTGAGCATAGTCGGGTAAAATATCCTATAACCATCTGGAGATACCCAGCTATGTGCCGAAAATAGTTGAAATCCGATTAGCCGATTTAGCGTGATGAGGCCACAACACAACGACACATACAAACATTTTATTTCTACATCTTTATAATAGTATAGATATTTTCAAAGAAATGATTGTAACGGACTATTTAGTTGTCGCTGAATTGAAAAAATATTTTTTTGGATTTTTTGTATGTTTTTAAGCTGGATATTTCCAGGTGGTTATAGGATAGTTTTAACCGACTTCGCTGAAGAAAAAAAGACGGTCGTGACTTTTTTACTTCCGCAAACGAAGTTACGGCACCTTCTAATAAAGTTATAAAAATGAAATGTTTATACATTGAAGATATTTTCATAGATATAATTAAAACGGCCTATTTGAAGGTCATTGTAACGAAAAAACATAGGTATGTTTGTATGCACCTTTCATACACAGGTATAGTGAATATACAAAGATATTAAAAAAAATGTCTGCGGCTTCAACACGTCATAACGGGTAGAAAGATTTCAACCATTATTATTACAAGGATTTAGGATGATAGCTCGCGTAAAAAAGTATCTAATAAAAAAAGGATGGTTATAGCATACTTTACCCGACTGCGCGATGAAAAAAAGGGTTATAACTTGTTCTCCTCTAATATTTTCTTCTGTTTCCGCGATTATTACTCATTTAAATAAAACAATTTGACGTTTAACTCTTTCGTTGCCTCTGCCAAACTAGTTGCGAGGTGCACTTTCTACTGTAAAAATAAAAGCAAAATGAAACACGCGGTGGAAGCCGCCGTCAATCTGACAGAACGCGTCAAGCCACTGAGAGGTGTAATAAATCAAACTTCGGTGTAAATCCCTTTGGGATTTTATGTTTGCGAAGTCTTTGCGAGTATCTAGCGCATTTTATACTGTACCAATTTAACTGAGTTCCATTCGCCTCAAAATATTTCGTTTACTACTTCTATGTACGTTCAGATCAATGTTTTCGTGGTTCCATGTTACATAATGGCAAATTTGTACAAGCTGCACTAGTCTATACGAATTATGAAGTAATAATTTTCAGCCATGGAACCCTAAATTATAAAGTTTTATAAATGAAATGCCTATGCACTAGACACTTTTAAATACAGTTGGTCAAAAAGTGCTACTTTATGTAGCTGTTTAGGGTGCGGAAAGTTGGTTTTCACGAAATAGTGCTTTTCACAGTTACAATTTTTTTTTAGTTACGCTTGTTCCAATTCATGACTACTTATTGATGAGTGTTAATATTAGTTTCCCTTAAACGTCGTAATCAACATAAAAACCTACTGTTAATGTAAGATTACGAAAAATATACATACCTATTTAATTACTTACCTTTTCATCCTTATATAGGACGATTACTTTGAGTTTTACACTAATGTAAAAGAGTTTATATTACTTACACACTGTCTAAACGTTGTTTGTTTGTAATAGAAACTCTTTTGTATTAGTGTTTAAGTCGAATATCCAATGGAATAAAAGCATATGTCAGAGGTAAACTCAAAGTAATAGTACTGTAACACGTTTATTATTTAATATTGAATATTGAAAATTCTAAATAAGTTGTCTGAATGGAACGGAATCGCTGCCGAAACGCCTGTCAAAGAAGAGGCTTTTTAACTGTATTAAAAAACGTCGTTCGATACACGTGCGGAAATGTCATTCTTCACTCGTCCCGAGTCTTTCCGCCACTCGCCTATACTCGGTACTGGTGAAGTAATGACATAATTTCCGCACTAGCATCGAAATTTATTATTATTACTCAAAAAAGTAATATCTGGGTCAATATATTTTTTGAAATAAAACAATTTATCAGATTATATCGCGTATATTATCTCATTTTAATTCCCGACGTTTCGGAAGCTTTCCAGCTTTCCATGGTCACGGGAGGACTGAGAAAAGATGTATTTTCTTCTGTCAAAGTTTTTTAAATATTATAATTAGTAATGAGGTAGCCTGGGAGTTTTTCTTTGCAGCGTTTCTTTTCTCCACAGTACGCCTCATTTGTGAAATGCTGCTTGGTAAATTATTAGAATAAAATAATTAAGCCCTTCTGGCACATGTGTAACTGTCTTTACAGCTTAGGCCCATCTGGCATGTATGTACACCTTTATTTGTGTTTTTTCAAAAAATGGGTAGTTTGCACAAATTGTAACTATGACAGAGGAAAATACATCTTTTCTCAGTCCTCCCGTGACCATGGAAAGCTGGAAAGCTTCCGAAACGTCGGGAACTAAAATGAGATAATATACGCGATATAATCCGTTAAATTGTTTTATTTCAATGAGTAATAATCGCGGAAACAGAAGAAAATATATTTTTTCTTTGGCTCTTTGCTAAGGTTACGTGACCTGAGTTACTAAAATATTTACAACTACAATTTTAAACGATATAAAGGCAACAAACATTCATTTTCAATGTAACTCCGTTACTATTGTCCTCTGAGTTACCGAACAGAACGATAAGGAAAATTTGATACAGGCATCTAGGCTATTAAACTTATTCTATGTGACCTAAAAAGAAAAAAATATTTACTTACGTATATATGTCTTTTGGGTCCACAACATGTCAAAACGGATGAAAGTATTTCGATCATTTTTGGTATACTTAACAATAACTAGACTAGACAAATAGTTATAGCGGGATACCTGCTTTACGTATACCCAACGCTGTAGCAAAAACGGCGACCATGCCTTCTCTTCGCCAACGAATTCGCGAGCACCCACCATCTAATAATAATTGTGTCATACTACACAAATAGCGGACAACACACGGATAAGTTACTCGACAAACAAGGGTGCGCTGACTTGTCTATTGATTCAGTCTATTCTATACTCTATTCATCCTTACTTGTCCTAAATAGTATACATCCTTCTAACCTAAAAATATGCATTTAATGTCAGAACCAGCTGTTTTCTCGCAAGGAAATCCACTTAATGTATGAAATTGGCAATGTGACAGTAAAAATATTAAATCCTGTTACTTTATTTATTTACGAGAAAATGGAAGTTTAAGACAAAAAAGGTGTACTTTTAGGTTAGAATGTTGTTCACTATTTAGGACAAGTAAGGATGAACAAAATATAGAACTAAGTCTAGCTAAGGATGTCTGGAAGTAATCGCTGGTTAGCGATAAGACCGCCTGTTTTTTTAACTCTCTTTTAATGTTTTATTTTATTTTCCTACTCTGTTGTTCTGTGATAAATAGTAGTTATTAAAATTTAATATTACATTCTAAACAAATTCAAGAAGGCCCGAAATTCATTCGTTGAAGCATAAAAGAGATGTATGACTTTTTTCTCCTCCGCGAACAAAGTTGCGGGCGCCTTCTAGTCTAATAATATTTGTGTCGCCTCACACACACATACCGATAAGTTACACGAAAACAAGGGTGCGCCGACCTGTCACTTTACATATTCATTACCATCGATTTGTTTAACACTAGAAATAGGCACAACCGGTGAATGACTTTAGACCTACCTGTCAGTTTACATATTCATTACCATCGATTTGTTGAAACAGTCGAACTAGGCACAACTTTTTAGATCCGTGAATGACCTGACCTGCATTATTTATATATATATATGAATTAAGTTAGCGTCTTGGCTGACACAATTTTACACTTATTGATTTACAACACGTTTTCAAACAAAGCAGGAGAAAAACTCATAACCCTCTTCTCTTCTTCAGCATGTTGAGTATAAAGTATTCTATAACAATGTGTGGATGCCCTATGACCTATATTAATAGTAGAAAATACCTTTATATTAGTATAAATGTCACTCTCATACGGGGTTAGCAGACGTCAGGAATTTGCATGATAAGTCAGGAATAATAGAATTATAGCCATTTGTCAGGAATTCCGCCGGTATACGAGAAAGTCAGGAATTTTTCATGAAAAATTATTTTAATACAAAACTCAACCTCTGTAAATTATATATTTTTTTGCAATTATAACTTGTAATTTAATAGTACACATTATCCTTGCACTGCGTCCTAGCGATTCCATCACGCTAAACGGATTTCAATTTTTTTTGGCACACGGGAATACGGGTAACTAGGCATTTACAAATAATTATATGATACGTTTTACTCAACTTATCCGAACGAATTAGCGGGCACCTTCTGTTTATACATATTTTTAAATTAAAAAGTCGATTGTTCTGAGGTATCGGTTAATAAGGAGCTGTGGAGATCTAAATGGGGGATAAAGACGCTCTCAGTTAGATCAGTGCTGCGGAGTAATGACCCATAGGACACTTGCAGAGATTGCCGGTCATACATACAATAAACAGCGCGGCTGTCCGCAACAGAATCAAAACCATTAACACAAGTAAAAAAAAAACCCTGTAAAAAAGCAATATTTGATATTTAAGACATGACTACGATAAATGTTAGACCGTCGTTTTAAGGTGAGTCCACATTTGTATCATTTGCCCGTATCAGATCATCGTTGCGTGGCATGATCGCGTGTCACGATCACGCGTTTGGACGTTGCGCCGATCCGATCGCTCGAAATCCATGTTGCTACGCGTATCACACACTTATATCGGACAAGTGCGGCATGATCGGCGTCCAAGCAGCGCGATACGCAGTCATGCCACGGCACGGTGATCGGATACGAGCAAATGGTACAAGTGTGGACGCACCTTTAGTGAGCTAGCAGTGATACCTTAATTGAGCTAGCGTTAACTGAATCAAAAACTTCAAACGAGTGTATTAAAAAATCTTAAGATGGAGGTGAAGACAAAATAATAAAATGTTAACAACGCGTCATGCCTTTTAAACGTTCCTTTTGAGTGACCCGTAAAATTACGATATGATGACGACCGGTTTAGCTCAGTAGGAGTAACGTTGCCCCGGTAAGGGCAAATATTTGTGTGATAAGCATTAATATTTGTTCCTGAATCTTGGATGTTTTCTTTGTATATTAGTAAATATATCCATTCAATATATCGTCATCTAGTACTCATAACACAAGCCTTATTGAGAGCCATAGGACTAGTTCAATTTGTGTGAAGATTGTCCTATAATATTTATTTATAAACGGTAGTATTTTGGATCACAATATAATTTTAATTTAAAAAGAAGATTTCTCTCAATTAGAATAAGATCCAAACAGTTTCATGATTTTCATAACAAGACTAAGAAATTACGTAATAAACTAAACAATCGAACTACTAAATTTTTCTAACTCTCTAGGACTCCCACTAAGGCCCAGTCACACCGGATGCGTGTACGTGGCGTGCACGCACACATTACGCAAGCGGTGTGTCATCTCTTATGAGGATACGTATTTTACAACGCACATGTCACGCTCACGCATCCGGTGTAGCTTGGCCTTAAACCGTAACTAGATTACATTTTCATCCGTCTGCGGGTTTAAAGCGTCTCATTACTAGTCGCAATTCTTCCGCCGAAATCGCTACGCAGAGCCCTTGGGTGAGGCTTCAACTTTGACTCGTGAATTCGGTCAGGGCCGTGCCGTACGCATGGCGGGTACCAAGTGACAGGAGACCTTCATACAGTTTATGTCTACCGTTGTATATTAAAACCTTTGATTTATCTGCTTTATTTTGGCCACAGCCACTCGCTCTAGAGTCAATCAACACTCCTACCGCAGTACAGTACCAGAGGTAACTTAATATATCAACATTAATCAAAACCTCCCTATTAATGTGTAATTAATGAATTGAGACGTATTGTTATCAAAATGCTTGTGTTGTAATTAATAATTGGAAATATTTAAGTTTCTCAAAGGCATACATCTTTTATATGTTTTGTCTTTTTATATAATTTATAAACACCAGTCATTTGTACAGGTTCTTCGTATGAATATATTTTTACTTTGATCGACATAGGTTAGTAAGAAACATTAAAAAGTTAGCTGTCAATGTTATGATTTCGTTTAAACTTTTAAGCGAAATTAATGTTCCCATTGATACGTTTTTAAACTGTGATTTGCTGTAAATTTCAGTAGATTAATAAAATACAAGAAATTAAATAAATCTTAACACGTTGGATGCCATGTCAGTCATCGGTGCACGACAGACACAGTTTCCGTACAAACCTAGTCAGCTACCTGTGACTGACAATGAAACCCTAAATTCAAAAGTCTTACGAAGCTGTCAGGCACATCTGCAGCGTTTAAATGCATATGAACGACTGACACGACCCCAAGCAATAGTCAAGCTCCATGGCTTATTCCTTTTATGCGTAGAACATAAGTTACAACATTTCTTATGAAAAATTAAATAAAAATACATTGGAGATCGAAAAAAAAAACTTTAACCAATCCAAATAATAAATTACCGTGTGGCATAATTAAAAGTTTACTGCTACAGACAGTAGGTATAATCGTTTTTTTAGGGTTCCGTAGCCAAATAGCAAAAACGGAAACCTTATAGATTCGTCATGTCTGTCTGTCTATTCGTCCGTCCGTATGTCACAGGCATTTTACTCAAAAACTGTAAGAAGTACATTAATGAAATTTAGAGCAAAGATGTCATGTGTAAACCGCTACTTAGTTTAATAGTTAAATAAAAATATACAAATATAAAGCTTAATAAATACTTCTAACGAAAATTGTTTTCGACGTGATCGGACATCGGATCAATCGGACTGTAGTGCATTTTTTTGTATAAATAGCTGCGGAACCCTTCATGGGCGAGTCCGACTCGCACATGGCCGCTTTTTATTTATGCTTAAATAAAATATATTTGTATCGTATCTGAAAAATGCCTAACACCGGCCTGCAGTTTATACCATTCGGGTCGCCTCAGTCCCGGGCGATACACAGTTCTTTTTATATCGAATTTTTCATTGAAATTAATAGAAAAGACAGTTTAATCAAAAATTATTCATTTCACATCACTGAGTGCGTTATTAAAAAAAAATAACGACTTAATAACCTAGCCTAGCACGCGTGTTAACACTTTCATAACCAGGAACCCGCTAATTGGGCGCTCTGCTCGTAGTAAGTTTCCGCTACATACGTATACTCTTATCTTATCCGCTACGCGCGTAGCGCTACGACCGAACCGTACAATTGTTACGAGTACTTAAAAAATATTCCTAAAGAACAATTCGATATAAAGATAAGTTATATAAAAATATATGAACTTCACACCAAACTTAATCTTCCCAATTGGGATGTTGACTGTACTCAAATAACAATTAAATTTTGATGCGAAATGGTAGTTTATATGATAGAAATCTTTTAAAACAAATGAGTTCGATACCTTACGTGTAGCTTGTTTTACGAGCCTTTAAAAGTTAGGTGGGAAAGTCCATTTTTAAAGTATAATATAAATATGAATAACTAATAATACCATTGCATAGCACACGAAATGTACCTAAAAAGCATACGCATAGTTAAGCGCAAGTTTTAACATAGCTGCAGAACAATTCTTAATTTCCCCATACAAGGTAGCAAAGTGTGACGTCACACTCACCTAGGTTTTTGAATGGAGCGGTTTTTGGTCCAAAAAATTCTTAAAAATGTGATTTTAATATTGTTGTATCTCGGTGAAACATATCAGAGAAAAAAAAATCTAACACCCCAATTGTGTCCCGATTATTGGGCTTCTATATGTGATTGTTCTCATTACTTTTATACTCCATGGCAAGTTCATTGCATTCATGCCACTCATTCACAAATGGCTGCAAACAGGGCGCTTGCCTGGGAGTCGGTATCGTAAGTGTGTGTAAGTGTATCGCCCCACAATCGGTACCCGTTTGTAGCGTGGAATGAAGTTCGTGTCTAGCCGCCTTCAGTTGGTCTCTGATATAACTGGACACATACATACTCCAGATAACAAGTCAAAAGATATTGGTCCGTCAAGTCAAAAGATCTATGATAATGAATAGTTGATACGTGTCTAGGGGTCATAGTTCATAGTTCTTTATTTGCAATCATGTACATTAACGCATGCAACTTAATGCTAGATACAGTACAGGATCACTGTTAGGGCAAAGCAAATTCTTAAATAATTAAATTATGACATTAATTGAATTTATGTTACATGCATCAATTTATAATATATTTAAGAATTATTATTAGAAAATGAAAAAAAGGGTGGCACCAATTACAATACAATTATTGAATTAAAATAAAATCATATACATAATACATTTACAGATATTATAGCTTATTACATTACAAGATATCAAATGTCATTATAATTAAAAAAATCGTCTATGGAGTAGTAGCCTTTTTCGATATGGGTGTTTGTTAAACAATTTAAGAATATTGCGTTATCCTTTTCGCGTTTGATGTGGTCACTTATTTTATTATAAATTTTAATCGACATAGCATGTGGGCTTGAGCTATGTAGTTTCAATTTAGATCCTGGTAACGCAACTAGATTATGTTTAAATCTTGATTGAAAACGTCGTGGCTGGTCTTGAAGACTAGTGTATAGTTCAGGATTATCTCTAACGAAATTCCACATCTCTACAATATATATTGACGTTAGTGTCAATATATTATAATTTTTGAAATAGGTTTTGCAACTTTCTTGACTCTTTATGTTAGCTAGTATTCAAATGCATTTTTTTTGAAGTATGAAGAGTTCATTGGCACCTGTGCTATTTCCCAATAGTATTATTCCGTACTTAAGCTGTGAGTAAGCATATGCGTAGTAAACCGTAAGTGCAGATTTTAAATCCGTCGATTTTTTAAGTTCCCTCAGTGCATATACATAGAAACGATGATAATTAGGTTTTTATTTGAGCAATATGCGTTTTCCAATCTATGTTTGAGTCAATTTCAAATCCTAGTAATGTTGCCGAATCTACGCATTTGAGATTCATACCATTGTGGGATATATTAATTAATGGTGGTTTCTTTTGGTAAGACCTAAATTGAATAATTTTAGTTTTTGAAATATTTAATTTTAAATTATGGTCATTTATCCATACTATTACTGAGTTTAATAACGAATTTATGTCTTGGTTAATTGTTTTGTTATCTGTATATGATGTTAAGATGGAGATGTCGTCAGCAAAAAGGACGCACGACTGATTAATTGTTTTTGTGGAATGTCATTTATGTAAATTAAAAATAACAAACATCCGATCACACTCCTTTGCTGTATTGAGTGAGTTATCTGCTGTGCATCCGATTTAACAAATTTTATTTCGCCTGTCGTGGGGTCTATGTTTTGAATTTCGACATATTGCTCCCGGTTTTCGAAGTACGATCTAAACCATTTATGAGTAATACCCCTTACCCCTACTCCGTATAGTTTATCTAATAATATATTATATTGTACCATGTCATATGCTTTTGACATATCAAGCAATATACCGATAGCGTATTTTCTGTCGTTGAGTATATTTAATACCTCTTGCATGTATTTATGTGTAGCCAGAGTAGTGGAACGTTTTCTTCTAAAGCCATTTTGTGATTCATTGAAGACGTTGTACTTTTCTCAAAATGAGTATAAACGCTTACTCATGGCTTTTTCAAATATTTTGGAGGACGTTGGCATTAATGCTACCGGGCGGTAGTTGCTGGGATAATTTTTCGACCCTTTTTAATAAAAAGGTTTTATCAAAGATTTTTTTAGTATGTCCGGGTCATGTTATCGCAGCTACAAATCCGAGAGCGTGACACTGAGTGTCCACTTTTATATTTCATTTGTTATAATACTTATAATAATGTACATATGAATGACAATGTATTAAGGTAAATGTCCCAGTGGTCTACACCGCTTCATTAATTGGCACCTGGGTCATTCTCTTTTCATTAACCATTTTAATTTTCCTAATAAATAACCATTATTGAACAAAACATTTATAAAATTAACATGCAAGGCATGTTTGCAGTTTCGGAACCGATTTATGGACTCTTATATACGAAAACTCATACATTGATCATTATAGCCGTAAAAGGTGGTAACGCAGCGGTAAATACCTTATTTTCATACTAAAATTCACATCGATGACGTACCTGCTTTATAATTATAAACGACCAAAAACAAAATTAAAATTAATTGAAAATGACAGTTTAACAACGCTATATTTTAGATTAATACACCACAAAACAATATGACTATCAATTTTCGCACGCTAAAATAGTAGAATAGCCCACTTTCAAAACTAATTCAGAACAATAATGTATTTGACTTATTTTAAATATGTAGTTACGGAAAGAGACAAGCTGATTTACTTTCTTGGGGCGTTTCATATCTACCTCACTACGAGTCATACGTCCTAAGCGTTAGTAGACTCGACCTTAAAAAACCTTGATGCCAGCTTACAGAATGTACACTATTTTTACACCTTTGAAACGTCACACGGGGCATTTCACTGGAAATTCGGGTGCGTGACCTGACGCTATTATTTGGATACATTCGCAATTAGGTGAGGTACCAGGAAATTTGTAGATAACAGGCAAGGTGGTACACTCGGAGAAGTCTGTCTTGCTGTGAAGCTGCGTCGTAGTTTGCAGAGTTGCGTTATGTCCAGTGTCGGAGGTCACAATTGTATTAATGAGGGCAATAGAGAGATCTCTCTACTGGCGGATCTTATGCCTGGGGACCGAAGTCCAATAATAGTTGGTCGGAAGTTGTATTTATGCAACCGACTTAAAAAAAACTTCGTTAGCGCGATGCAGAACATGTCAGAATTGACAGATGATAGAAGCTACTCCCTACTCCACACTTCTTACAATGCTAGGGAGCCGAGTTCCGGTATGATAGTATTTAATAACTAAACTTCTGCATAGGCAGTGTATTAGGGTTTTATCCGTTTTCATAAGGTAGCTGCCGTAGTCGTCACATTTCAGATAAAGTTCTTACTCTAGTGGAATGTCACAAGTCCTCAACACGTACGTATCAGCAGACCCTAAGTGTCTGTTTTGTAGGTGAACTGCATTAATAGGGCACGGGCGCGACCACCCGGCGCCGTCTGCCCCCACCCCCAATCGAATGGGGGCATGTATCGTGAAATACTGATGTGATTACGCCCTTTTAATACCACACGTACACTGCCCCAATTATTACGTCTATATCTTACGGAATTCTGCTTACTTTAATAGTAATAATAGTAATAACAAGGGGGAAGTTTTTGTGGATTACTATTGAAGTATGTAGCAATCTGCTTAGCACATTAAAGACCGCGAGCCAGCTCGGCGGGTGCTCTGCTCGTAGCAATTTCGCTATATACATACGGTTTTTCCCATGTTATTGGCTATGAGCGTAGCGCTACGAAAATGTCGGTTGCGGAAGTGTTAATCTGTACCGCACTCTAAATGATTTAGTGCAGTTAACTCGAATGAAGCCATTTAAATTTAATAGTGGCTAGTCCTGACAAATCAAATTAACCACGTGAATTGCAAATAGTGTAAAACTTGTAAGACAAATACAAGCTATGAATGACTCCATTGTGGCATAAATAAATAGCGTTTGGACATGAATTCCGTTTATTCTGTTTTCGGTAATTTAAAAAACATCAAATGGGCGGAAATTACTGTTTGTTGATTGTTTTACTTATTTATGAAAATTATATTTAATTGCAGGCGTCGATTTATTTTCACTTCAGGAAACTACTTTATTATCTATTCATTTCTTAGAATTCCTCATTATTTCCTGTAATTGGCCGCGCACCCTATATTCCTATTCATTTGTTAAATTTGTGTAAAATTGCCCCGTAATGTTTTTTTTATATAGATTTTGAAATAGTAAAGCAAATACATGCAATCAAATCGTGTCTTAAATAAACCGTTAATTAAAAAATCCCGTTCTGTATAATTATCCTGAATTAGAACCCCTTAGACCTTATACGTACAAGTTCCTTAGTAAAATTACTAAGCTTCTAGGAAGATCTTGACATAAAATACTTACAATAATCGAATTGATGTTGATAATCAAGTGACAGAAAAGATTTCACTACTTATTATTTTAAGAGAGCATCCTAAAAAGTTTATAAATAAATTTGCACTCATATTAGGATCTTACAAACGTATTTTATTTATAACGTAAAATACTATCATTAATTATTAAGATTCTTAATTAAATAAAAATATATACAGACCGATCTAGAATCAAAGTCTTTCAAATAATCATTAAAGCTTTAATTGATGTAATAACAAGTAAATTGTGGGTGAAAGTTCCCTACACTATCGTCTTAACTTAGTATCAACCTCGAATTTGAATAGCTTTCGTTCTGAAGGAATGGAGCCGGCAAGTCTTGGTACCGCAGTGTTATGTAACCTCGCTCGATATGGGTAACCTACGTAGGAGGCCGTCTGCCCAGGCCATGCCTTTTAAGGTACATGGAAACTCGTTCACGAAAAAATTGAGATCTCAAATCAAACTTCTTGATCTTATTTCGATAACAATATTTTTTTGTTATAAACTATTTTCAACACCGAAGTTCTCCAGTGATTTCTTCACTATTGAATTAGTTTAACACATGTATGATTTGGCTGTAAAGTTCGGTTCGTTTTGTTTATTGCCGCAGTATTACGTAACACGGTCGATTGAGTACGATTTCAGCTGCCGCGTTGTTTCTATAACGAGCTATCACATTGAGTAAATATGTATGTATTGGGGTACAGGCTTGCAAGGAACTGTATATACGTTGGGTAAATAATAACTGCCGATAGTCACAGCACTGGAAAAAACGGAGAAAGTAGGGCAGACGACTAAAGGCACAGAGACAGAGTTATATGTTACTCGTACCAAGGTATTCTCGAAGTCGCCTAGATTGATCTCTATCTTTAGATTGTATGGACTCACAAATGTAGCTTGAATTTATCCGTCTTGTCATCTAACCAGACTGGAAATTAGATTAACCGATAGCTATTCTCAAATGAAAGTGCTGCGCGTCACTAAAATTCAGCTGTTATGTAACAAACAAGAATTTAGTTTTGAGCATTATTTTACAATATCGTCTCACTAACTGACCAGCATTCACCTGTGATGCAATCCAAGTCAGTATGCATGTTATAAATTGTATCGTTACTTACCGTACTGCCGTTGGTACTTGCAACTTGAAGGCTGTAAAGCCGAATGTAAAGTTTTTTTGAAATCTTTAGTTAACAACTTTTCTCTATGGTATTTATGTTATAGAACGAACCTCTCAATAATAAAAAATATTGGTGAATAAACTACTTCAAACTGATAAAAATTTCCCGAGATGCAACAATGGTAAAATCAGAATTTTGGACCGTCTCAAAAAATGCTGGAGATATTAAGAACTTTGTTCTGCAGCTATGTTAAAACTTACGTTTACCGAAACGGTTTTATAACAAAAGTTATCGTGCATTGTATGGGTCATTCAATGGTATTATAAGTTACTAGCTTCTGCCCGCGACTTCGTCCGCCTTAAATTCGTTTATCGCGGATAAAAACTTTCCGGGATAAAAAGTAGTCAATGTCCATACCCGGGACTCAAAATATCTCCATACCAAATTTCATACAAATCGGTTCAGCGGTTTAAGCGTGAAGAGGTAACAGACAGACAGACACACTTTCCCATTTATAATATTAGTATGGATTTATATTTTCATACTTTAAAAATAGACTTTCCCACCCAACTTTAAGGGCTCTTAAAAAAAAGCTACACGTAAGATATCGTACTCAAAATTTTAACGTAGTTCTTTATTTTGCTTGTTTTATCTGGATCTTGTAAAATTTTTACAAATTTTTAGAACAGGCAACCCTATTGACCGTTCTCCTTCGTTAAATGCAATGCTCGAATCTGAATTGTTCATGACTTCAATGCTCCCGTGAATGAGCGCCCCTAAATAGTACCTATATATGTAGGTACAACTATACATAGAATGGTACGTATCTGCAATTTCCAACCCATAACGTAAGTAGATTTTGATGTTTTCAAAATTATCATTTTACTGTTAAGGTAATGTGATTATACGAAACACAGTGTATAACTGTCAAAGGAATAAATGATTGTAATTTAACACCTTTTTAAGGAAGACTGGCATATAGAAGCTTTTTTTTTATATCGTATCAGGAGTGGCAACGTATAGGCAGATCTTTTGTATGTGTATATTCTGTATCTACCATCCTAAGCACTGGTCCCACCAAGGGCGGGGAAGCGATTAGCTATCGGCGATTTTCTCGCCCAAGAAACAAACAAAAGATATCAATCCTGTGTTAACAAAATAGACATATATGAATAGTTCATCGCTGGCTGTCCACACTGCCGGCGACAACTCTCACATATATGTATCTCTTTTATTGACACGGAGTCTACATCTATTGTCCGTATCTTGAGCGAGTTGGGTGAGAAAATATTCAATAGTTGCTCGCTTTCTCGCCGGCGGTGGGACTACTGCCTAAAGTTTCCTTAACGCTCATTTATTTCTTCGTAGCTACTAAGACAAAAAAAACAGGATATCTATACCTACCATTACATAAGATAACATGTGTCTCGTTTGTTTTAGCTACATCTACCCGACCATGGATGAGCTGGCCAACCAGCTGAACTACGTGCTGGGCCACTTCAGGATCAAGTCCTTCATCGGTTTCGGCGTTGGTGCTGGTGCCAACATCTTCGCGCGATTCGCCCTGTCCTACCCGCAGAAGGTGACAACTTGCAGCTTACGTTACACTTACAACCTTATTTATAAAAAAAGAGGCTGTTATTAATTTGGAGTCCGTACATATCTGCCTCTATCATCGGTATCCTTCCAGCGATTCTCGGAACTTTCAACAAGGTGTTTCTGAATGGCCTAGGTAGGCTCGCTTTAAATTTCAATCTTTACAATGTAGCCTAGTAAACGGGGTCTGTCAGCTTTTGTCTCCTTAATTATATCTCTTTCATCATTTCTTTTACCTCCGCTTTCTCAGCTTACAGTTAGTACAATTCAATTCAATTTCAGACAAAAGTCTCTCCGTATTGTTAGTAACATTATTAAAACTTAAGAGCTATGTTAGTAGTTACAAAAATAAAAATGTTGACACAAGACTGCGGGCCTATGATGGTTGCGTTTGTCACGCGATTAATAAATGACATAGCTGCCGCCACCTTCTGACATGTATATGAGCGCAGGAGTGACAGGCGTGTTATCATATCATGTATCGCGTGATAAACGCGGCCATCATAGGCTCGCTGGTTTCTATTGTTGTCAGGCCCACTTGACATACGTTAAGGTATTCCTGACTCGCTAAATCCAATGCCACATTACAGGGCAGCTAAATCTACCAGCAATCACCTTCAGAATGCCGTTTTGACTTCCCCTGACGCGACCTATAAGCGACGTGATTTTTTTGCGCACAATTAACACGTTTTCTGTACGGGTGCCCCCAACGATCAGTCACCCAATTGCTTACTGGCACTATGTACCTCTATTCACGTCTCCATACTGAATGCACATTGTGACGTTGTCAGATCATTCGGTATGGGACAGTGAACGTGTGAATCTATTAGTATCAAACTATCCGGATGCCTGGCGCCGGTTTCTCAAAAGCTTGTAACTTAAGCCTCTTTCCTACAATATGAATAAAAAAGAGGCTTCCGGTTGCAACACAAGTTACAAGAGTTTATGAAACGGGCCCCTGCTATCCAATATAAAGAAGTGATATTATTTTTCATTAAAAACATTTTTCAAATGTTCAAGACTAATACATACTCTATACTCCTACGCATAATCCAAAATCTGACGTATTTTTACTAAACAACGTTTAAATATCATAATTAAAATACGATCTGTCACATTTTGATTTCTTTCTTAAAGGACTTACTTTATTGCGTATAGTGAATTGCGCGATTATGGCAGAAACAGTTTGAAAGCACCAATGGCTTGATTTCTTTGGAGCAAAATATGTTTCTTTAGCATAAATGTGACTTTCCATTGCTTATCCATACTTACTAATATTATAGTTGCGAAAGTGTGTCTGTCTGTCTGTCAGTCTGTTACCTCTTCACGAGTAAAACGCAGATCCGATTTGGATGAAATTTGGTATGGAGATAGTTTGAGTCCCGGGGAAGGACATAGGCTACTTTATCTTTACCTCTTAAACGAATTTAAGGCGGACGAAGTCACGGGCAGAAGCTAGTTGATTTATATTTGTGCATTCTTGTTCTTGTTTGATATTCAGTGAATTTTATTTCACTACTCTACCAGAAAACTCTGGATCTCGGAACCATATTTCAATAAAAGTTGCTGTTTGTTGTAAATTCAATTTCGCATGCGATGACTGACTTTTCAACTTGAATTCAGAAGGCACGCCTCTAATCCCTTCTTTGTACTCTTGGTTATTGGAATTGAACAGTAAGACAATAAATGAAGATCTTCCGTATTGAAACTTCTATTTACAGAGAAACTCAAATAAAACTTCAATATTTCTAGATATCCGAGATAATAAGATCTCCGATCAACTAATAGTTTTCTTATTCTTATTAAATACTAGAAGATGCGCGCAACTTCGTTCGCGGAGGTGAAAAGGTCATAACCCGTCTATTTTTCTTCAGTGTAGATGGCTAAAAAGTATCCTATTACCATCTGGAGATAGCCAGCTACCCGCCGTGTACCAAAAATTGTGGAAATCTGTTTAGCCGATTTAGCGTGATGAAGCCACAACGACACATACAAACATACAAAAATCAAAAATTAGTATTTTATACAATCGTTATAAAATGTATGTTTTTTCAGTCGAGTACCGTGTTTAGGCCACGAAGCTTGCTGAGTGGCCTAATTAAGGTACGAGGCTTAAAAAGCTAATAATATAACTATTGTATACAATACTTTTTCTACGAGTAGGTAACCCATAAACTACAGGTAATGAAACATAGTTTAAAAAACAATTGCAAAACACCGCGTTCTTTTTTTTAAATTCATTATAGTTTTGTGCGGAGTTGTATAATATAGGTATTATAGTTCAGTGACATATAATATAGACCATAGAGTATAGAGCGATGATCCAATCTAAAAAGTATGTCGTTATAGTAGGATTTGCGGAGTTCTTATTATCAGATTATAGTTGACGAGTAGAAAAAATATATTTCGTTTTAGTGACCTCCAAATAGTCTGTAACAATCATTTATTTGATAATATCTTCAATCTACAGACATTTCATTTTTACAACTTTATAAAAGTATAGATGTACAGACATTTCATTTTTACAATTTTATAATAGTATAGATATTATGATTATGACACATATAATCCATTTTCAGCTGTGAATATTGACCATTCGATAGACTTATGCGACTGTTAATAAGTAATACAGTACGGTACTCTGATTTTCTTCGACGCCCAATGCGTACCATTTCTTACATGTCATCAACCGTTAATAACTAACAGATCAAGGTAAAATTTAGTATTATTAAAACCAAAAACATAAAACCAAATGTCACACCGCTGATCCAAGTTAAATATACCACGATCATGTTTTACAAATTTATTTGTGGTTAATTCTACAGCTTTCAACTGCTATCAGTTCCCTGTTGCATATGTTGAAGACATAGGTCAAAAGGAACGTACTCATTCGTACCTATATAATAGTTCAATTTCTATTTAATACTTTCTTGCATTCGGAAAATTGAATATAATTTTTTTTATTATATTTTTATATATATAGGTCTTATTAAAAAAAGATTGCGTATCTAGTCTCAATAAACTTATGATATTATGAAAACAGCCAACACGCTTAGAAGCCTTTTCTTTGAAAAACGTGCATGTTTTGAGAAAAGTAGTAAAAACCGGTTTTTCGTCGTAAAGCTTGATGGCGTTTATCATGGTTTCGATGAGTCGTGAAGATAAAGTGAAACAGTATATTAGTGATACATATACAACACGGAAAATTGAAAAGCTACGGATCGAAGGTTCAGAAGTGTGACGGTTATTGGGGCTCACTTCTCAATATATGTGACATAAAATTGATAACTACTGAAGCGCCAGTGGAAAATATCCTCGTAGGTCTAATTCAAACTGACGTTAAACGCTTGGCTGTACGTGTCAGTTCGCCGCGTTGTAATGTCGGGCAAGCTGCTTAGTTACTGCTCGTATTTGGAACGACATCGACAGTTCGAACTTCGAGCTCTTAGCAAGTCTATTTTCAAATGGCAGCCTAATACATTTAGTAGTTTTTCTACTCCTGTACTTCTTTCTGTCATTTAAATGGTTACCAACTCTAATATAAAGACATACATTACTTAAGACTTTCAAAACTCTATAGTCTATTTCCCAAAGAAGCATTGCTAAGCGTGTCACAATGTCGCTATTAACGTATTCCTTGATGCCACAGAGTACAAAAATTCAATCTAATAATTTATATTCAGTGAGTCTTAAACTAATGTTATATGAAATAATTTATATTATCAACTTAACAAACCACCGAATTCATACAGTTTGAAATAAAATAAAAAATGTACTAAAATGCATTGCTGCCAACATAAAAAAAAAATTACAATTTACGTACACATATTTTATCGCCTATTTTTTTTTCAAATCATAACATGTTTTCATCACTGGCAAGTATACGCGAATTTAAAAAATAAGAAAGTTATAGATTTTAATTTTTTTCGTGGCGCTAAATTGTATTCATCTTGAAGTTGTTGGTTGTTGTCTTGTTATAAACTATTATAAAGTGAGAAAAATGTAGGAAGACGAGCCAAATTGTACTTACTCCCGAAGATTTGTGTGGTGGCGAAAGAAGTATCAAACAATTTGCTGCTAGAAAAATTTCGGCGCATATATAAATATTTAGACTTTTTGTGTTTTATTAAAAAGTGCTTAGGGGTCATTCATTAATTATGTAGGGATCCCTGGGGGAAGGGGTTCGAAAAATCTGTCGTAATTAATGAATGGCCCCTTAGTTATAGAAAAACTATTGTGTATATAGACTTTTATTTTAAACTGAGCTAATCGGCTTAAAGAATACAGTTGCCGATTCGCTCAGATTAAAAACCAAAGACTACATACAACGTTGTATAATTCGGGCAAAAAACGCTCGTGGCGTCTTCCTTTGCGATACTTGCGATTGCCCTTACGTAATAAAAGAATGGCCCTTTAGTCGTAGAAAAACTGTTGTTTGCAACGTTGTATAATTCGGTCTAGACGCTCGTGGCGTCTTTCTTTGCGATACTCGCTATTGTCCTTACGTAATTAGTGAACGGCCCCTTAGTCGTAGAAAAACTATTGTACGCAACGTTCTATAATTGTGTCAAAAAACACTCGTGGCGTCTTTACTTACGATGCTCGCCAAGGCTCGCATCGCAACCCACGCCACTCGTCTTTATTGACCTCTATTGTACAACAGTTGCATAAAATACTATTCCGGCTTTTACGATGTAAAGAGCCTTGATAAAAATGCTCCTTCGATATTGACTCGCATTAGAGGAATACATTTTCAATAGGCATGATAACGAGGTATGCCGATCAAAATTCAAATTACTAATTAGTAATTAATCAATATTAGTCAGTTAGATAGTAAAAACATTCGGAAATGTATTTTTTTGCTTTAAAAATTGGGTGCTGCGCTCGTAGTAAGCTTTCTCTACATTGCATTCGAATTTTTCAATATTATCGGCTACAAGCGTAGCGCTACGAAAACGTCGGTCGAGGATGTGTTAAAGTTATAATAATAATTAATAATAATTAATATTACGGACCAATTTCTACACAAATCGAACTAGTTCCATGGTAAGCTCAATAAGGCTTGTGTTATGGGTACTACACGATGATATATTTAATAGATATATTACTTATATACATAGAAAACATCCAAGACTCAGGAACAAATATTAATGCTCATCACAAATAAATAAATAAATCACACAAATATTTGCCCATACCGGGATTTGAACCCAGGACCTCAGCTTCGCAGGCAACGTTACTCCCACTGAGCTAAACCGGTCGTCAAAAAGTCGTCGGTCGTGAAGTTTAGGAATGGAGGCTCGTGACGTGACTCCTACGTACAATTTATACCTAGGAGTGATGCCACGCGATATTAGACTTAATGTATGTATAGCCTTTATTTTTTGATTACATGAAAAAAGCAAAAATGTCTACAAT
Organism: Hedya salicella; assembly: GCA_905404275.2. Taxonomy (NCBI): domain Eukaryota; kingdom Metazoa; phylum Arthropoda; class Insecta; order Lepidoptera; family Tortricidae; genus Hedya; species Hedya salicella. The sequence continues at coordinate 11,864,336 of FR990096.1, read as the reverse complement.
ATTTATTATTAATCTACACGAAGGCCTAATTAAGAGTATTGAAATTTAGTCAATATGCCTATTTAAGCTAAGCGGTTGATTCACGTGAAATTGTATTGTCGCACATTTTTGTATTTGGGTAAATTCTGTAGAAAAATGTTAAAGAATTATGTTAAAATTTAATAAGTAAAAATATGTTTTAGAATTAGTTTAGTAGAGCCATTTGTTAAACCGTTAATAACAGGTAAGTTATAAATCGGCATGTATGCTTGGGCGACACTATCGCGATAACGCGAAGATTTGAGCCTCCCAATCCGTACAGCAACGCAACTTCGTTCGCGGAAGAAAAAAAGTCATAACCTCTCTTTTTAAGCGTAGTCGGATGAAAAGTATCCTATAACCATCTGGAGATACCCAGCTACCCGTGTACCAAACATAACTAAAATTTTGTTTAACCGATTTAGTGTGATGAAGCCACAACGACACTTACGAACATCACAACATACAAAAAAAAATTAGATTCAGTGTCTTCCCAATAGTCTGGTACAAAGGTTTTTTTTGAAATTATATTCAATGTACAGATATTTCATTTTTACAACTTTATAATAAGTAGTATAAGATAAGATGAGATAAGATACTAGAAGATGCCCGCAACTTCGTTCGCGGAGGTGAAAAAGTCATAACCCCTCGTTTTTTCTTCAGCGTAGTCGGGTAAAAAGTATCCTATTACCATACCCGTGTACCAAAAAAAATTTGAAATCTGTTTAGCCGATTTTGCGTGATGTAGCCACAACGACACAACAAAAAGACCAAAAAATATATTTTTTGTTTTAGTGACCTTAAAATATAGACCATAAAAATATTTTTTTTCGAAAATATCTTCAATGTACAGACATTTCATTTTTACAACTTCATAATAGTATAGAAGGTAAGATAAGATGAGGGTAAGTTAACCCGTACTGAGACGATAAAATCTACACTCTCATTGCAGGTGGACGCGCTGGCTCTGATAAACTGCACGTCCAACCAGTCTGGCTGGATCGAGTGGGCCTACCAGAAGATGAACACCCGCTCGCTGCGCTCCCGCGGTATGACCCAGAACGTCCTGGACTATCTTATGTGGCACCACTTCGGCAAGGTACAACATAAACTTGGTTTTTTTGGCCCTTTGTAATAGGGTACATGCATGATTTTTTATTATCGCTTATCTAAATATCAAAATACCGTAGAAACGATTTCAAAATGTGAAATTAAAATTCAAATCGGCATACGCAAGATATAGGCATTTCAAACTACTAATTAGACACAGAGGTCCGACGTGCACTGTTACGTGCACCCCTGCCATATACACTCCATATTAAATTCTGTTTTGCTAGAAAGAGATAGAATTAAATGTTTGATGGCTTATATCTTGGTTATTTTTATAGTTATTCGTAAATTCTCTTTCTCTACTGTTCGTTACATGAATGAGCTTTTAATAAAGCAAAAATTAAAATTCATGAATATTCCCTATAGCAGATCCAGGATTTACGAGAGTAACAGAGTGTACTGTAGGAGATGTCACAGAGTGTCCTCAGCAACCTATTCTTTAATTATAGGTTATTTATTCTTACTTGTCCTAACATACGGTGTGGTTTTAGGTTAGAAAGGGGAGAAGGGCGGGAAGAGGAGGGGGTTAGGAAGGGATACACCTTTTTAATATACGGATACAATACAAATTACAATAACGGAATCGTTATAGTTTCGTCATGTCCGTCCATCAGTCCGTATGTCACAGGCATTTTACTCAAAAACTAAAAGATGTACATTGATGAAATTTGGAGTATAGGTGTCTTATGTAAGCCGCTATTTAGTTTGATAGTTAAATTATAAAATAAAAAATCTAGTGGGGCACTCCATACATGTAACCTATTTTGTGCCTAAAAAATATGAAATAATGTACAAAGATTAATTGATACTTTCAACTAAAGTTGTTTTCAACATGATCGAATATACTGTTTTTGAGTTATTGCCGAAAAAGGGCACTACTCAACAAAAGCGCCGTGGAGATACGCCCTTTTGCTAGTGCACTTTTAAATGTCGCATTTTTTTCATCTGTAGTTTGCATTTTTTGGTATGAACGGCTTCGGAACCTACACTGAGCATGGTGCGTCATGCTCTTTGCCGGTTTTTGTTTTGTGAATATCTTTACTGACTTTGAAATGTGTTGGTAATTTTCTACAGTGCAGAAGTTTAATAACTTAACAAATTAACGATATCTTATTCATGGTTTGCTAGATTAAATGTAAACTTGTAATCCTGAATTGCCGTCAATTTCCTTTGAGGCGGTAACCCGTCTCAAGATGGAGGTTTCTACTCGACAAGCTATTAAACGTCAACTGCAAGTTATTGCTTTTTACCACAAGTATAATAACAATGCGGTAAATTAGATTTGACTGCAATTTAGTGCTATTCAATTATTGAACCTTAGGTATTCAACGAGCAGGAAAAAGTCATAACCTAACATAACGTTTTGCTTCGGCGTAGTCGGTTAAAACGAATCCTATTACCAACATTGGATAAGGCCAAGTGCGACTCGGACTCACGCACCGAAGGTGTTCAATAAAATATACGCTAAAAACTGGCGTATCTTTACAAATCCAGTATTAGTATAGCCCTGCTCTTAAGCAAAATGTATACAGTGGAGGGTCATGTTACGGAGATAAACAGAGAGACATAAAACATTTAGATTTTCTGATATTTTCGTTGGTTGTGCTAAAGAGCTACCATATAACAAATGACAAGTTTCTAAGACAACTGAAAGTACCCTATAGGTTTTTTTTTTCACGGCAATATGTATGTAAACACCTTTTAATGATTCTCTTGAATCTTTTGATTGCGTTGATTTCCAAGTTTTATTTCTTCGCAGCTTCAAGGTACTGAAGACCTTGAGTATTTGATATTAATTTAGCTTATTCTTATTATATATTAGCGTATTATCTTACGAGTTCCTGCAAAAGGGGCCTTACCAGACGTACAGACAGAGAGACAACAAAGTAATCCTATAAGGGTTTTTTTCCCTATTGAGCTACGGAACCGTATTTTTTTTTTAATGTGTTCGGACGTTTTGGCGCATTGACACCAAAATGATATTCCGACTGAAAGATTACGTTATGGTGACGATAATAGGCAAAATGACGAGGTATGAAAATCAAAATTCTAATTAGTGCGTCAGTTAGATAGTAAAAGTATAATAAACACATTGAGCTATTATTAGTACGTATAGAGAAGACGCCGCCCAATCACTTAGTGTTCTGTTCAACTGCAGTCGGCCGGCCCCAGTTCACTCAGTGGCGCGCCTATGACGGTGACATCGCATCTATGACTCATTAGCCGAACCCCCTCCCGCCCGCGCGCGCCCCGCACTGCCGCGCTTGTAGCTCAGATTTTGTTACGTAGTAATAATAGCTAATAGCTCAATGAATAAAGACCTATTTTTTGCATTTTCACATTAATAAAAAATAGACACTTATTTTTGCATTTTCAAAATAATAGAAAAACACTGATAAATCGCCTTAAAGTTTAGGAGTGGGGGCTCGTGACGTTACTCCTAGATACAATTTGTACCTAGGAGTGACGTAACGCGACATTTGGACTCAATGTATCGTCTTTATTTTTTAATTACGTAAAAAAAGTTAAAATACGTCTCCAATATTTTTTATTCATTCATGTAAATATAGTACAGAAAATAAGTTACGTTATTACATATGAACCACATAGGTAGGAGTATATTGTGTTAAAATACGTGTAAATTTATGAATTGTGCTGATATTCACTTGCTATTGTTGCGAATGTGTTAATTATAAGTGTAGTTTGGGTGTTAGTGTTTGCTAGCGATTGGCGAATGCATATATGTCATTTTGTGTTGTATCTATTAATTGAATTTCAAATAAGCATCGTTAGTATGCCAAAAAACTTGTATAGTGGATCATCTGCTTGCCAAATAATGCATTAAATATTAATAATAAAAAAAAATCATCGAAATATTTGATCATGCATTGATAGCTGGAATATTCTTTATTTTAATATTGATTATAAGTTAGCTAGACTTATTATTTCGCTGAATTACCCCAATTAAATAACCAAACCACATGACTAAGTACATTTGTATTATAAAAATTATCTCACGAGAAGTCTTTTTTGTGAAAATGGTCTATGGTCTAACCAACGTTTGAGTTAAAAATGCGTCTAAATGGTCTTAATGTAAACTATTTTTAATCCGGGCAGGTTGTTACAACGTGGTTACAACCATTTACTCCATTTCAAAAAGACGTGTGGGTAGACTACCTACAACGAAAGTAACCTACTAGCTTTTGCCCGCGACTTCGTCTGCGTATAGCTCGAATTTAAAAAAAATCCTTCTTTAGTGCGCCTTTACATACATTTCTAACGGAATATGTGTTTCAATTCTCGTATTCCTACCGTCGGCAGTTTAGGCTATGCATTGTCTGTCAATAGTTATAAGTATAAGTCACGTTACTTTGTTATATACCTGTAATTTGAGAAAAATAACAGATGTAATTTGACAATTGAGTTTGAACTATTGATAATATTGAACATTAGGTAGGTTTTGCAGTATTTCTTTATATACCACATTAACAGACCCGACCAAGATGCGTGGAGAGCTTGCTCTCGGGCGAGCCACGTAAAACTGGCCGTGTGAGAAGCAGTCCCCCCTAAGACCTAATCCTGCTGTTATCAGTGACTGAACCTGAGACTTATTGATCGTCAGCGCGAAACAGACCTTAAGGGGGAGCTGCAGCCTTTTCATTTCGAATGGGTATTCCGAGGGTATAAATGGTATCCGGGATATGTGCCCAAATTCAGCTTGAGCACAGCCAGTAAATACAATGGCTTCTATAACGTTTTTATGTAAGGCTTACACACGCAGCCTTGTTCCATTGCACAACTTTGGCTGATTGAAATTTCGCAGCAAATTTACTCGAGCACCCACTTTTAAGATAAATATGTGAGAAGGTAGACCGGGTGGGTTAAGTGCATTTAAAAAATCTACGCGATAGTTTATGGCATCATCCGTGTTCACTACAGATCGAGTCTACAGACTTGTATTCGTAATCGGAACCTTCAAACGACTTAAATAAAATATTAATAATAACGGAAGCCTGGTCGTTCTTAGCTGTCAGAATCGTTCACACAACCACTCCATGGACTTGCTGTGTAGATTTTGAACATCTGGGTAAATTTGAGAGATAAGGTCGTCAACGGTCCGCACAACTAAGGCGAGATCGCATGGAATTGTAATCCTTCCCTCAGTTTCGGGATATTCTCCATTTCCTATTTTAGGAAGAAGGTCGGAGAATTCTCCTGCGCAAACATCGCTCTTAAGGTGCACTCGCATATTTATCTTAAGGTGGAGTTTTTTGATTATAGGCCAAATATTTGAAGCCTTAATGCAAGTTTAATGCAAGTACCCTGGCCTGCAATAAAATATTTGAATTTGAATTTAACTTCATCAGCTTGAGTTCGCCTCGGAAATACGGGCAGAGACTGACAAAAGTCTCCAGCTAACAACATAGTGACTCCACCCATCATAACTTCGTTCCCTCTAATATCTTTCAAAGTTCTATTCAGCTCTTCACAACACTCTTTATGCGCCATCGTACTTTTGTCCCAGACTGTTACACCTTATTTTAACCCTTTCAGGGATGAAACTCCAAGAATGCTGCAATTAGTTTCTTAGTTTTAAATTAAGAGTCTTTACGTGAAATATCAAAACAGTTACTAAATAACTACAGATTTTCCATACACACTTTCAACCCCAATTAAACACCGTTAAGGGATGACTTTCAAAAAATGCTGAAATTAGTTTTCTTACTTTAAAATGAGGAAATTATAGTCGAAATATAATAACAGTTACTCAAATAATTACAGATTTTCAATACAAACTTTCAACCCCAATTTAACCCTGTTAGGGGATAAATTAGTATATAGTGTCTACTGTAAAAATTTCAAGTCTCTAAGTTCAGTACTTCTGCGTTGATATCGTTTACAACTAACGCCATCCAGTTACGCAAAAAGGTACTAACGCGTCATATTGGTTTCTAAGCAATTTCTTTATAACTCTTCAGAATGAAAATTTCAGAGTTAACAATAAGTGATGATTTTCCATTGATTGTTAAAAAGAACTCGTTTATGTATTTATCTTATTTATAAACCATATACTTTTGTAACAAAATGTACAACGGGCTATTATCCGGCTATATTCAGATATACTCTTATTTGTATGATACGTCATATACGGAAGGTGTGTTCTTTGTTTAATCGTGTAGGTAATATTACTGTTGCTAGGTTACCAATTGTTTATTAATTGTTTAGAAATGAAAATGTCACAATGTCAAATAAACAAAAGGTCATGTTTTTCCATTTATTGTTTTAAAAAACCCCTGTTATGAATGAATACCCTCAAAAGTGGTAGCCTATGTCCTATTCTGTTATCTGAGATATATTACTGCAGAATTTTACGCAAATCTGTCATGTAATTTTTGCGTACCAGTGTAACGTACGATTAGTCCGCATTGAATTCATTTCTCGCGAGTAAGTGTCTTTTCCCGGGATAAAAAGTAGCCTATGTCCTTCCCCTGGACTCAAACTATCTTCATACCAAATTTCATTCCAATCGGTTCAGCGGTTTAAGCGTGAAGAGGTAACAGACAGACAGTCAGACACACAGACAGACACACTTTCACATTTATAATATTAGTATTACACATTCATACAGTGAAGGAAAAATACATTTGATACTGACAGCGACATCTATACTGAAATGATAGAACTACGTCCCTTAGTTGGGCAAGTGTAAAATATGGGTGGACTAATCTTTCTCGCAAATATGTCTCATCATGAATAATGCTGTGATACATATTTACGAGAGGAATTTAATGATACATATTTTCACTTGACTGATCCAGCGACCATTAAATCAAGAGGTTCCATACTTCCGGATTGTTCCCCGACCACAAGGAGCAATCCAGACAAAAACTAGATCGCGCTATTTAACTTAACATTTAACGGTGTTAAAATTGTTTAAATTATCATAGTGGGTACAGTAAGAATTAGTTCCTAAACAGCTAATTATAAATAAATCGTAACGTTTAAATACTGTCTCACGCTTGCAATGTTAAATAATTGTAAATAATATTTTTTAAACATAGATGGCGTAGCAAATATCAGTTAACGGCTTTTATTACGGAGATTGACATTTCATGGCCCTTGGTTGTCCAGAATATACCTATACCTACCAGTAGATGTTTCTCTTAGCTAAATACTTTCAGACTATATTTAGTATATATAGGTTCAGCTCCTCCAATGTTTTCGATGAACCGTGGTATCTGTTGAAACAAAAATAAAAAACCTCGACACGTTTGGAAAAATGCTGATCAATTTTCAAAGGCCCGATCCTGACGTTTTCTTGTGACACAAAAAATAAATAAAAATCCGTTCATTCTTTCATAAGCTACGACGCTTCATACAATAACTCCGTAGGGATCAATATTGGGACCTTTCCTGTTGTTTATCTATATAAACGACTTGCCACACCTCGTAAAGACCCACCATGATATAGTTTTGTTTGCAGATGATACGTCTCTAATTTTCAAAGTCGTACGAAATCAACGATCCTACAATGACGTAAACAATGCTATCTGTGAAGTAGTAAATTGGTTTAATGTAAATAATTTATTGTTGAATGAGAAAAATACTAAATGTGTTAAGTTTGTCACGAGTAACGTAAAACACGAGCAAGCAAGCGTTATTGCTAAAGGTGAGGAACTGGAACTAGTTAATAGTACAGTCTTTCTCGGTATAACATTAGATTCTAAGCTCCAATGGGGTCCCCATATTGCTAATCTCTCGAATAGACTGAGTTCTGCAGCTCTTGCAGTAAGTAAGATTCGTCAATTAACAGACGTGATAACGGCTCGATTAGTGTATTTCAGTTATTTCCACAATATTATGTCGTATGGCATCTTACTATCGGGCAGTGCTTCCGACATTAATACTATATTTGTTCTGCAGAAGCGGGCTGTTCGTGCGATATATAAAATGAACCATAGAGACTCGCTTAGAGATAAGTTTAAGGATATTAATTTAATGTGCATTGTCAATACATTTATCAGAATATTATGTATGTACATAAAAATATTACCCACTTTAAGAAGAACTGTGATATATAGTTGAATCATCGAGAGCGTCGAATTGCATATGTAGTAGTATTGTTTGTGGCATTCTATATTTGAATTTTCTATTTTCTTGTACTATCAGCATACAAAGAGGTTGTTATATATATATATATATATATATATATCGAAGAACTAAAAACAAAAATAATTTCAGTGTGAAATTGTCAATATTATTTACGTTGTGCGTATATTTTTACATCTGATTTGATTGTATTCTCAATTAATTATTGTGTCCGCCCGTACGACTACGAATAATTTCTATATTTTAAAAAAATATGGCTGTAAGTAATTTTGGTCCTATTGAGAGTCAAAGTAAGCAAATAATTTTCAACTGTTATAAATATTTTGAAAATGAACTGAAGAAAAATTTAAACTTGCCTTACACCGCTGCCCAGTTAGTTGAAAAAGCTACAGGTGTTTGTCTCTCTACTGTTTATAACATTGTGACTGAGAGCAACAGCGAGAAATTCGCAACAACAAAGAAATTCACCTCCCCGAAGAATAAAAAGTTGCGTCCTTGTCCGTCATCAGCAGTAGACGATTTTGATCAGGAAGTCATCCGGAGAAGTATATACAATTTTCATCTGTCCCATAAGCAATTTCCAACCTTAAAGGGACTTCACTCTGTGTTAAAATCCGATATAGATTACAAATTTGGCATTTCCACCTTACGAAAACAAATACAAAAATTAGGATTTAAATGGAAAAAGACCGAGGACAACCGAAAAATATTAATGGAAAAACACAACATACGACTGCTAAGAATAAATTACCTTATCAAAATTGCGGAATATCGATCTCAAGATAGACCACTAGTTTATACTGATGAAACCTACATCCACACTTCACATGTGTCCGGAGAAGCTTGGACCGATGGAACAGAATTTGGTGTAAAAAAACAAATCAGTACAGGCCAGCGGTTAATAATAGTGCACGCAGGAGGAAAAGATGGTTTTATTCCCAACGCTTTGTTAATGTTTAAGGCAAACCAAAAAACTGGAGATTACCATGACCAGATCAACTTTGTCAACTACGAAAAATGGTTAAAAGAAAAATTAATACCGAACCTCAAACCGAATAGCGTACTTATCGTGGATAATGCGTCCTATCACAACAAACTTTTGAATCGTGCTCCAACGTCAAATTCTAATAAACAAGAAATGATGGATTGGTTGACAGAACACAACATTTCGTATAACCGGTTGACGTACAAAACCAGTTTGTATGAATTAATTGAACAAAATAAAGAGCGGTTTCGCGAGTACCACATAGATGCAATTTTAAAAGAACATGGCCACTCCGTATTACGATTGCCACCGTATCACCCGACATTCAATCCGATCGAAAATATTTGGTCCATGGTAAAAGGATATGTAGCAGAATGAAACGTTTCATTAAACATGCAAGGCATTATGAGTTTAGCAACTGAACGAATGAATACCATCACTGCTGAGGACTGGGAAAATATTTGTCACCACGTCGAAAGTGAAGAAAATAAATATCGATGTCAGGAAGGAGAAATGGATCAAATAACAGACAATTTTATTATCAATACTTGTGACAGCTCAGATGAAGAACATGATAGCGAATAAAAGAAAAAAACAGAGGACTACTACTTATTCCACTTCTTGGGTATGTCATTTTATTAAGTTAAGAGAAAATTATTCTCCTTTTGTTGCAAACGGTACAACCACTACAAATGCAATTCCATCTTCTCGATAATTCAACTATACATAATATTAATACTAAAAATAAGCATAAGCTCGCAGTGCCTGCTACTAGGCTCCATAAAATAAGGAGATCATTCATGGGTAACTTGTGTGAGGTTTTATAATAAACTTCCTAGCCAGCATAAGTGAGTTGTCTATTGGTAAATTCAAAAATATTGTGAACCGAAAATTATTTTCTAAAGCTTATTATAGCACACAAGACTACATGAATGATAAAGCCGCGTGGGATTAATGTAAATTATAGTGTCATTTAGGTATATGTATATTAATTTAACGAAAACCTAAGGTATTATTATTATTTTAATCTTAATTGTTTTATATACTCTGACATTTAAAATTTTATTCTAGACACATTCTAGATTTTTTTTTCCTTTTAATTGACAATCCTTTTGGGATTTATCTTATTGATTATTTTAATTTTTAAAATGATGTTTTTATCTTTAATATTATACTTAAGTTAAATGATCTGATTAGGGTTTTCTGGGTTTTCCCTAATCCTTGCAGCAAATGTTGGATCATATTGTATGTCTCCCAGCAAACATTCACTCTCATGTAACTGATATTTCGAAAGTGCTTGTAACTAGGCCTACTTGAATAAAGAATATTTTGATTGATTGATAGGCAAAACATTTTTACAAAATGAAAATTCTGTTAAATGAAATATAGAAAATGGGATCCTGTATTTTAGTACCTTCTGTCTGCGACAGTTGCGTATTTATATACTTTTTATTTATTGAACGGAACCGACAATGTAGTATTACAGATTGAACATAGCTCCGGATATTAACAACCGAGACGTGGGATGCTGCATGGTCTAGCTTCATTCCCGACGAAGCTAACTCCACAGTTGTCCATTCCGGATATTAACGGTTTTCCTTCGCGGACGCTGGATGAACAATAAACTGCTTCTCATCATTTCAAAATGGTTTTGTTGAACTCGCGTAAATAATCCTGTATATGACATAAATGAAAGCCCAAAACAAGCCAATATAATATGTATAGGTAATCAAGTAGCAAATAATATGATAAATCGTAAAGCTTCGGTCTGCCTTTATCAAATTCATTGTAATGCCCTTCAGGGTCCTACATATCATACGTATTGATCCATATGAATCTATACTATTATAAAGTTGTAAAAATTAAATGATTCTAACGCACTGGAGGTGTCTGAATAGTAAAATATATTTTTTGTATGTTTTTATGTGTCGTTTTGGGTTTCATCACGCCAAATCGGCTAAACAGATTTCAACTATTTTTAGTACACGTACCCGTGTACCACAGATGGCTATGGGATACTTTTTACCCGACTACGCTGTTAAAAATAGAGGGATCATGACTTTCTCCTACCCGAACTAAGTTGCTAGAAGGCGCCGTCTAGTATATAAATTAGATATTAAGGAATTTGAAAATACTTTTTTAACGATCATGTGTATGCAATTAATGAAATGAGATGAAAAATTTTATACCACACCGCAGGTCGAAGGGCGTAAGGTCTGCGTACTTGTGTAAATTATTATAATTCTCATATTAACTTTCACCCTACAGTAAGTTTCAATTCTTTTTTCGAGATCCTCGCCACTATACTGGCGTCGTCTTAGCGTTCAATTTTGTATGTGAACACTGTAACGACGAAGGCGGTGTGGGGTCTGTTAGAGCACTTTGCAGTTTTTTTTCTACGCTTAGAAGGTCGTTTCGGCATAAGCGCATACTCATTTTCCTCTTCAAAAAATTAAATCCGCGTACATGCGCTTATTGCGGCGTTTTCGCTCAAACCGGTATGCACGTATTCGGGACGTATGACTTTCGTGTCTGACAGAAGCCGCACCACACGGTAACAAAAACGCGTTTATAAGCACGGTAAAACTGACGCGCTGAACCTCTGTCCTCTATAAACAAGTGTTTCCTAATTTTGTTCTACTTTCAATTGGTGGTGAAGTGGTTGTCGACCTTCATGCTAGTCAATAATGAGGTTATATTCGGAAGGTTAAGTGATTGGTTTTTGAGTTTTAGAACGAGGGTCGAAATATCCGTTGAAATAATATCTTTATACCTGATTTAGATTTTTGCGCTATTACTTGCTTATGGTGAAATGGGGCCTTGTCGATTGTACTAAAAATGAAAAATTGTAGGTATGTATAATTATTCTGTCTGTGTAGGTCTAGAAGCTGAACGATAATGTATCGCTTAAACGAATAGGATTGATAATTTGCGCGAAGCATATAAATATGAACTAAGCTAATTAAAAAGCTACGCGAAATCGCTAGTTTTGCAAAGAATTTTTGACTTTTGTATCATTTAATTAAAAATTTTGGGGTCAATAAGTATATGACTCCAATATAAAGTCAAAGCAAGTGAATTAATATATTCAATTTAAAGCTATTCACTTCAATTTTTATTAAATGCAAAGAGGAAGTATTTAAGAAGAATTCATTTCAAGAAATAATACGATTATCTTAAAGAAAGGAAGTGGAGGTGATATCTTTCTCTCAAAATATAAAACAGCGTTGCCCTCTTTGTAGACAAATATATACTTTTTTCTTCCTGCCACAACTTTATTCGTTTGGATTGACGATCTTTTTGGATCCTTATTTGAGCGTTTGTTTCGTATTGGTTTCATTGTCAATTTTTGTCGAAATACCTTTAGAATTAAATGGTATTTGGAAACTTTTTCTTTGTAGTCCGCGATCTCCACCAAGTAGCGTGTAGCCACTAGGTTGAGACGTTTAACCGCTCTGATAATGATATTTTTACTGAATGTAAGAACCCACCAACCTCGCCCGCTTGTACCGTCGACGCCTTAGTCGCCGATATCTTGTCGGACACATTGCCCTAGCTCTCATTCGCCAAGCATCTGCATAGCACTTGACACTGCGAAAACTACCAGTATAAAGCTCTTTTATCATAATAGTACAATGAGGTGCCAGGCATATTTTAAAGAAAATTATTTCATCTGTCCTACTTTAAGTAAATAATAAAAATGAAGGACAACCTTAGACAAACAGACCTAGTCCCAAACTAAGCAAAGCATGTACTATGGGTACCAGGTGATGATATATAAGTACATACCCGGAAACTTGCTAGGTGGACGCTCTGCTCGTAGTAACTTTTCGCTACATACGCATTTTTCCATGTTACCAACTGCGCGTAGCGCTACGAAAAAGTCAGTCGTGAATGTGTTAACACATAGAAAACATCCATAACCCTGACTTTGACACAAAACGACTAATAGCTTCTTCAGTACGTGTTGCTTTAAGGTATCGTGTGATATGCTAAACCTTTGCCATTTGTGCTATACTCGTACCTTTACGAATTCAGTAACAAAAAAATACGTACTCTGTTCTGTCCACCGAAGTTAAAGGACAAATTCTCTAATTCCAGTTCCCCGAGGAGCGCAATCACGACCTGACGCAGATGTACCGCATGCATTTCAACCGCAACGTGAACCCGACTAACCTGTCGCTGTTCATCGACGCATACCTGCGTCGCACCGATCTGGGCATTTCGCGGGACGCGGACACCATCAAGGCTCCCGTGCTGAACATTACCGGCGCGTTGTCTCCCCATGTGGAGGACACCGTTACATTCAACGGCCGGCTACATCCCAACAACTCCACGTGGATGAAGGTACGTCAACCAGCCCTGGGCATTTCTTGGGACGCAGAGACCATCAAGGCTCCCGTGCTCATTACCGGCGCGTTCAACGGGCGGCTGCACCCGAACAACTCCACTTGTTGAACGTTCAACGTTCGCGGGACGCAAAGACCATCGTGGTTGTTTATGCTGAATTCTAACATTTATTTATTTACTTATTATTCAAAAAAGTTACACAGCATTACAGTAAAACTAAGACACTGTGAACTACAAGAAACAAAAACAAATAGAAAAACTTAAGACTAGTTTGATTTAGGCGACGTAACTCTGTTGCTCCGTTGCGTCGTCTGATCTACACAACATACTTCCTACAGGATAGCTGGAGTCTAGAATATTCCCGGAAGCTTTTCATCGAGGTCAGGATCCTCTGGAACAAAATAAAGTACCTACTGGGAGTCATTGGAATCTAAGGTATTAACCCGCCCGTGGCTATTTCTTGACGCATACCTGCGTCGCACCAATCTGGGCATTTAACGGGACGAAAACACGGGACCATAAAAGCGCTTTTACCGTCTCCTCACGTGGAGGATACCTTCACTTCCAAAGGGCGGCTAATACCCCTAGTTTATACACCGTGTGTTTTATTTTCTTTGATTTTAATGCGTGGTAGTATCCGTCAATACGAACAATTTTTACTATGGGAAGACATGTCGGAAACGAAAAAAGAAATGCCATACTCTACATTTTGGCGGAGTTGAGATTCTACATATTGTATGGAATGGCATATTTTTAGGTATTAAGGGGTACATTTAATTCCTGTTAAAATCAAAGAAATTAAATAAACACTGTAGAGATCGCTCACACCGAAGCACGCCTGTGATGGGTCGTAAAAGTCCCGCTTTCTACGTATATTCGGTCGCATTATTTGTGTTTCGGATTGACAGATCTGAATTTTCAAAATAAGAAGCATACGAGTAATATCTACTTTTATAGCTTTTATTCAGCTCATTCAAACTAAATCGCCGTATCGCCGTGTATTTCAGATCTCCGACTGCGGCATGGTGCTTGAGGAACAACCAGGCAAGATCTCGGAGGCTTTCCGTCTGTTCCTACAGGGCGAGGGTTACGGTAAGTAAGCCGGTAGCACCAGGCTGCCGTCATTTGTGGTAGAAAGAAGGAAAGATAATGAATATAGTACGATACACACGGTGCCGGCGAGGAATGCGCAATATTTCAACCACGCGTTCCTTCTCATTAGAAGAAAAAAAACCCAGTCCAATTCGGCTTACTTTTGAAGATATTATATTTTTTTAAGTAAACTATCTATTGTGATGACTAGTGCATTAAGCCCTGTCGATCGCGCCATTGCCACGTATGTTCCCAAGTTTCGCGACGCTATTGACAGCTACCACACAATAAAGTATTTTTGGAAAAATAGTCGTTTCTATTTTATTAAGAGGCGTATATTTCATAAATAAATGAAAGTTATTCAATGTTTATGTCCAAAATTAGATAGAACTAGAATTTTTTGCTTATGTTTCACTTGGGTTCATAACATTTTTTACTCCTGGTGACCTCAGGCATGCGTGGTTATAATCTTTCGGATTCATCGCGGGCGTGTATAGGTCTATAGCTTAACCCTTTCAACGCCAAGAAAACTACACGTGTCGTGTGCTGTCGTGCTTAACACGCCAGCAACGCCTAAAGGTCTAAATCGTCGCGATAATAATTGCTTGGCGTGACTGCCAACGACATTCAAATACGAAAGCGGACAAAAGGTCAGCTGAGTCGTCGCCTGCGACATTGAACATTAGACATGTGCTTAGATATTGACAAAATTTTGAAAAGTTAAACGCGGACGACTGATGAAATGATGATGAAATGAAATGGAAAAAAAGTCGGTTATTAATTACAGCGCGTCAAGTTAAGCGACGACTTGCGAGGGCCATTAAAATCAAGGTTATTTTTATGATAGACAAGTCTCTCCAAATATCACGTTTCATAATGCAGTTTAACTAATTTTCATTCTAGTCTAATATTGAACAGTAAATTGCCTAAACATCGAAGTGCTTAACTACAAAGGTATTGTGACCTGGAGATAATACGACCAAAGAATAGTACATACTTATTTATACTTACCGTGTACTTTATTGTACTTACGGGATTCTTAATAGTACTGAAGGATTCATTCTTGTATATTGTCTCTGTGAAATCGTATACTAAAATTTAGATTTCATATGACATTTTATAAAAATATATTAACTTGTAGAAATGTCATTTTAACGATAATTTTATCGTATATGGCACATTCATCGAGACATTTTAATCATATATCTAACAGAGGGAAAATACGTAATTTTAGTGGAAATAAAAAGGGTATACATTTATGCTCGCAATTGTAACTGTTCAAAATAGAATATATAATATTTTGCAAATAGCATAGTAAACGTTACTTCGTTGCCAATATGTGTGCCACTAAAAATGTCGGAGTAGGTTTGATTCAAGCTCTCCATAGCGATAAGTTGGTCGTCACTAGGCCGCGGACGCGTGCATAAACAATTCGTAATACTTATTAAACATAAAACAAATACATAACATTGAATTTCCATGGTACGATCACCGTTTCCGTCCTTCTCAATTCACTATATAAAATTCTAAATTGTATTTACACAACCCCTTGCGATATTTTTATAATAATTAAAAATTTTATGCACGCGACTGTAATCTCGGTGTATTTTTCAAGTTTAACGAATGAATATAATGATAAAAAAATAAAATGTGTATCAAGTATGTGTGTATACTAGTCATTTACTCATTGTTATATAACGAATAGAATAGTAATTTATTGATCATGAATATTGTCCAAAAATGATTGCTTTTAGTGCTTTTAATGTGTAATTCACGATTGAAAACATATTGAGAATAACATGCTCTTTAGTGCGAATGTACACTGACCAGCTTTTGCATTTTAACGACTAATAATGACTTGATTCACATCACGCCTCGCTCGATAGATGCAAGTTGCAAGTAAAAACGCAACCACCAGTGCCACGACGCTGTAACTCATTGCAACACACAAACCGCTTTAGAAAAATTATATAATTTACAAAATTACAACATAATAAACTAGTCAACACTAAAATTAGTTATCGAATAGCTTGAACGGCTATTGCATCTATTTAGCCGCGTCATCGTAATTTACATGATCGTTGTTTATTTATCTTTTTTCTATACTTGTAATGTGTACATTTCAATATATTTTGTTAGATATAGATATTAACAATAATGGCTTTTGACCACCATTAAATTATTCAAATAATTCATAGTGTTGTCAATATTTATTTTACCCGTTTATTTCGTTTACATTGTTACATTTAGTTGACTGAAAATCAAAACTTACCTTAAAAAATTGTGTCATTTATACAAACAATAAAAAATTATAAAGTGTATTCTAAATGTTCTGAACCATTTCTTTTTGTTTTTTTAATTATATTTGAGCCTGGATATTGCATTTTGCGGCCACCCTAACCCGGTATGTATTAGTGGGAGAAGCTTTTGGCGTCATACTCGTATTAACCGTAGTGTTGTGACCGTGTGCTAGTCCGTAGTAGAATTAAAAAAGTTGTGGCTATCTTTGGAATTGTGAATTGCTAGTTGATTTGAATTTCCAACTAGTTCAGTAAATATTAAACGTACTATAGGGTTGAATGTGAATAATATAATTACTTATTTTTATTTATTCCTTTTCGAACATTATTTAGTTGTTTTTCTGTAAAGCCAAAAACATTGTTATCGCCGGTTATTTGGTGCATGTTCTATAAAATAACATAATTTAAGTTAGAACGTCTTACAATTTTTATATTTTATGTAGTAAGAAACATTATTCTAAATCTTGTTTTGTTTACTTTTTTATTTCTCAAAGAAAGACTAAGATATTTTACTCAGAAAATAACAATACTGATCTTATTACACATATAAATGAACAAATGGGTAATTTATATCTAGTCATCCTTTAAATATCAGTGTTGGTGGCTAGAGATTTGCTGAGTGATTTTACGAGTACATATCCATACTTATATTATAAATGCGAAAGTGTGTCTGTCTGTCTGTCTGTCTGTCTGTCTGTCTATCTGTTTGTCTGTCTGTTACCTCTTCACGCTTAAACCGCTGAACCGATTTGGATGAAATTTGGTATGGAGATAGTTTGAGTCCCGGGGAAGGACATAGGCTACTTTTTATCCCGGAAAAATACTGTTATCCGCGATAAACGAATTTAAGGCGGACAAAGTCGCGGGCAGAAGCTAGTACATTATATACCTCAAATAAAATCGAAGAAATTACTCAACTTAGATCGTGTTTATCTGCGTTTACAGCGTCATCTGCTCTCAAAGGAACGATAAAACACATTTCCAACTAAATAATAAAAAAATGGTATTGTCGATAATGTCGATTAACACGCAAAATATAAACATGCTTAAAATATTAAATTTTTTACATGAATTCATTGTAGATATTTTACTTTAGTGACAAAAAATTGGATTAAGTATTTTAGAAGCAAAGAAGCTAGTTTTAATTTATCGATACCTAACTACTATTTTAATAAAATATCAAAAAATGTTACAGAATAAAATAATTTTATAATTAAATTTCGTTTTAATACAATTTTATTTTGGACGAAAACTCATATTAAACTGTCAAAGCTCTAGCCACCACATCACTGTTTAAGCACGTGTTACTTCATACATATTCTGTTTATTTAGTTTTTTTTTCACCACGGTAGGTGTATTGCCACTGCAAAAACTTAGCACGGCCTGCCGTAGAGAAATTCAGCCAGGAACTCTGTCCGTCTAGAGCTTTCGTAGAAAAAGTAAGTCACCTTTTTTTTATAAATGTCTTGTTTGCTATATGCGATAACAATTCTTTTTTCCTATATCCACTGATATTCCACATTTGCGCCAACTTTTTCACATTTAAGAATAAATGTTATTTAAGCATCACACAAATTATTATAAACAAAGATCAGAAACAAATGAAAAAAAATTTCGACGATACTGGACTTGAACCAGTGCCTTGAGCCAGATCGGGGCAGCACGCTCTACCATCTGAGCTAATCGTCCACACCAGTAGTCGACGAATTTTGTCATCTGTTCTTGCTTATGGATCTCTGTATGGTGCATCCGACTCTTTAGCCGTTAGCGCCGCCTAGTGGAGAACTATGAAGTTACTTTCACCCCGACGGCTAACGGCTAAAGAGTCGGATGCACCATACACAGATCCATAAGCAAGAACAGATGACAAAATTCGTCGACTACTGGTGTGGACGATTAGCTCAGATGGTAGAGCGTGCTGCCCCGGTCTGGCTCAAGGCACTGGTTCAAGTCCAGTATCGTCGAAAAATTTTTTCATTTGTTTCTGATCTTTGTTTATAATAATAACGCTAGTGGAGTGATCCACTAATAAATTGCAAAAATTGTGATTATTATCATGATATTTGTAAAACAAAAAGTATCACACAAATTGTTTTCGCATGTAGCATATGTTCCTATTGTACTTAAATGTGTAAAATAATTGTTCTATATTACTTTTTGGTAATTAATTTTCGGTGTTTAGGTCAAAATTATTTTCGTTGGATATTTTCTGAAAATATAATTAGGCAGTTCGTTTGTAACGAATCTATTTAAGGAGGATTTTTTTTTGTTTAACCGTACATTCTAAAGTTAAATTAGAATGAGATATATTTTACCTGAATAAATAAAATAATTGTATTTTGACCCATTCACTAGCATTTGTTTGTTACAATTTGATTCTTCACACTAGTTTGTGTTTATTTAACCGGTGAACAAAAACTTGATGATATTACCAATAAATTATTGACGATAGAGATTTATATCCCTTAGCGAATGTAAAAATTGACTTGGTAGCTAGCTTCCAAATGGGAAAAATATTCTCTAACTGGTTACGAAACGGGAATCATTTAGTCCCATTTCTTAAATTTATTTTTTATTTAAATATCTTTTACAAACTGCTTTTAGTTGGGTGTGACTTAATTTATAACATCTTTAATATAATGAAACTTGATGCTGTCAAGTTCTTATTTATAATATTAATAGGATGGAGACCGTGTTCAACATGGGAGAGCACAATTCTCATTTTGTAGCTACCAAATAATAATAAGGCTTCTAGATGGGAAAATCGTTCCCATTTGGTAGATAGCTACCAAATGTGGCTACGAAAAAAAAATATTTCGTCGCAAAAAGAAAAAAAGCTGGATGCTGCATTGTTTTTGTATCATTATATATAACTGTTATTTAACATGGAAGGAAGGAAATATCGTCCGTAAACTGGACCACTGAATACCACACCGATGTGTTAAGGACTGTTTGGACGAGCAACAATTTTACCGCAATGCGTGGCGGCAACATGTTAACGATATTGCTTGGTACTACTTTTTCCATCTATTGTCCACTAATAGGCTTGATGAAAATGAAAAAATCGGGGTATGAAAATAAAAAATAATAATTAGTCCGTAAGTTAGATAAAAAATAAATATAGGACACGTATTTTGTTGCTTTTTCAAAGTAATAAAAATATACAGATAAATAGCATTAAAGTTTAGGAGTCGCTCGTGTCGTCACTTATAAGTTAAATTTGTACCTAGGAGTGACGTCACGCGACATTTTGACACAATGCATCTTCTTTATAATATCATTATAAAGAAATAAATAATAAATAAATAAATATTAAGGGACAATTTTACACAAATCGAACTAGTCCCATGGTAAGCTCAAAAAGGCTTGTGTTATGGGTACTAGACGACGATATATTTAATAGATATATTACTTATATACATAGAAAACATCCACGACTCAGGAACAAATATATATGCTCATCATACAAATATTTGCCCTTACCGGGATTTGAACCCAGGACCTTAGCTTGAAGGCGACTTTACTCCCACTGAGCTAAACCAGTGGTCGTCAAAATCATTATGTAAAAAGAGAAAACGTCTCCAATATTCTTTATTAATTTACATGACTGATTTATTATTAAAATTAAGTCAACTTCCCAATTGAAAAGAAATAAGTTGGTCCATAGCTTTAATAATTTGCCCGTCATGTAGATTAAGAAAAAAAATTGGAGCCACATTTTTTTTTTAAGTAATCAAAAAAATATAGGAGATACATTGAGTCAAAATGTGGCGTGACCTCACTCCTAGGTACACATTTAACCTAGGAGTGACGTCACGAGCCCCCTGAACTTTAATGCGATTTATCTGAGTATTTTTTTATTATTATATATATTATATTATATAATAAAAGATACGTGTCCCATATTTTTTTTTGTTAACTAACTGACTGTGTAATTATAATTTTAATTTTCATACCCCGTCATCATGCCTATCGATGCCGGTAATCAATTGCTGGTAATATATTGCCCAAGATTTTGCGCTTACACGAGACGAGAACGAGCAATATATCGACGCTGGAAAGCAAACACGTAGTAACCCACACAAGGTCGATTTTTTTATTGCATTTTTGTAATCACCGTATTTTTCTGCGTCGATAAGTCGAATCCACGTGCCGATACGATGAAAAATGGGGGAAATAGGAACAAGATTTTTTCTTGTTTTTTTTAAATTTCACCGCAAACACGTAGTAAATGACAAAAAACCTCTATTTATTAAGGTTATCTTTTGTCAAATTCACGTGGGTTACTGCGTTTTTAGAGGCCATAAAAAAATTAAGAAAATTAAATCTCATACATTTGGCGATGCGTTTACTACGTGCTTGCTTACTGTGAAAAAAAATCAAAACGTAGTAACCTACACAATTTCCACTTGTAATAACTTTTGGTTGAATTCAATTGAAGTCCTACAAATTTTGATTAATGTATCTAATTTTTAAAATGTTAGCTTCATAAACCCGAAAGTTATGATTTTTTTTTTAAACTCTGTAAGTTTTTCGTCTCTGGTGAACAATTTCGTTTTTGTGGGTTACTACGTGTTTGCTTTCCAGCGTCGATATGTTGCCGTGTATCATTAGCGGCCGATATCAAGATCAACATTGCCGCTATGCTCGTCAACACTGCTAGTTATACCAGCGGAATCAGGGAAAGCGAAACAATGGAAATGAAAAAAATGAAAAACTTTACAAACAAAAACAAGACTAGCAGTCTTGTTATAAACTGTTGGAAGTGAGAAAAATGTAGGAAAACGAGCCTAATTCTACTTACTACCGAAGAAATTTGTGTCGTGACGCAAGAAGTATCAAACAATTTGCTGCTAGAAAAAATTCGGCGCAAATATAAATATTTAGACTTTTTGTGTTTTATTAAAAAGCTGAGCACTTTTTAATATAGAGATCCCTGGAAGGGACGGGGTTCGAAAAACCTGTCGCAATTAATGAATGGCCCCTTAGTTGCAGAAAAACTATTATACATAGACTTTTGTTTTAAACTGAGCTAATCGGCTTAAAGAATACAGTGGCCGATTCGCTTAGTTTTAAAACCAAAGACTATACACTATACAACGTTGAATAATTCGGTCAAAAAACGCTCGTGGCGTCTTCCTTTGCGATACTTGCGATTATCCTTAAGTAATTAAAGAATGGCCCTTTGGTCGTAGGAAAACTGTTGTTTGCAACGTTGTATTATTCGGTCTAAAAAGCTCGTTGCGTCTTTCTTTGCGATACTCGCTATTGTCCTTACGTAATTAGTGAACGGAAGAAAATTAGTCGTAGAAAAACTATTGTATGCAACGTTGTATAATTGTGTTAAAAAACACTCTTGGCGTCTCGACTTACGATGCTCGCCAAGGCTCGCATCGCAACTCAGGCCACTCGTCTTTTTTGACCCCTATTATATCAGTTGCATAAAATACTATTAATCGACTAAGAGATCCTAGTCATTTGATTTCGTTTTTTACATTCAGTTCTCTTCTTTTAATAATTTTCAATTAAAGAACTTGATAATTAATCAATATAAATTATACACAGTAATGGTTAACTGAATTGCGTACTAGAAATTGTGTTCCTTACATCGTCGCCATCACCTTAGCGGTTTTACTAAATCATTGTATGTACCTATATATCATCGCTTGATGAATGTAATTTTTGATTGTTGGATTTAGACGGCGAACAAACCCGTTCCAAAGCCTATGATAATGTTTTTTTCATATTTTTATTGCTTCAATCGATGATTTGTATAATTGTATACTCACTTATTATACTTACTTAGAGAGTAAATTGTATGGACATAACAAGTCGTGCGATTAGTAGCTCGGCCCAGTCGCTGCGTACCTACGATAGAAAATTAAAAACTGAAACTTTACGAACTTTGCACATCTCTACTTACAACATCATCTATATCCATAGATAGTTATCTATATTTTTATGACCCATATATTTCTCGAATACTAACTTATGTCAGCAACTTCACAAATCCAACACTGTGAAAGGGAAATATACATGGCTTTTATAATACTTTTTGAAATCAAGACTGATAGAAGAGGAGATAGGGCATCATTGGGCAGTCGGGATGTTGAATAGTAAAATGTTAGTTTAGTAACTGGCAACACCATCTAGGTACTAATACGACTCGAGTGTGACGTCACAAAATTAAGTTCCCTGTAGGTGGATTTTGTGTTTAGTGTTACAAAAAAATCTTGTGTTTATAGTCAAATACAGATTTCGTCCTCAGGTTCTGTGGTACCCTTAAATTAAAAATGTAATTATGATTCGATGATTTATTAATATATCCGTACCCGGCGACTTTATTCCTAATGGGTAAATTTTTGGTACATTGTTTGTGTCATTTTATGCTTACCAGTTTATTGCACTTCACTGTTGTGATTTTCAAATTTCATACTTACGGCCTTCTTAACAATGTAATTGTGACATAACCTACACTCATTATCCCCTCAATACAATTGTATACAGAAAATACTTTGAGAATTATATTGCTAAGTCGGAGTCGGAGTTTAAGAGAGGAGTATGGAGGGAATAAAGAGTGGGCCAATTTTTTTTACCGGTGAGTGTATGATTGGATTTTTGGCCCTTTGCCGCCTTAGGCCATTTGGCAAAGTACTTCGTTGACAGAGTCAATAGTTGAAATGTAGAAAATGCTGGCAATAGGTCCACATTCATTTTAAAATCAGTATATCACATGTAAGAAAAATCCAATTTGCCTCGTAAATGCTCATCTTACAACGTTAAAGTCATATATAAGTATACAACTGTACCTTATTTTAATGAAATAAATAACCACCGTATATTTGTGTATGACTGACTGTTGTAGGTTGTCTAATCTATATCTAAAAGCCCCTCCTTTGTTTTACACGCACATGCAAAGCAATAAAAGGCGTAATACACACAAAATGATCTTCGCTAAATTGGGCTGCCAGTTACTCGCTGTATAAGAAAGTAGAATCAGATTTAGATTAGACAATCTCCCGGACTAAATCGCAGGCTACAGTGACCGACTTTAAAATACGTGTGTTTTTGGTTATAAGTAAATTCTTAGATGAAAACAAAAATAAGTAAAAAATGCGATTGGTACGCTTGGTTATTAAGTCGTCCGACAATCAAAATGAGTCCTCGTCTGCGGTGGCAGCTGCGGGAAAGGGCGGGGCGCTTGCAGTTGGCAGGACGCCTGTAGCTCAACGCGCTTGTCTCTTACCTTGTGCGGACTTAGTTAAACGCTCAGCCTTCTGTAGCCGTAACGTTTCCTTTGTTTTCATTTAAGAAACATATTTTTAAGCAAGCTTTTAGTAATAAATTTATTTATTTGGTTGTTAATCCCTTCTAATCCGCCGGTTTCAGTGGCGCCCCTCTCGCCGACTAAGATCGTGGCGTTCCGCCGTCTCTCGGACGTGGAGCGCCGTCGCCCGTGCCGCCACTCCCCGGTCATCCGCATCACCGAGAACCCTATCTCGGAGGCCATCGTTTGCTAAATACCTAAGCGTGACATAAGCGCGTATACTCAAGTAGGAAATGTTATTTTAGGAAGCTCATTCGTCTTTGTCCTCTCGTGGTTTGATTAAGAATCGCTACTATACGTTGATCGTTAGACGCCGTAAGAGAGGCTCAGCTAAGTGACGTGCAGCCGCGCGCTTTCAAACTCTATTATTGTGTTAACCCACTATATTATCGTGGATTAAGGACTAAACGATCAACTTATAGCGGTCATATAATAGTGTTCATTGCTCTAGATATCTCCCGTCTCTGTTTGATTAGTATGTAAGTGTGAGAGTGATAGATGATGTAATATCGTTAACCTGACTGATAGTCAGTAAAGTAAGGAACGGATTTACGTACTTCAGTAGAATCTTGATCGTAATAACGTGACCTTTCTGTCGTATTTCAGTGAAAATGTTCTTTCGTTGCGATAGAGTTCTCCGACGGTACAAGCGGCGTCCTTAACATCAGGAATAGTGACATATATCGTAGCATGTATATATGCACATTTTATTTAAAAGTTTTGTGATGATATATTTCACCATTCCGATGTTATAGATATATACTAATTGCTGCTAACTCGCGCGCTAATTACGCTACTTGCACGTATTTATATATAATTTTTCATGTTATTTGCAATGAGATTCAAAT
This sequence comes from Hedya salicella, assembly GCA_905404275.2. Taxonomy (NCBI): domain Eukaryota; kingdom Metazoa; phylum Arthropoda; class Insecta; order Lepidoptera; family Tortricidae; genus Hedya; species Hedya salicella. Next base: position 11,839,196 of record FR990096.1, on the reverse strand, counting down.
CTTCTGATAATCAATCATCGCTAATAACGTTTTAAGTAAAGCATCTCTATCTCTCTCCGTCTCTCTCTGAGGTGAGGTGGTTTCTGCTGATGAGAAAATCATCATATTCTCCGGCCGATCGGCGATATTCAATCGCCGAATGTATGACTTTTCTCGATAGCACAATCACCTTATACTTACTGCGAAACAAATAATTTAGACCATCATCAGGAACTAATTTGTGTGTCGTACGGGGATTACAGTTGTGATGAACCTAAGTTAATTAGTTAGAAGTGAGGCTGGTTGAAATGTAAAACAATCACTAATCAGTAGGAATAAGTCTTGTGAAAGATCAGAGCAGTACCTAGGTAGATACTGTTTTTCAAGAGGTACGTTTTAAAAATGGGTGTTTAATGTATTGTGAATTATAAACTTAAAGGATTGTGTGGTGCTTTGATCTTTAAATGCGTGGTATAAATTACCTTTATTGGAACACTTATTTACCAAATTTAACTTGTTCACTTCTTATTAAATCTTTTGGCTGCCGTTGATCACTGTTATAAGGCGACTATTTGAAACTGCGTTTTTTTGCGATAATTTATGCTTAGTAGGTTACTAATAATTGCAAATTATTTTAGACATGACAAGCGCCAACAGTTTTGGAAACATAGGTAAATGTCAGCTCACGTATGTTGTAAAATATGCCATTGTAAATGCATATTATATAGTATTTTATCCACATCTTTCGCGATAAATCGCGATTTATCGCGTGACAGTTAAGAATATTATTCTGCTACAGTATTGGACTTTAATTCTACACCTACTCCTTAAATAACCTATGAGCAATAAGTAAGAGTACTTGGAAGATTATATAATCGTACGTAACAATGGTATTCAATAGAGAGTGAATAATATATAATAATATGTATATTAGCGATACACTGGATGTTTCAAGTTAGAGATTTACTGGTTATGCACTTTTTGGTTATGTTTACGCTTGACAAGTTGAGTATACGCGCTTAGTGTAGAAGGAGCTGAAGTATTTTTGCGGCATTTGTTTCCTACCGCTTTATATTTATTTTTAACACGGTAAAGCTTTAAAATAATTGAGTTAAAGCATGAATGTGATTTTCAGCGCTGTTAATTTATTTCATTAGTATATACATCGGTCCTAAACGTAATTATGCGGGTAAGCATTATATTGTACGAGAAGTACATAAGAAATTTAATTTTATATCAGTGACCGCGAGATTACTGTGTATCGAAGCTTGTAAGGATGTAGAATCACATACTTCGTTAAAATTAAGGTTTACAACGGAACCAAAGAAATTATGTAAGTGTACATATCTTGGGAGGGCAAGTGGAATGTAAATATTCCGGATAAATGGTAAAGGGGTACGCGAGCCACCGGTCACTCATCAGTTCGAGGCACGTTCAACTTATATCAATGTACCGTTTTAAGAGATATTTTATTAGATCCACTGGTATTAACTATACATAAATATATTAACACATATAAGACGTAGTAGTGTTCAGGTAGGCAGACACTTTCAAGTTCTGATATTTTGGTGCCGCTCGGATTTTTTATTTAGTCAGATCACATTGCGACGAGACTGACAACCTATTTAAATAACAAATGATGATGTGTGCGAAAATAAGGTCGGGGCAGTATGATTTGGTCGACTTTCAGCTGAATTATGAAATGTCAGCCAACTCATACTTCCCCGAACTAGCATGGGATAAATATTGGTTGTGTCTCCGCGCAATGTGCGAGTGAGAGGGAACGTCGGCGGTTCGCTAGAGCCTCGCTGGGTGCTAAGTTAAGACCAAGATAGATTTTCGAGAACGATTATTTAATGTAAAAGCGTTTTGGAAGATTTTTTTGCCTAAATATAACGCCTAGATTTGTAAATCAATTTTTCAAATATATTTTGTAATCGTTTATTTCAGCTTAATCGAAGTGTTGTGATCAATTGTCCGTTATAGTTTCGGAGGTCGGTTCTTTATTTTAATTTAAGTTAATCAGTATTAATTATGGGATTAAGATAGATAGTTTTAGTTGTTTGAATAATTGAAGTCACTCACTGCTTTTAATATAAAATATTTAATATAGAGGACATCGCTTGTTCCGTTAAAATTGATTTCATTATATTAAGTGTATTGTTGTCCGGCGTAGAATCTCAGCCATGCTTTGGTGTAAGTCAGGGGGAGACGCGTTCAGCTAACTTAAAACGTGATTTCGGAAGTGAAATATTATTTCAAAAAACTTGCATGAAAAGATAATGACAATTATATTTAAATAATATTTTTATGTTTTAAGATAGTTGACCGCAAGTAAAGTACAAGGGGGAAGCATTTCTCTTCGTAGTTAGGTTTAGTACTTGATCTGTAGCTGGATCTGTCTAGGACCCTGTCCCGACCCCGTGTAGGCGCCATCTTGGATCTGCGCCACACGAGGCTTGGTCTATGTGCTTTGTAGAGGTACAATGGATATTAAAAGAGTTTTATGATTTCTAGATTTTAAATAAGTAAACAAATACCTTTGAAACAAATCAGTGAATCATGCGATTTCGTCGGTGCCACGAAGTGGAGTAGACTCCAAAAAGAAAATTCGCCGTCAGCTTTTAAAGCTTCGACAATAACTTACAATTATACACTCGAGTTATTATATTTTATTCTAATATTTAGTCAGAGAAGTGATCGTTGGAATCAAGACAATAAGCAAAGTCTTTGACGCTCAAAGAATCTCAGTTACGGAATTGATTATTGAAATATTTTATCTAACGTCAATCATCGATGAGAATATCAATGAGAATCAGAATTTTAAAATTCAAATATTGATTTGAGTTAGTATCGTGTCGTCCCTTGCTTTCGTATTAAACTGTATTTTAGTGAGTGAGACGGCGCCATACGAACTTCTGAAGAGGCCCTCTGATATCAGAAGATACACTGATACTGGATGTCCTACGACTGTGCATCATGATGGGAAAGTAAATAACTAACGTAATAATTAAAAAGTAACTGTTATAATACCAATCGTTAGGATAAACAATTAAAAAATATTACTCTTAAGTAACAATAGTAGGAATTTTAAAATAAAAGAACGACGTGAAATGATTCATTCAAATTTCAAGCGAATTACTTACTACCGTCCAGGAAATTTTTGAAAACCCCCTTTTTTTATTAAATAATTACTCCATTCAGGACAATATCGTATCTACAATATCTAAGGTATTTTCCCCACATGTCGCATAGCCGTGGCACGCTGTATCTTATGATGAACAGGTTTGCCTAAAGGCTAACATTTTTTATACGATGATTGTGATACACGTATTGTATCTGAACAACATGGCGAATTAACTGTTTGGAGCTCACAATAGTATGCGGTTTTAATTATCTTACTTTCAAATCACTTACTCTGAACAAAATTACAGTTGTTTGTAAATTGTGTGAATTTATTATGGTTCTAATAAAAGGTGATTTTACAAAGAAGTTTACTTTTCAATTAAATTACCTATCACTCATCGTTACTTGGGGTCCGCGCAGCATGTTCTTTCTTCCATACTTCTCTACCACCCTTCATCTCATAACTCGATTCCTTCCTGTTCATGTCATCTCTCACGCAATCCATTCACCTTTTCCGTGGTCTACTCCTAATCTTACTGCCCTCGACATACCTAATACCCTCCTTGTCACGTGACTTTCATCCCTCCGCATAACATCTATACTATTGTAAAGTTGTAAAAGTTAAATATCTGTACAAAGAAAGAATTTAAAAAAAGGTTGTTACGGACTATTTGGAGGTCATTGAAACGAAAAAAAATCTTTGGATATTTGGTACGTCTTCGTCACGTCATATCGTTTAAACATATTTCAAATGTTTGGTACACGGGTAGCTGGTTATCCGCAGATAGTCTAGGATACTTTTTAAACTACGAAAAAAGAGGTTCCCTCTACGAACGAAGTTGCGGGCACCTTTTAGTGTCCATTATTCTAGCAACGATAATACAAGTCTATTAGTTCTTCGAGATGTTTTGTTCAAATGGGTGCTTTAGTACCCGAGTTAAATAGGTACTTTTCATGTCAAATATGAGGAAAGTAAATAAAATTCAGATTGGGAAGTAAATATAATTAATTATAATGGGAAATGGATGAAAATTTTCAAAAATCTAGAAATTTTGTTCATTGTTAGGAATAAGCTTCCTTATTGTCAGAAAAAAATTACAGATTTATCTGTGGCTTACGAAAAAATAAAAAGATAAAAAGGTGTCGATGGTCCTATATATATAAACGGTACGGCAAAGGCAGCATTGATATTTTCGATTAAAATGGCTGTAAATGTACTGTTATTCTTGCCGTACCGTATAAGGCGGGCATATAGGCCCACCAACACCTTTTCATCTTTTTATTTTTTTCTGACAATAAGGAGGCTTATTCCTACATATAAACAAAATTAAAGATTTTTGAAAATTTTCATCCATTCCCCATTAAGTACATATGTTTACAATACAATGAAAGGTATGTAATACACCTAGAATGTTCCAAAGAGTTAAAAGCTGAAGTTTATTTAATACAATTGTAGCATTCTACCCTCTACCTAACTAACTTAACTTACTAACCTTAACCTCAACCTAACTTAACTATTCTACCTACCATTAAACAGTCACCAAAATGTCCTAAAATACTCAAATTACAATAATGTTCAACCGTACCTAGATCTATCACTAGTCCAGACCTAATTATTACAAGAAACCTAACAAGACCTAAATAAACCCTAAATGAGAATCTAAATACCTAACTTAGAAAATCCTTTAATAATATCCTTTGTTTAGATCATTGATTTGGCCAAGTTATCGTTTAGTGATGTCGTAGGAACCTATGTCATGCCGTAAGTAACCCTAAGTACTTTTCACATAATAGGATGGAGCTATTTGTCCGACCTATCTGTAAATTTAGCCTAGCTAACGCCTAAAAAACCTATTCATAACATACGTAACATAGATGATAGAGGAATTATAAGTTAAGTAGACTAAAGGGAAAATTCATATAAAATCTGATTAAACAATTATGTATAAAATTAATTAATTATATTCTTGAGTTTTTTTTTGGGGTTATAGCGCAGGCACCGCCCCGCCCGACGCTGTGAGCCTCGACTTTCCTGACTGGATAGCCCTCCACCCCTTAGTTCTGAAGGAACTTTACTCCTTTTTTTTTATTCTTTTCTTTTTCATTCTTTTTCATATATCAAATGCACTCCAGACTTATTCGAAGCTTGCGAAAGCTTATGCTGGTATTTAGGAGAGGACATTATTTTTTAGCAAAGGGAAGTTTGTCTAATAGCTGTACAATATCCGTTCCAACTCCAAGACTTCTTCAAACATCACTAGTAAGACATAACTGTCAATATACAGGATACAATGAAATAATGTTATTTTGACTCAGCATGGACCTTGGATTCACACCAGCTAAACCAAGAGTACCATGATCTTGCCTTGCCTCGATCAAGTCTCAATAAATCATCCATTGCAGAATAAGTTCAGAGTCACAATATAGGTACCACCTTATATTTGTGATAAATAGTGTCGCTCTACAAAACCAAGAAGACTAGAACGAAATCAAATACAGCTCGCAAAAGATAAAACTAATGCAAGTATCATTTTGTATAATATTGTGAATATCTATTTTTAGCATATCTCACAATAACAGTGTTTCCCAAATTTGGACTATATTGATGGAAAGAAACACTAAGTATCCATCAGTTGGAAATCCCTACAACATGAAAATGTTGTCAATGTCTAGTAATTATGTCATAGTCACAAGTAAAATAATCCACTTTAAACCCTTTTATCCCTGCCTAAACTATTATGTTATTACTATCCTACTACTAGTACTATTCTGTTAGTAATATAACAAAATACCTATTAGCGTCTAGTACTAACTTTATATATATAAACCTACAATTAAACAATTCCAATAAACGAAAACTTAACTTGAAACTAGTAACCTACTGTGCCTATCCATCAATCAACCACGGACGCCCACCGTCGAACATAGGCCTCCCCTACAGTTCGCATCCCTACCTATTTTATTATTGTATTAGTACAACATCAGAATACCTTTACACATTAGTACCGGTACCACAAGCCTTATTGAGCTTACCATGGGACTAGTTCGATTTGTGTAAAAATTGTCCCGTTATATTTATTTATTATTTATTTACATCTATATTTATTTCGATATCTACCTATTATTAGATCTACAATAAAAACAAATGAATTAAAATTAAAGCTTGAAACAAGATGTTGTAACTAAATTAGTACCTACTGCCCTAAGTCCTAAACTAACCTTAACTAATTACTTTAACCGAAAGACCCAAGGTAACAGATTAATTCCTATGGGATATTCTCATAGGGGATTTTCTCACTGCAGATCATCCAGGCTCAAATGATCAATTAAGGACATGAAGGTGTCTTAGCCACAGTGAGAGGGATTTAGTTTAGGAGTTTGGTGGGACTATGCGCTCAAAGAGTAGCCCTGATCACGCATAGGTTCGGGTATAGGGAGGTTAGGAAACACCAATGGACATTACTACCCTATTAGATAACACTATTATCCTACTAAAACCAACTTATAAACTTAAAATCTATCAGCTAAACTATCCATCTAGTCTGTACGAACATGCAAGCTAGAAACCCGTGTTTCACATTTAAATTACTCGCGCAGTTTCCGATGTGCAATGAAAACTCCTATTCTAAAGCTAAATACGTCAGGATGAGTAAACCCTTCGACCTAATACCTATCACTCGTGTGCGTGTTAACTTTCAGCGATAGGGATTGGGACAGCCGAAAGTTAACGAAATAGATGTGAATATACATATAAATATGTAAATAAGAGGTCAAGGTATAGGTAAAATTAGATAGCCTGGTAGAGCCAACCGGGCAGGCTAAAGTTCCCGCAGGGAACCGGTGGGTAGCGTGGACGCGAGCATTGATGCACGGGATGTGGGCCTCCACAGCGCAGACATAAGTGGGGTCGATGGCATACAAATGCCGAGTGCCCGTACCCCAGGCACCTGTAGCACTGAGTTTCTCCAGTGCGCGCTTTCCACCTCTCTATGGTGACGCCGGGCATCGAGAGAAAATTTGTACCGTATTTCGTCAACCAACAGCGAATGTGGACGTATGTAGCACACATTCATTGTTATAAAACCAAGTGCTTGCAATTCGGCAACGATGTTCTCGGCACTGGCAGAGGCCGGTAGTGCAATGATTTCCAACTGCATTGGCCCGGTGTTCGGCGGGTCTTCTTGATGCCAGACGATAGGGGGGTTCTCCTTGGTGAGAGTTTTAAGGTAGTTTCTCACCACTTCAAGTTCTTTCGGTGATGCAGGGCAAAAGCGCGGGGATTCCCCAAATACTTGCGCGTTAATGGTGCGGCCCAGCAACTGACGCAATATGCCGAAATGTTTGGGCCACTCCGGTAGATGCTCCACCTGCAGGCGGGGTAAGATAGGATTCGGGGTGGCAGTATAAACATAAGTAAAGGTTTGGCGGTAGAACTGCGATCTTGGCTGCAGGGATGGTTGCGCGGGCGCTTGCGGTGCTGATTCAGGTACGGAAGCCGGTTCGACGTAAGTGATCGACGCTCTTGCGAGAACTTGCGGGGAAGGCGCGGGCGCAGGTACAGAAGCGGGCGATGGCGTGGGTGAGGGAGCGGCTGACGTCACGGACGTGGACGCCTGCGATGGTGAGCGCGGCGCCGGTGTAGCCCCAGACTTGCGAGTGCCTTTTTTGCCATGTCCCGCGAGCTTCAAGGATGAAGTTTTCTTGTTTTTTTTCGGCATGATGGCCTGCCTCAGACGTCACACCACTCCAGATGGAATACTATAACAAATCAATGTCATAATTAAAAGTCTTCTCCATACAAACGTAGTTACGCTCTCATTTTCAAACGACTAGCTAGTTTGCTCTGAAACTTTGTACTTAGGGTTAGGTATATGCAGGCCTGTAATTAGTTTATGTAGCTTCAGATACCATTGTAAAAAAAATACAGCGAATTTAAGTTTTTCATACAAAACTTGTATTTGCTGTATTTCGTTTGTTTTATAAACTGCAGACATATAAACTAGTTTCAGGCCTAGATATACCTCATGTCATAGTGTATGCAAAGTTTCGTTACAATCCAACACGTAGTTTTAAAATGAGAACGAAACTCCGTTTGTATGGGAAGGTGAAATTCGGCAGAGCTTACTGGGGACTCTTAAGACGCAGTTTATCTGCGCTGATGTTTATTCTCCGCTCTCATTTACTCTAAGGTTAACTGGAAGAGATCCCTTAAAGGGATAATTTCACCTTTGTACACATTTATTAAACTTTGCCGTGTTTGTTTAATTGTTTTTATGTAGGGGAGAGCGGGGACAAAATTAACACTGTAGTTTTTCTCCTATTTCTAGCGATTTATTATATATTATATTAATTAAATACAGACATATGTAAATGTCATTCATACTACTCGTATTCATTTATGAATAGATTTCCATTGAATCGTTTACGATTTTTAAGAGTTACGAATCTGAGGAGAAGAAATAGCGATTGTTACTTTTGTCCCCAGGCTGGGGTCGAAAGTAAGCACGCTTCGGAACGTAAAGAAATCCCCTGGAGGTCCAATATATTTATATGTACTTACTGTGTAACTGTAGCGACTTCTTGCTCTCATATACCTATTAGTTTTAGCACTTTAATAATATGAATTTATTTAATTTATTTTTATGATGATAAAAATAACATTATGGTCAATAATCATTAAAGCTCTATGCCCCAGGTTGACTTGATGGCTGGGCCTATTAACAGATGGGATTGAGTGTCAGTTAATTATTAAAAGCCCGCCGTATGATTTTAATGTCACTTTTTTGCAATTTTCTTTCGAAAGTTATGTTGTGTTACTTTTGTACCCAACGATTTTTTTCTTATTCTTATGTGTAGGTAACACACGACAGTAGCAAAACACTGAACTCCTGCACATAAATCATTTATAACGTTCTAAGCAAATATACACATTGATATCTCCCCCCCCCCCCCCCCCCCCCTTCAGAGATAATTAAGCGCGAAAAAAATCCGATTTACTTTAGAGGCGTGTAATCATATTTTGTCCTCTAAATTGACATATGATTAGGATACATGCCTGATATCTGGTCACAAGCAGGGAAACATCATCCCCTAACTCTACTCGGCCACGCGCCGCTTTCTTCTACAAAGCCTTTGTAACTTTCGACCAGCTGTTACTTTGTCCCCGGTATCTCCTACAATAATGTTTTTACAAACAAACAGTTTATAAAACATATAGATATACACATTAGGATTACTTCAAATTTAACTAGCATCAATTCTAATGAAACTAAAGGTTTTTTTTCGGAGGTGCTCAAAGGTGCCAACAGATCCCTTTTTAAGTAGTGTGGTTATAGTTAATCAGATTGATCAGAGGTTAGGGTGATTGATCTTTGCTGACTTTCAATCAGATTAAACATCAGTAGTAGGGATTCGTGGGTTCTGGCTCAACACCTATTGGTTGATTCAGGATCCTCATTAGTAACGACTTTGTGGTTATGGCTCTCCTATTGGTTGATTCAGCAGCCTCATTAGGTAATGACTAGGACGTCGGCCACGCCCCTCTTGGCGCTGCTCTTCTATTGGCTTATTAGTTAACGACTAGGACGTCGGCATACCCCCTTGTCGTCGGCCACGCCCACGTTGGCTCTGATCTTGTCCTATCGGTTAATTCGACAGCCTTATTAGTTAACGACATGGACGTCGGCCACACCCCCTTGACGCCGACCATGCGCCCTTTGACTCTGCTCTTCTCTCCTATTGGTTGATTCAGGTTCCTCATTAGTAACTAACGTTTGCTTATTGAGCCCCGTCATTGTTAGGTAAGAGGGCCTTTATTATTAGTCATGTAATGTATATAGTAAACATAACCCAAATTATCATGACTGTCATTGCCCACCGTTTTTGTCATTTTTTACTTGGAATTTAACACCTTACCTACAGTTTTCGGTTTTTTGTATTATATCATGTAATCCTTATACTAAAAGATATTATGTATTATAACCGTTATACGTTATGTTATACGAATTGAAATTAGTTAATTTGAGTGTTATAAAAAACCATTATGTACAGTAAATATTGTGTAAATTTTACGCATCTTTAACCTAATACAAACATAGATACATATCATGCCATCAAATAAACTGTATTCTGTCTATAATATTTTCTTCTGTTTCCGCGATTATTACTCATTGAAATAAAACAATTATCTTTTCTCAGTCCTCCCGTGACCATGGAAAGCTGGAAAGCTTCCGAAACGTTGGGAACTAAAATGAGATAATATACGCGATATAATCCGTTAAATTGTTTTATTTCAATGCATTCTGTCTGTTCTCACATACACTGCTCAATGTAATTACAATTGCAGTGCTATGTTGAAATGTAAAAACTACACTTGAAGGAAATGATATCGTAAGATTACTTTTTTATAATTGTTTTTTGATGTGTGACTGTTGAGTTTGTTTCGGCTTTCTTCCCCTTCTCCACAGAATCCCAATAAACTTGCGGTTCATATAATAAGAAGCAATACTTATAACAGCGCCATCTCTTCGTCCGATTTGACAATGCTGTAAAGGAAGGACTATCGGAATGCGAATATGTGTAATACATATTCTCATAGATGGCGCTAAGGTTATATAGGTACCTTTCAATACAAATAGGTACAGGGGTCAAGGCGGATGGATAAATTCGATGCGTACGTCACAGTGCTCGCTAGTGAAAGGGAAACACACCTGACGCGTAATCAAGAAGTACCGGGTTCGAGTCCTGGTGTGACCACGTGCGAGAGCAATCGTATTTTTCTTTGCGCTTTGATTTGTATCTATATCGCAATAGATAGTAATGTGGTGTTAATCAAGTTTATTGGGATTCTGTGTTTTTAATCCCGCATTAAAACACAGAATCCCAATAAACTTGCGGTTCATATAAAAAGAAGCAACACAAAAGAAATTGTTGAATCGGAGGAATGCAAAAAGTACCATTTTAATTCATAACTTAGTGATTACTAGATTTCTTCTAATTATAAACTGTCTATGTTGTGTTAATTATAACTTATATTCATTAATTATGTCATTAAGCTAAATATGTAGAAATTTGATTATTATTTATAGGTTTCTCTTATCAATAAAGGAATTTTTATAGTAAAGGATTATTTTATTTCACTAACATCTAGTTTACAAAATAAACTTCAGGAAATGATTTTTAATGAGTTTATTTAACTAAATATATATATATATATATATATATATATATATATAATCGTTACTTATTGTATTAACAGAGAATATATTAACAAAGTCGGCCAGTTTCACATATTTCATTTTTAAATAAAGATAAACTAGACAATATTTTCCACAAACGGATGTAAAGTAGTTTTGAAGTTGATTAAAATTATAAAACCCTTTTTTTTTGAATTTCGTTGTAAAAACATTTTATGGTAACCTTCTGGTTTCCTTCCGAGAGAATCAAAATATTCACCAAGACCATTAGTGCTAAAGTAAATAGTTACCCAATGAGATCCTGGTATAAACTCTGGGTCCGCATTGCTTATTATAAATACAGGTAGCTGAACAAACATGGGTAGTTTGTTGGCTGCAAAAACATTTGATTTAAAACCATTATTTATTTTATTCATATAAAACTGTATTTCGTTTGTATCCATATTAAATGAAAACAAAGTACTTATGTATGTATTAAATATTATAATCTACAGTTATATCGCGAGTTTTGGTTATTTCAAGACATTTATCAGATTCAGCGTATACAATACAGTTTACAGTATTAATAAGAGAACTATCAATACGAACCTCAATTCGAACACTTCCGTGGCGAACAAGATTCCAATGCGAAGTTGAACGAGCAGATAAATCAGGTGTTAAATTAAAACATAATAAACAATATCTATCTCCATAGTTTGTTCTGCTTATTGTATTACCTTCATTGTGAAAATGAATACCGGTTCCAGAAAATAAAGTGTGATACGTTGATGCTATTAAACCAGAACTAAGTAATGTTTGTAATGTTCTAGAATGAATTTCATGACCATCTAAATACAAACTAAATGAGTTCATATTAGAGTGTTGGAAATTAAATGGGTTCACAGCTAAATTCCCATTAAACCCTGGGTTTGAGAAAAATCCTATAATACATCTTTTGGAAACTTGCCCGAGGAAAATATTATGTAATGTTTTACCTTGTACACCTGCTGGTATTGAAAGTACCTTAACTTTGTCTTTTGTAATAGTATATTTTGCAGTTGTTGAAGCTAATAATTTTTGATTAGCTAACAAAACACTAGGATTAATCTTAGCTCTTCTTATAACTAGACTGGCATCCGTTATTTGTACTTTGAACTTTTTATCTTGGTGACAAATTAAATTGAACGATTTTTTCGAACGTACTAACATAACGCGCATTTCTACTACATTAATTAAAAAAAATTTGGTTAAACATGTCACCGTGCAAGTGTCCAATTATTTCAACTTCCTTACTTTCTTTTACAAAGTCAAGTCTTTTATGAAACCCTTTGTTCAACCTGTCAACGGCATCTATCTGATGAGTAGTATCTTCATACCATAATCAGCAAGTAAGATGTGATTCTTTAGCTACTGGTCTATAGTTAAGAAGATCTTCTAAATATGCTCGGTAAGCATACGTATTAATTGGAGGTGATAGGAGTTTTTGATTTAAATATACATCTAGTTGACTAAATAGTGAATGTAGCCAATTATTAACGGGTGCAACTTGAGTATCCGATTTCGGCTTTGTACCATCCCGATTTAATATTTTAGCGACGATATGTAAAAATGTATGTGAAAGGTCAACATAATCGTTACCTGATCCAGGAACTTCAATTGGACTATCATCACTTAACGATGAAATTAGTTTATAGTGAACCCACTGCCCACTTTCAATGCTAGTTTGAGTCGATGGGAGAGCAAATATATCTAACTCAGAACTTGCACATTCATACGAGTGATTATGTAGGAATGACATCGTTTAATTTGAAAATATATCAACAAGGTTATTGTTTTTATTTTTTTAGGACCGCTTCGTTGTGATCTTTTCAAAGCAATGAAAGCCTCGTCTTTTAGCTGTTATTTATACGCAGAACCAGACAAGAGTATCCATTTTTTCATCTGCTTTTCTTTTTATGTTAGTACTTGCTTCTTTGAATCGAGACCTAATCGAGCCATCCATAGGGCGTGAATTCACTATATCAGATAACAAACCAACTCCTGCATATAACGCCTCTCTGCCCAAAGGAATCACGGATCGAAATAGCCCGCCCAAAAAACTTCCTAACCCGTGTCTTCGTTGAAATGGAACACCTTTATAGTAAATCCCAATACCCGAATCAGCTTGATGTGAATAATAATGTTGATATAAGCAGGAGGTGGATAATTGTGCCTGTCATTTTACTCGTTGAAAGTGTAGCTTCACACAAGATGATTCAAACTGGAATGGGATTCTTGTACCAATAGTAGTTCTTATATCTATTTCTATAGTATCAAACTCTCTTCGTAAGACAGGAACATAGTGAGCAGGTGAGAAAACATGCATTTTGTAAGCTTCATAGCTGAATTTTGTTGGGTCTAGTGGAATTATTCTTAGTAACGATGTTATAACATCACCCACAACTTGTGGATCTAGAGTCGGACCATTTTATCTCTTCCAAGCAAATGAACTGTGAAATATATAAAAACTGAATATTGCAATGTTTTGTATCTGTCACAGACGTCAAGTTGTTTATGTGTCTTAGAAACAATTTATCTTTACGTACGTTGGTTTTGTAAAAAATAAAGGTTTAACTATGGGAAAACCATATAAAAGTGGTCATTAACTTCGATGATGTAAAGCAACAGCAAGAAGCGATTATCGCTGGACAGCGGCAATGTTTACATTGCATTTACTTTTGGCTGCTGCTAAGATTAACCAATCTTAGTACTTTTGAATAACACCAATATGGTTTTTGTAAAAATAATGTTCAAGTGAAGCTATTAAGCTTTTAGCAGCCTCTTAAGAGCACTGAGAATATTTTATGGGGTGGTAGTGTCTTATTTATTATTCCTAAGACTATTTAGTGCCCTATTTTCAGTGTTGCGTTCAGTGCCCTATTTCACCAGAGGATGGGGATGTTTACGGTATCCGCGGAGAGGTAAAAGCTAGGTTAGATAGATAACAGAGCAAACAAAAATAAACTTATGACAAAGGTAGGAAACCTGCTCGTGTATATGGTGAAGGCGATTTAGTAAAAATAACTGGGATTTGCTTTAATGACGATGTTCAGAGTAAGAAACTTATGCCCTTGTTCATAGGGCCTTATCGTGTCCCCAAAGTTTTAGGTATGGATCGCTACGTAGTTGCACCCGTACCAGGGCTCGTAAGTACGGAAAACAAACGACCAACGACGGTGGCAGCGGACCGCATGCGGCCGTGTATTAACATTGCTGCATTAGAAGTTACGATAACGTCACAGACGCGAATAGCAGCAGTGGCGATGACGATAGCACGATCCGTGATTAATCCGTGTACAATATTAATGAACCTATTTGTTTTATTGTGTTAAAAATTCAGGAAATGTGACATGACTACAGAATGTCTTGTGTATTGTTTCAGATCAAAACACAGTAATCGATGGGCTTGTGTTTTGATGCTGTCATCGGCTTATGAAGTCCTTCCGCGCCTGTCATGAGTAATCGATCGGCTCGTGGGGCCAACGGTGAGGCAACCCGATTAACCGATCGGATCGGGATATTAGCTAGTAGGTTCAACGTTATTCGATCGGACGAGAACCTAGTTTTAAGTGAATACCCATTAATCGATCGTTGGGGACTCCACGATAGTATACTCTTGCAAATCGATCGGCATAGAGTATTTGATGACTTGTACTTCGAAGTACTGCTTTATCTTTTGAACATTAAATGATATAATTATTGAGAAAATTGTATTTTGTTCGTCTTACGTTGGAGGTTATCGAGATCCACTTTTCTCGAAGTCAATGAGACTTGTTTTAAATTTGTAAACTTGATACTTGTTTACAGAATTATGTATCTACTTTGTTATCGAGACAAACTTTTGCTCAAAATCTTTGTTACTTGTTGATTGTCTTATTAAGCTTGATAAATGCTTATAGATTTTGATATTATTTAGTTGTGACTTTATACTTGTGTAAAATGAAGATGATTTGAGAATTTATATTGCTCATTTTGATAGTAAGAAGCTTGGATGGTAGAATGCTAACGTTTTTCTTTTACTTGGCTACTTGTAAACACATGATATGATAATGACTTTTACAGTCCATGTATATAAAATATCTGATTTAGATCCTAGTCTATATATTGTTATGATGTTGTGAAGTATGTGCAACTGGCCGAAATCCGATTGGTAGGGTTCCACCGGGGGACGTGTACCGGGACGGCCACGTTATCAGGATGGTCGATTGTTGGGGTTCGTCTATAACCAGCTTAACTTTAAATGTTTTAATGGCTTGTTTTAAAAAAAAATTAGTTCTTTTGCTTTGTAATAATGGGTTCTCGTTGCAATATTGACTTAGCCACAATGTTACAAATAATTACTTTGCATACTCAAGGCAATTTTTTTACAGAAATTGCCACAGAAACCGGTGTAAGCGTAAGTATTATTGTTATAATTTCTTTCTAAATTTTTTATGTTAGTAATATCTGTATGCTAATTTAATAATGATTATACATTTCTGAAAATTGTTACAGAGGAAAACAGTTGTGTTATGGGTGCGACAATTCATCGAGGAAGGATCATATAGGATCTGCACCGCCAAAGGACCGGTAGACATCGACATATAAGCGCACAGCGGCGTCAAAGCATGGTCCAGGAATATGAAGAAAATGGTTTTCCACCAACAACCCATTACACCCGTTTATTTAACACAGGTGTGAACACTCTTCGCCGTGTTCTTCACACAGTGAGGGTTTACATCCTCGCAAGCATGCAGTCAAATCCTTGCCGACTCCACAGCTCAAAGAAGCGAGATTAAACTTTGCTCGAGAATGCTTAAATGCCGATTGAAGTAATGTCATTTTCACTGACGAAAAAACGTTTCACTAGTCAACACGAATGTTTAAGCTTGTGGCGTTGAAATAATAAGCGTTTTAATAACGATCACGTAGTGCCCAATGTGCAATCTGGTCGCATTACAGTGAATATGTGGAGTTGGATGAGCGGGGCTGACCCGGGAGAACTCGTCAGAGTGCCCAGTCGGGGTAATTGCTGATTAAGTCAATGTGCTGGAGGAGACCATGATTCGAAATGTGTATCCGGAGGAAAAATTACCCATAATTTCATATGTGCAGGATAATTGTCTTTATAGGTATATCGTTTCCAAACTGTGAGTGAGTGTATTCGCCGTCGTTATAACATAAATATCCTGCCAGATTACCAGATTTAAATCCCATTGAAAACCTGTGGCTATACCAATTAAAGACAGAAATACCTAAGTGGAGATAGGGTTTCACTGATGTTTATTAGTAGTTAACAGGGCGTCATTGCGTAAAGTATATTTTATTAAAAAAAAATATATACTATGATAGTAAATGACTACATTTTTATAGTACAAAACGGGACTCAATTACGTGACAGTATTTTAAGATATTTTTTTCATTACTCAGTCTTCGAATTGTGAAGAAATGATAAGTTAGTAAAACAGTAAAATGTAAATGTTAGAGTGCGTTCGCCTACAATGATAACCAGTCTCAGATTTGTAATTAATTGTTTTCGCTTATAATACTGTTTTCTTGAAGGGAAGCTTCAATCCTCTTTCTAATTTTGGAAATGAATACTTAAGCTATACCCTCAACAAAATCTTAAGAAGAGATTTTACGTAAATTATATATTAATAAATTGTGTTATTTATCTTAAATAAAAATTGTGTAAGAAATAAAGTTATGATTTTCATTTCAAAGTTGTATTATTTCTAGATGTAAGTATAAATAGTTATTAATTGGTTGTAATTAAAAAATAAAAAACCCTACTTTTGAGGAGTGTCATTATAAGAGAATTTGTGACTATTTTTCTTTTACCTTACCTTTTATGAATACACACAGTCAATTGTAAATTTTCTTGTAATAACAATAACTATATAATTTAATAATGCTAATATTGAATCAGTATTTCGATTGCTATAAGTGTAGGTATTCATAGTCAATATTCAGGCAAAGATCCAGGCACAAACAATGATTATTTTGTTTCAGCCCAGTCTATGTACTTATCAATTGACTATCTCTTCATATTATATGATATTATAATAGCTTTTCATCCTTGATGACTTTCAAACAACTAGCAACGCAACGGAAATTTGCATCCAAAGTAGAGTATTTTCCAAAGGAGCTAGGGTATTCTTAAGTTCCACCTTACTTATTATATTATTTTTAGTAAAGTATAGTGCCGTAATATTCACGTCATCACATATGTTATTGAATAAAAGGATGAAGTTAATTATGTTTAAAAACCTCGTAGTTTCATGAAGAAACAAAGTGTAAAAGGGTAAATATTTGCAATGAGTTCTTAGACAAGAACTATTTAAATTAATAAATTAATATATATAAATATAATAATAAATTTTAAAACAACCTTACTTAAAAATAAACATTCCGACGAATTGAGAACCTCCTCCTTTTTCTGGAAATTGGTTAAAAAGAAGCGTGTTCCAAAAGTTAAATACAGGTGCCGTTTTAATTTCAGTGGAAGCTTTTTTTTTAATATAGTAATAATATTTCATCCAATTAATAGATTATTCTATTACAGAACAATTTTAGTACTTGTGAGACTTACATATCAACAAACAAAGCATTAAATTCTTTGTTCGTTTTGATAACAACGCCATCTAGTTTATTTTTTTGTAACCATCATGCAATGCTGAGAGCTACGTGCTCTCAACATCTTAAGACAGCCAAGCGATTCTCGTCTTTGCCATGTCCATGCTATTATGCTGTTGATAGTACTTTCACTGCGGGCACTGCGGCATGTGGTTTCTGCGATTAGGTACATTTAATTAAATATACCCTTTAACCTTCATTTTTTTTTTCAAAAATGGGTAGTTTGCACAAATTGTAAACCCGTGAACACGGAAAGCTGATAAGTTTCCGAAACGTGAACTCAAATGAGATAATATACGCGATATAATCAGTTAAAAATGTTTTATTGAAATAAAACAATTTAACGAATTATATCGCGTATATTATCTCATTTTAGTTCCCGACGTTTCGGAAGCTTTGCAGCTTTCCATGGTCACGGGTGGACTGAGAAAAGATATATTTTTCTCTATCAAAGTTACATATTGTGCAAAGTACCCACTTTGAGAAAACAAGTAAAAGTGTTAACACATGCCAGATGCGCCTAATCTGTAAAGACACATGTGTCAGAATGGCTTAATTATTTTATTTCAATAATTTACCAGCAGCATTTCACAAGATTCTATCTTTAAGCATCTATATATTATTAATAACTTACCTGTTACCGAATTAAAAGCTTGGAATCTGTTTTTGTCGTTATTTTCTACTTTCAAACTATAAAATATAATAGTAAGTACTATGTTTCAATGTTGATCAGTTCCTACTTAACAAATGATCTCAGTTAATAATAAATATTGCAGACTTAAATTAATCTATGCTAATGTCAAAATTGATTGACATATTGTTGTTTCTTTAATAATAATATTTTTTTAACAAGTAATAGGGATACCTAATTTCAAGTTTGGAGACTATTTTTGTTACGATTTTATTATTATAATAATGCATGTTTAATTGGTTTTTAAGTATAATATTTAAAAAAAAACTGATTACTTTAATTAATACAAGTTTGTTTCTATCTGAACAAAGAGGCAACTATCCTCTCGTGAAGGAAGTATCCCCCAAAGCATTATTTCGTTCGGTGACTAGGACTTAATGAAAGATATCTTCATATCAATAATAAGAATTAATTACTTTAATCATTATAAGTATGTTTAGAACTGAAAAAAGAAAACAAAAACGCATCTATCCTCCCATGAGGCAAGTATCCCCCGAAGCATTTTTACCGGAAGGCGACTGTCCGCTACAGTAGGCAAGTATCCCCCTTTTTCGAGGTGAAATAAAAGAAGATTTCCTCTAAGCCAGTATTACATATGTTTAAAAAAACAGGCTTCTATAAAAGCTCAATAACCTTTGTTTTGATATACACTTTGAATCCATACTAATATTATAAATGCGAAAGTGTGTCTGTCTGTCTGTCTGTCTGTCTGTCTGTTACCTCTTCACGCTTAAACCGCTGAACCGATTTGAATGAAATTTGGTATGGAGATAGTTTGAGTCCCGGGGAAGGACATATGCTACTTTTTATCCCGGAAAAATACCCTTATCAGCGATAAACGAATTTAAGGCGGACGAAGTCGCGGGCAGAAGTTAGTTCTAAATAAGTAGATCTTTTTGAATTACAGAGCTTTTTGAAAAGTGGTGCAACTATCCGGCTTTTACCCTATAGGATGTTAATGTCGCTTGTTTCACGTAAACTTTATTCGTTCAAAAGATAATACTTGATATAAGTGGAAAACAAGTAGATCAACAGAAAAATTCTCATGAAAAATAACTTTATTTAAATTACGCTACTTGAAAATTTATAAAGATATTGCCGATATATAAAGTAACTCTATTTGTTTTTTAACTGGCCCAATAATAATGATTATTTTAGAAAGTACGGAGGTTTGCGTACATATTAAATTAAAATAACTTGAATGGGCTCACTACTTTTTTTTTTATTCGTTGATATAATGAACCGGCTACATCGGAAGAGATGGCCATACGCAGTTATTTACTAGGTACTGGAAAGCCTTGAACTGGGATCTCAGATACCAAAAAAACAAAGAAATAGATGTTATTAATTAAAATCATAACAGTAGTACTAATAATATGCGAGAGATGACAAATACGGGTTACTAAAGTGTTGCACAAAATTTATTGGCATATTTTCGTTTCGCATAGCAACCATTGGCACAATCATCATTTCGCACAATGCTTTTTGCCTAAATTTCTTGGCATACTATCACTTCGCACATGTTTCTTTGGCAGAATAGTACATTGGCATAATGTCGATTAGAACAATACTCCTATGGTCGAATAATTGTGTCGCCGAAATTTATATGGCATAATATTCCGTTTGCATCCTTGAGTGTAATTATGTTATAGTAAAATGGAGATACCAAAGGAAAGTGTTTTAAGAGTGTTTAAATCAACAAGACGTGCATTCAAGTTGGAAATGGACGGATTTGTGTATGAGAAAAGTACCTGCGCGGCTCGCTCGCTTCGCTCGCTCGTTAGGGTCGCAGTTCAACCTAACATTCCTCCTCGCTTCGTTCGTAGTCATACCTAACCTAAGCCAAGTCGGATCTGCCTTAAGGTGAAATTGGTAATGTTAGGAATCGTAAGCCAAGTCGGACCTGCGCGGCTCGCTCGCGTCGCTCGCTCGTTAGGGTCGCAGTTCAACCTAACACTCCTCCTCGCTTCGCTCGTCGTCGTACCTAACCTAAGCCAAGTCGGACCTGCCTTACTTACCTGCCTTACCTTCGTTTCTGTGAGGGACGCAGTTTCAACCAAACCTAACCTAATTTTCTGGCAGCGATTCGGTTCTGTGGGTATGCTATGGTACAATTATGCCGAAATAAATTCGGCGGAACTTATATTGTGCTACATAAAATTCTGTGAAATAAAAGTTGGCGATATTAGTATTCTGCTATTCAAAATTGTGCCAAATGAATACTATGCGACATAACAATTGTGGTAAGTATATAATTATGCGATAGTATCATTCGGCTAAAAAATATTGTGCGAAAACGGTTATGCGAAATGTATTTTGAACAATAGAGATTGTGTAAGATGAGGGGTACTATAAATCCAGAATAATGAAGAATTGACTAATATGTACAAATATCTACAGTGGGTTCATTAAAATTATACCGAATTAAAAATTCTGTTTATTTTATTAAAAAGAAGGAGAAATGTGCACAAAAATAGAAACATTTAGAAATCTACTCATATTCAATATTATGGCCATCTTTCTCGGAGATATCCGGGAGAGATGGCCAACCCTAATTGATTTCAAAATATTTTTTGATCGTGTTCGCTTAGTTTTAACAATGTTTTACCCACGTTAGATAGATAATCAAAGTTTAATTTTCAACTAAAATTAAAATTCTAATGTTGATAGTTTCCGCATAATCGGTCTTGGAAAAAACTATGGCCATCTACCCCGGACTTATCCTACAGTACATCTGTAATGCACTTTGACCGCTGTCAACTTAGATATATTATTATGACGGTGATAAAAGGTTAGGTAAATATTTGATATTATGCTGACCAGCATAGGTATCAAATATTTGCTACTTAATACTTTTGTTATAATTTAAGGTACCTCACCTATCACATTCCGGGGTAGTTAGCCAAAAGGGAGAAATGGCCTATCGAAATAATTCATGGAACCGTTGTAAATATCGCTTAGGTAGGTACCTGTAGGTACCTGTTCAGTTAGTTTCGCGTCCATCGTGAATACAAAGATACGGCCAAAACTTAACAAAATGTTAACCAAAATTATGTATAATAATTGTTATGGCCATCACACCTCGGCACCTCGGAAAGTTGGCCACATGTATGTAGGTAGGTACTGATTTTTTTTTGAGATCTCATAATTTGCATTACAATTTATTATACCGACTTTTCTGGAATTTATCATAGTTATAGTCAAAAGTTCAATTATGAATAAGTGTACATTTTAATAATAATGTGTCAGGTATATATTTAAGTTTTATAAAAACTATGGCTAACTAGGGGAGACAGTAAGGGTAGGTAAGGTTGTCTTACTGTTTAGTTGTCACACGACAGCCTCACAAAAATATGTTCATAGACCGGTATCTAAAGATCGCAAGAGCTTTATCTATGAGGAAATATAGCTCTCGCGATCTTTGGACTCCAGTTTACAGTGCAGTATGGCCGCTGGACAATGATAACTGACTCGTGATACAAACTTACCCGGTCTGCTCTACCCCGGACTTACCCTAAACTAAACCAGTTTTTCCTCGTCTGTAAGGCGCAATTTTACGATTTACTATATATTATAACGGATTACGTTTGTCAATGTCGGCCGTTTGACTAGTCTAATCAACCATTAATGAGCAACTAACTAGGGTATGGTGAAATTGGGCGTAAGTAAGTATAGTCACAGAATGAGCTACGGTCTTTACGCCACTGCCAATAATATCCCACCCCCGGTGGGAATTACTGGACGACACCCAGAATGCACCGGCCCGACTGGCCACTCCCCTCGAGTTTTCGGAGTAGGGTGTTTTATTTGTTAGAAGTACTGTACAGAAGCACAGTATCTTTTAAAAACAGGCTTTATCTTTGGCTCGGTCTAAATTTCTAAGCTATGTTAGCATAGCATTGCTGTCAAAGACATGCCGCGAAGTTATAACAAAATAATTTACAACAAATTGATATAACGTGTAAAAAGGTGTTAAAAAAACTTGTACGTAATAAACTATAAATATCGCGTCTCTTACCGATTTAAGTGAAGAAATCCTCGTGCTCTCTATCCTAACGGATAACTCACTTGAAAAATTTGCAAAATGGACACTTGTTAACCCAAATATTAAGTGCTAAAAAAGTGTGACTACCATTGATTATTGACGAAATAGACAGTTAAACGTCGAAAAATAGTTATTCAACTCATAATTACAGTTAACCTTGAAATATAAATTTTTTTATATTATTAATTGCCTCAAAACATTCAGAATTGCAACACCTGCGCGTCGTGTCAATGACCTGCTCCGACCAAGCGCGTTTTTTGTGTTCGATGAGATGAAGTGCAATCTAAACAACTTGGCCGAGGTTATTAAACGGTGTCGTAAGTAGGTAAATACAAATATTAACCACAAGATGTGGAGCTGCGCCGATAGTCGGAAAACATTACCTGTGGACAATAAGTACTTGACATGCTCCTTACGCAAAAAATGTATGATCTACAATGCGCTAACGTAACTAAACAGCGTTTTTACAATACTATGACCAAGGAATATAGAGATGCTTGGATATGTCCAGCCTGCCAAATGTAGGTAACATGAGAAAGCAGGATAATATATCTAATGATTGATGATGACAAGATTGCGATCAAATTTTCAACAGGTAAAATAACGATTCGTCCGATGAAGACGAGCATTTCTTACATGATCGAAGCGTAATAGGAGATACGATTCCCCAACTCAAAAAAGACCCGGAAATACTTTATGCTTAAAGAAAATATAAACTGGAACTGAACAAGCCAACAATTATCTCGGAAATGAAATGCATCATATAGTATGGAATAAACGCTGCAATAGATAAGTAACTTTAAAAATGACATTCTGCAACGTACAAACCACCATATCATCAGAAAAGAATATAATGAAAAATTAAATAATTCAACTAACGAGAAAAATCCATACAATAGAATTTGTCAACATAAAACTCAGAGGATCTAAATTATTTACTTACAAACAAGTTTAAATAGCCACAAAACCACACCAAACCAACCAACCAACCAACCAACGTCTTACCTTTGATCGGCCAGTGTCTTTCACGGACAGATGAGAGAAGGAGTTGGGGCCCTGCATGCTTGAGTCTTACATGCTCATTGAGCTTCGAGAGATTATGGTTGTGGGGTAAGATTATAGGGTGTTTTTTAGAATGTGAATAAAGTGAAAGAGCTAAGCGACCTCCTACTCTCATGAGTTGATTCTTCATAAAGGGGTTCAAATTAATTAAACTTTATGAATTAGTTATTTATTTATTTTTAAGTAATACATTGTATTCATTTGGGTATGATTCAATCTGGGCAAACTTTATTAATGTATTAAGGGACGCAGTCATCTCGTTGACAGTTAATAGAGCTGTCATTTGGTTATTATTATTTTTGCAATTATGAATAAATCTTACAATAAATGCGAAGCAATTAATTAGTCTGTTGACATTTGACCATTTATTAAATAGGTTAGATATTAATTTGTTTGAAACGTCATTTGTGCACACATTACACTGGGTAGGAGCAACCTCAACAAGATGGTTAGAAGGCCAAGTAGAAGCCGGCTTACTTAGACAAGCCGGTCCGTGCCACCACTTGGTACAGTCTAACATCTTATCAGGATCTGGTTCAGGACCTCGCTGTAGGCTAGTTTTGGGTGCGATTGGGTAGGAGGGGTCTCACTCACCCTTGGGGCTTTTGAAGCATTCCCCTGCGGTGATTCCTCCTCCGGTGACACTCCTATTCCTATTAGAGCTCTGTAGCGGCCCTTTGCAGAACCTCCCAATCTCTTGGCAGGTTTGTTGGAGTTGTGGGGATTCCCAGTCGGTATGTTTGGTCTGCAAGCAGACCTTTCTACCGTGCTGGTGCTTTCCTTCACCTCCATAGTTTGCTCCGACGTTTGGGCAGATTCCTCCACGCCTACCGTCAGTGGCAGTAGTTCCTGGCATAGGTCTTCCAGGGTACTGTCATTATTTTTTAAAGTTTCTTACATGTTAGTCCCACAAGAAGCTAGAGAAAATAGGTCGACTCCTCGTCCGACTAGGTATGACGTCTATCATATAATTCGATTTTTTTGGTGTTTCGTCCGCAATACCTTTTATTTCAGCTTTTATTTTCCTCCTAGGAAGCCCTGATAGCTTTTTCTCTAAATTGAGATGTTTCTCCTGTGCGCAAGAAACCTACGAGCCGTGGTCACTCAGTACACGTACTAATTGTGACGTGCCATCGAATACTGTTGCCTGTACTAAGACCGTGGCCAAAAGCACAAGCTATAAATTGCATCTCTACGCGGACGAAGTGGCGGGCAACAACTAGTTGGTCTATAAACGTCTGGGCTACTATAGACGCAATAGTCCATGATTTTGTACTGCTCTTTGATAAAAATCATTCTTCTAATATTTTTATACTTATTCGAAAAAATATTTATCGCCACTGTTTGTTACATGAAGATAGAAGTCATGGTATGCCCCATTAGTCTTCTCTTTTTAACCGATTTCCAAAAAAAGGAGGAGGTTCTCTAGGAGAGTCTGGAGGAGGTCTGTTTGTCTTAGATTTTCGTTTTGTAACCACGCCGGGCCATTCCACTATAACTTATTTTCTAGAAGTTTGCTGGGCTCAATTCCTCTTGAAATGACGTCCGCTGGGTTGTCTGTGGGTGCAACGTGATTCCAGATTGCTTGAGGTAACGTTCTTTGAATCTCTGATACTCTGTTGACAACGAACGTTTTCCATCTGTCGGCTTCTCCCTTTATCCACCCGAGCGTTATCATTGAGTCAGTCCAACAGTATATTTTTGTTTTTTTGCAAGTAATAGCTGTGTTTACTTTTGTCGTTAATTTTGTCAATAATACAGCCGCACATAACTAGAGTCTTGGCAAAGTGATTTTATGCTTCTATGGAGTTACTTTTGTTTTTGCCTGTAATAACGAGACTTTGTACTTGCCATTTACTTTTATCCGACTGTACATAACTGCGCCATACGCCCTTTTTTAGCTGTCACAGTGCCCGAGTAATTCAATATGTGACTTATCGAAGTTTATCCATCGCGGTATTGTATTTTTTTCTAAACATTGCAATTGCTGTTGAATATTAGTCCGTTTTTTTGTTTATTTCGTCTGATCCTACATCGTTCCATTTTATTCCAGAGAGCCACAGTTCTTGTACCAGCAGTTTCATGGTTATCGTCACCGGTTGTAGCCAGCCATGTGGATCAAATATCTTCGCTACTACGGATAAAATGAATCTTTTTTGGTTTGTCGTTCGTCGTCACTGTTGACTTAAATCGAAAGTTATCTTCTTCTGGCAACCATAAGACTCCCAAAGATTTTCTTGTTTCATCTAAGGGTAGTTTAATCATTTTTAACCGACTTCCAAAAAAAGGAGGAGGTTCTCAATTCGACGGAATGTTTTTTTTTTTTTTTTTTTATGGATGTTCACCGATTACTCAAAGACTATAAGACCGATTTCAAAATTTTTTTTTTGGTTTTATAGAAGGTACTTTCTAGTTGATCCCATTTAATTTTGGTGAAGATCTGATGATGGAATTCATGAGGAATTGAAGAAACTCCTCAAATATTGTAGTCATACATATAGCGATTTTGGTATTATAAGAAACATAATAAGCATTTGCATTCAGAAAGTGTAAATTGGTTAAGTGGAACTGATGCAGAAGACCACAGAATGCCATCGGAACTCCTCAATGATAAATGATTTACGGGTGGCGACAAAATATCTTGATTAATTGAGCTAAGCAACTTCATATTCACAAATTTAAATGCTCCTGATGAGAATGGTACCATCGAATTGATTTGATGATGGAGCCGGAAGGTAGGCACCAGATCTATGTAATAAAATAATGTATCCTAGCCGTGTTTGGGCTTGTTCGAATCGTCACGAGATACACTTTTAAGTAACGACTAACTAAAAAGTGTAAAATAAATAAAATTTTAAACAAAAAAATAAAACCGACTCCAAAGAAAACTAAAAGGTAAAAAATAACGCCATAATTCAGTTTCTTCAAATTACTTACAAGTAACCGTATGTATACTCAATCTATACAGTATATACAATTAATCTTATTTTGGAGTCGGTGCCATCGTGTCACAACTTACTAAAATCGTCAATTTTCAATATTTTACACATTCTTTATATGGCACCGACGCCAAAATAAGATTAATTGTATATACTGTATAGATTGAGTATACATACGATTACTTGTAAGTAATTTGAAGAAACTGAATTATGGCGTTAGTTTTTACCTTTTAGTTTCTTTTGGAGTCGGTTTTATTTTTTTGTTTAAAATTTTTGTCTTCTGCGTTTTTACTTGGAATATTCGCTAATAACTCTGCGCTGTTTGAGGTCCATTTTCTTAAATTGAATCCTCCGGTGCGTAATATCTTAGTTAACTGAATCTGCAGCATTGTCGTTTCTTCTAATTTCTTTCCTCCAGCAAAAATGGAATCCGCATAAAAGTCTTCCAGTGTTATCTTACTTGCCAATAGTAAATTGTACTGTTCGTCTTTCGCGACATGTTGTAACGTTTTCACATCCAGGTACGGTGCTGACGTCGTTCCATAATTTACTGTAGTAAGTTCATA
This sequence comes from Hedya salicella, assembly GCA_905404275.2. Lineage (NCBI taxonomy): Eukaryota > Metazoa > Arthropoda > Insecta > Lepidoptera > Tortricidae > Hedya > Hedya salicella. Next base: position 11,811,960 of record FR990096.1, on the reverse strand, counting down.
TTCCATAGGGTTCGTCTGAATTCCATCTCCACACAATCCTCTGATAGTGAGGTCATCTTCATGCTTTATTATAAACCGATACATCTTTTCCAAATCGGCAACAATCACTATCTTATGTTTTCGCCATCGTAATAATATAGTGCTCATGTCTTGCTGTAGACGAGGGCCTTTATGTAAATTTTCATTAAGACTCAAATTGGTACTAGATTTGGTACTCGCACCGAACACACAACGAAATTTCGTTGTCGTCTCAAATTACCGACTGGTGCGAAATGTAAAAATTGCCTTTGTTTACTTATCTCATATGATACTTGTCTCGTCTGCATTTGTTTACTTGTCTCATATGACGCATGTCTAGTATTCCTTCATAAAGTCGTTAAATTGCTGTAATAGGTCGTTATGTTTGTTTCAGTTCTTTTCTAACTGCAATAGTCTAGCATCTGCTTTTTTCCATGTTTCCCCGTACTCCACTTACGAGTCCTTAAAGGGAGGTCTAACTGTTTAAGTTCCGTCTGAATGTCTTCATGTCCTTAATTCGTATTATTTTCACATTGTTGGTCTATTTATTACTTCTTCTAATTCCCAATATTTTGTTAACTGTGCGTCGTCAACACGCGTCATCATGCTTATGGTTATTATTGCGCGTGATCATTCTGTAATGGATAGTCCTAACAAAATCCACCCAAACTCCGAATTTTGAGTAATCATGCTATTTTCTAATTTTTGACCGCCTTGCGAAAGCAATTTACTGTAATCTTCAGCGCCCAATATAATATCAATGGCGCCTCGCTTGTAATACGTAGGGTCAGTAATAACCTTATTCCCTTTGTCATGTGAGTTAATCTTCTGTAACTTTTGTTTTGGAATCGCTCCGGTGAATTTCGGTAGCAAGTAACGATGCTTTTAATTTAAATTGGCTGGGAAACCTTGGTTTCAGTGTAACGTCTATCATATAACTCGAATGTTTTGGTGTTTTGTCCGCAGTACCTTTTATTTTCCTCCTCCGAAGCCCTAATAATTGAGCTGTTTCTCCTGTGCACGAAGAAACCTCAGAATCCTGGTCACACAGTACACGTACCAATTATGACGTGCCATTGAATGCTGTTGCCTGTACTAAGGACGTGGCCAAGAGCACAGTTTTTTGAGTTTGATTTTGTTGTGTAGCTGCATTCGAACTGAGTTTTTTAGCAGGTTTTCCTTTGGCATAAAAGTGTATGATGCTCCTTTATACCTCTCTTGCTTTGCCCCATTATATACGTATTTTGTTCAACATCATTTTTCCAACGAGGTTTTGTTGCCAAATATTCATTTAAATTACGATGCAACAGTGTAGCATGACCCTTATTGCATATGTCACATTTCTTTTACTTGTTGCTGGCACACTCTCATTTCGCATCGTGCATTACACATTGATGACACATCTGCTTTTCTTGCACTTATTTCACGCGTTCGTTTATTTGTAAGGCTTGAAATGCTTGACAATCATGATTATTATGTTCTTCATTGCGATACCAACAAATTCCACCTTTATGTTTCCCCAGTGCCAACCTGTCTTTGCTCTGTATCAACGTTGTAATGGTCGGTTTACACGGTGGTTTACTTGGTTCTAAACTTTTGAAACATTTTTTCAAAAACTTCATCAAGTCTTGGAATTTCTGTAATTGTTCGATTCTTCCAGTTGATTCTCGTACTTCATGTTAGTTTCCGGATCCCATTTGCGACTCACTATACGAATTAACATTGGATCCCATGTCGAAATGTCAATGTTTTAATTTTTTAACGCCTCTAAACACTCCCTAATACAATCATGCATGTTACGTAACAATCTCGCATCCGAGTATTGAATTTGCGGCAACTCTAATAATTTGTCTATAATCGTCTGGGCGACTGGTCGCTCATCTTTATAACGATTATTCAACAACGTGAGCGCAGCCGTATAATTAACCTCGTTCATGGTCAGGTGTTTTATCAGCTTTTCTGTATCGCCTCGCACAGGTGTCTTTAGGTATTGCATTTTTTCTGTATTCGAAATCGTACAATCGTCGTCAATAATTTTCTTAAATACATCATAAAACGAATTCCATGATTCACAGCTTCCCGTAAAACAAGGTATCGTAATTCTAGGGAGCTTGGTCGGTGAGGTCCTTTTTGTCGTCGATTTGTCTTTTTTCTCTATATTTTCTTGTATGTGTTCCATTACGGAGTCGAAGTCTTCTTGCAAGTCGGTAAACCACTCGTCTATAAAATATTCGTCGCTGACAGTGCATTGCTCTACTAACAATAACAATTGCACGTGATTGTCGTCTATATCTTCAAATTGGTTTTCAAGGGTTCTAGTCAAACTTTTCAAGTGCCATAACGGTTTATCTTCAATTATAGCACTCTGAGCGGTCTATTGTCTTTTCTTAATTTGATTCAATCTGTATTTTTGGATGAATAGCTTAGACGTCATATTGGAATCTTCTTTTGAAATCTGATCGCTTCTAGCTCTGGATCCGGATTCCGTTGTCATATCCCGACTCTTAAGATCATTTTTGATGTCTATAATGTCTTCCTGACGTTTTATCACGTTCTCAATCCTTATCAAATAAATTGTCGCTTGCTCGTAGCTTGTCTTTATGTTAGTCTCGAAATATTTCAGAGTCACATATTTATGTGACGATAACCCCTCTTGCTCTTCCTTAATATTACCCCAAATCCTTTTCATTTCATCCTTGTCTTTCTCCTTGGTTTTAGTGTGACGTCTATCGTATAACTCGAATGTGTTGGTGTTTCGTCCGCAGTACCTTTTATTTTCCTCCTCCGAAGCCCTAATAATTGAGCTGTTTCTCCTGTGCACAAAGAAACCTCAGAACCCTGGTCACAGAGTACACGTACTTATTGAGACGAGCCATCGAATGCTCTTGCCTGTACTAAGGCCGTGGCCAAAAGCACAGTTTTTTGAGTTTGATCTTGTTGTGTAGCCGTATTCAAACTCAGTTTTTTAGCAGAATTTTCATTTGGCATAATTGTGTATGATGGTCCCGTAGACCTCTCTTGCTTTGCCGCATTATACGAATTTTGTCTGACATAATTTTCCTACGAGGTTTTGTTGCCAAATATTCATTTAAATTACGATGCAACAGTGTAGCATGACCCTTATTGCATATGTCACATTTCTTTTACTTGTTGCTGGCACACTCTCATTTCGCATCGTGCATTACACATAGATGACACATCTGCTTTTCTTGTACTTATTTCACGCGTTCGTTTACTTGTAACGCTTGAAATGCCTGAGAATAATGAATATTATGTTCTTTACTGCGATACCAACAAATTCCACCTTTAAGTTTCCCCAGTCCCAACCTATCTTTGCTCTGTATCAACGGTGTAAAGGTCTGTTTACACAGTGGTTTACTTAACTCTAAACTTTTGAAACATTTTTCCAAAAGCTTCATCAAGTCTTGATTGATGATTGACGATTTTGTATTGCTCTGTGATACATACAGTCTAAAATCATCCTTCTATTATCCACATATTTTTGTGTCTTCCTGACTGAAGAGTTTTTCTTAATATTCCCCCAAATCCATTTGATTTCGTCATAATCTTTTTCCTGGCTTTTATTAAGTTTATTCATTTCGTCGATGTCCATTGCGTCTTCCAATCTTCTTTCTTCACGTCCCTACTTGCCCTAACCTACTCCTAACACACTTAAGTCAGTACTTGTTGCTGTCCGCGCCCTATCATACAGTATCTGCAACTTCTCAAATTACTGGTGAGACCCGCTTGTGGGAGGCCAGCAACCGATCTGCTACTGTATGGGTACTTTCTCAGAGAACAACACGCACTATGTACTTCGAATTACTACAATACTGATGCTGTTTTGGGCACACCAGCACGCAGCTCTCCAAAGTGTTAGTCTGTCAAAGTCAACATAAAGACAAGAGGACGTTGGTTTAAATATTATTTCAAAATTGTTCGAAGGACCATTGATTTTACCAAAAGTATGGGAAGAGCTGAAACCTGCCAATCCTATATATCCTAACTTCCTACCACCTTAAACAACCCTAGTACAGTAACGCCCTACCTGGAATAGCCCTAGTCATATGGTTGAGAAGTATATATAAGTATAATAAGTACGGGATGTCTGCACCATGCGATCTAAGGTAGCAGACGAAAAATTGGTAGGATGGTTTGAGTCACTGCCAATCACACAGACTCATGTGACTGATCCTAAACGATGGTGATATATATATATGTATATATTAATGTGTTGAAATACCCTGTTGTTCTTTTTTATGAATGTAATTTCTACAAAGTTCAATCTTTAAAGGAAAAATCAATATCGAGGCACTACTTAATCAAGAGGACAGATTTGATGTTTAATCATCTGTTTTGAAAAAGATATAGTATACACTAACGGCAGAGCGGGAAACAGTAATCAAGCATGCGAATGTCACCCAAACGATCGACATCCAGACCGCGGCATTTTTGACAGCCAAAAATACGTAACTACACCTTATTACATGATCAAATGCGTATGTATACACCCACCTTCAACAGTATGCAGCGACTGCTATGTAAAAAGGAGAATTTAGAATATTTTGATTTATTAATCCATAGAACATTACAACGTTACGACAGACGAGGAACATTGTTACCAAATGTATTATTATGGTATATCCAAACTTTTATGTTATGTGTGATCAACGGAATCTAATTACAATGAAATTGATAATTCTGATTTATTTTAATGTGGAAATACCCATTTTTTATGATTGTTGTTACCAAAAAGGTCAATCTTTAAAGAAATATTCAATATCGAGCCACTACTTAATCTTGAGGATAGATTTGATGATTAATCGTCAGTTTTGAAAAAAGTATAACATACACTACCGGCAGAGCCGGAAACTGTAATGAAGCACTCGAATGTCACCTAAACGATCGACCTCCAGACCGGGGAATCTTCGACGGACTAAAGTACGTAAATATACCTCGGTACACGATCAAATGCGTATGTAAACACACACCTTCAACAGTATGCAGCGACTAATATGTAAAAAGGAGAATTTAGAATGTCTTAATATATTAATCCACATAACATTTCAACGTTACGACGGACGAGGAACATTATTACTAAACTTATTATTATGATATCCAAACTTTTATGTTAGACGTGATCAACGGAATCGAAGAACAATGAAATTGATGATTCTGATTTATTTTAATGTGGAAATACCCCTTTGTTATTTATTATGAATGTAATTTCTACAAAGTTCAATCTTTAAAGAAATATTCATTATCAAGCCACTACTTAATCGAGAGGATAGATTTGACGTCTGAGGCATCTGTTTTGAAACAAATATCACAGTTAAGAACCACTCAAAAGTACTATTATGATATATAAACTTTTAACGTAAGGAATTATATTAATGTGGAAATATTTATTTTTTATGAATGTTATAACCACAAAGGTCAATCTTTAAGATCAAATCAATATTCAGCAGAATCAATATAATCTTGAGGATAGAATTGATGTCTGAAGCATCCGTTATGACAAATATATCACATACAGGAACGGCAAAGCCGGAAACGGTTACCCACCGCTCAAAAGTCACCTTAGCGATCGACATCCAAACCGGAGCATCTTTGATTCCCAAAAATACTTGTCAAAGTATGCAGCAACTAATATGTAAAAAGGAGAATTTAGAATGTATTGATACAAATATCTTCACAACGTTACGAAAGAGAAGAAACATTACTAGACATTTTGTTATTATTACATAGCTACTTACTTTTGTGTTAGGTTAGGTTAGGTTATTTTCACATTGTTGGTCACCATGAGTCATCTGGTACTCATCTATCACTTCTTTTAATTCCCAATACTTTGTTTACTGTGCGTCGTCAACACGCATCATCAAGCTTATGGTTTTTATTGTGCGTGCTCCTTCTGTAATGGATAGTCCTGACAATATCCACCCAACTCCGAATTTGTAGTAATCATGTCATTTTCTAATTTTTGAACTCCTTGCGATAGCAATTTACTGTAATCTTCAGTGCCCAATATAATATCAATGGGGCCTCGCTTATAATACGTAGGGTCAGCAATAACGTTATTTCCAATGTCATGTGAGTTAATCTTCTGTAACTCTTGTTTTGGTTTCGCTCTGGTTACTTTGGTAGCACAATCAACGACGTTTTTTATTTAAATTGGATGGGAAACCTTGGTTTCAGTGTGACGTCTATCATATAACTCGAATGTTTTGGTGTTTCGTCCGCAGTACCTTTTATTTTCCTTCTCCGAAGCCCTAATAATTGAGCTGTTTCTCCTGTGCATAAAGAAACCTCAGAACCCTGGTCACAGAGTACACGTACTTATTGAGACGAGCCATCGAATGCTCTTGCCTGTACTAAGTCCGTGGCCAAAAGCACAGTTTTTTGAGTTTGATCTTGTTGTGTAGCCGAATTCGAACTCAGTTTTTTAGCAGAATTTTCATTTGGCATAATTGTGTATGATGGTCCTGTAGACCTCTCTTGCTTTGCCGCATTATACGAATTTTGTCTGACATAATTTTCCTACGAAGTTTTGTTGCCAAATATTCATTTAAATTACTATGCAACAGTGTAGCATGACCCTTATTGCATATGTCGTATGACATATGCAATAAGGGTCATGCTACACAGCATGACCCTTATTGCATATGTCACACTTCTTTTACGATACCAACAAATTACACCTTTACGTTTCCCCAGTCCCAACCTATCTTTGCTCTGTATCAACGGTGTAAAGGTCTGTTTACACAGTGGTTTACCTAACTCTAAACTTTTGAAACATTTTTCCAAAAACTTCATCAAGTCTTGATTGATGATTGACGATTTTGTATTGCTCTGTGATACATACAGTCTAAAATCATCCTTCTATTATCCACATATTTTTGTGTCTTCCTGACTGAAGAGTTTTTCTTAATATTCCCCCAAATCCATTTGATTTCGTCGTTGTCTTTTTCCTGGCTTTTATTAAGTTTATTCATTTCGTGGATGTCCATTGCGTCTTCCAATCTTCTTTCTTCACGTCCCTACTTGCCCTAACCTACTCCTAACACACTTAAGTCAGTACTTGTTGCTCTCCGCGCCCTATCATACAGTATCTGCAACTTCTGGAATTACTGGTGAGACCCGCTTGTGGGAGGCCAGCAACCGATCTGCTACTGTATGGGTACTTTCTCAGAGAACAACACGCACTATGTACTTCGAATTACTACAATACTGATGCTGTTTTGGGCACACCAGCACGCAGCTCTCCAAAGTGTTAGTCTGTCAAAGTCCACATAAAGACAAGAGGACCTCGGTTTAAATATTATTTCAAAATTGTTCGAAGGACCATTGATTTTACCAAAAGTATGGGAAGAGCTGAAACCTGCCAATCCTATATATCCTAACTTCCTACCTTCTTAAACAACCCTAGTACAGTAACGCCCTACCTGGAATAGCCCTAGTCATATGGTTGAGAAGTATATATAAGTATAATAAGTACGGGATGTCTGCATCATGCGATCTAACGTAGCAGACGAAAAATTGGTAGGATGGATTACGTCACTGCCAATCACACAGACTCATGTGACTGATCCTAAACGATGGTGATATATATATATATGTATATATTAATGTGTTGAAATACCCTGTTGTTCTTTTTTATGAATGTAATTTCTACAAAGTTCAATCTTTAAAGGAAAAATCAATATCGAGGCACTACTTAATCAAGAGGACAGATTTGATGTTTAATCATCTGTTTTGAAAAAGATATAGTATACACTAACGGCAGAGCCGGAAACAGTAATCAAGCATGCGAATGTCACCCAAACGATCGACATCCAGACCGCGGCATTTTTGACAGCCAAAAATACGTAACTACACCTTATTACATGATCAAATGCGTATGTATACACCCACCTTCAACAGTATGCAGCGACTGCTATGTAAAAAGGAGAATTTAGAATATTTTGATTTATTAATCCATAGAACATTACAACGTTACGACAGACGAGGAACATTGTTACCAAATGTATTATTATGGTATATCCAAACTTTTATGTTATGTGTGATCAACGGAATCTAATTACAATGAAATTGATAATTCTGATTTATTGTAATGTGGAAATACCCATTTTTTTATGATTGTTGTTACCAAAAAGGTCAATCTTTAAAGAAATATTCAATATCGAGCCACTACTTAATTTTGAGGATAGATTTGATGATTAATCGTCAGTTTTGAGAAAAGTATAACATACAATACCGGCAGAGCCGGAAACTGTAATGAAGCACTCGAATGTCACCTAAACGATCGTTCTCCAGACCGGGGAATCTTCGACGGACTAAAGTACGTAAATACACCTCGGTACACGATCAAATGCGTATGTAAACACACACCTTCAACAGTATGCAGTGACTAATATGTAAAAAGGAGAATTTAGAATGTCTTAATATATTAATCCACATAACATTTCAACGTTACGACGGACGAGGAACATTATTACAAAACGTAATATTATGATATCCAAACTTTTATGTTAGACGTGATCAACGGAATCGAAGAACAATGAAATTGATGATTCTGATTTATTTTAATGTGGAAATACCCCTTTGTTATTTATTATGAATGTAATTTCTACAAAGTTCAATCTTTAAAGAAATATTCATTATCAAGCCACTACTTAATCGAGAGGATAGATTTGACGTCTGAGGCATCTGTTTTGAAACAGATATCTCAGTTAAGAACCACTCAAAAGTACTATTATGATATATAAACTTTTAAGGTAAGGAATTACATTAATGTGGAAATATTTATTTTTTATGAATGTTATAACCACAAAGGTCAATCTTTAAGATCAAATCAATATTCAGCAGAATCAATATAATCTTGAGGATAGAATTGATGTCTGAAGCATCCGTTATGACAAATATATCACATACAGGAACGGCAAAGCCGGAAACGGTTACCCACCGCTCAAAAGTCACCTTAGCGATCGACATCCAAACCGGAGCATCTTTGATTCCCAAAAATACTTGTCAAAGTATGCAGCAACTAATATGTAAAAAGGAGAATTTAGAATGTATTGATACAAATATCTTCACAACGTTACGAAAGAGAAGAAACATTACGAGACATTTTGTTATTATTACATAGCTACTTACTTTTGTGTTAGGTTAGGTTAGGTTATTTTCACATTGTTGGTCACCATGAGTCATCTGGTACTCATCTATCACTTCTTTTAATTCCCAATACTTTGTTTACTGTGCGTCGTCAACACGCATCATCAAGCTTATGGTTTTTATTGTGCGTGCTCCTTCTGTAATGGATGGTCCTGACAATATCCACCCAACTCCGAATTTGTAGTAATCATGTCATTTTCTAATTTTTGAACTCCTTGCGATAGCAATTTACTGTAATCTTCAGTGCCCAATATAATATCAATGGGGCCTCGCTTATAATACGTAGGGTCAGCAATAACGTTATTTCCAATGTCATGTGAGTTAATCTTCTGTAACTCTTGTTTTGGTTTCGCTCTGGTTACTTTGGTAGCACAATCAACGACGTTTTTTATTTAAATTGGATGGGAAACCTTGGTTTCAGTGTGACGTCTATCATATAACTCGAATGTTTTGGTGTTTCGTCCGCAGTACCTTTTATTTTCCTTCTCCGAAGCCCTAATAATTGAGCTGTTTCTCCTGTGCATAAAGAAACCTCAGAACCCTGGTCACAGAGTACACGTACTAATTGAGCCGAGCCATCGAATGCTCTTGCCTGTACTATGGCCGTGGCCAAAAGCACAGTTTCTTGAGTTTGATTGTGGTTTATTCGAACTTAGTTTTTTAGCAGAATTTTCATTTGGCATAATTGTGTATGATGCTCCTCTAGACCTCTCTTGCTTTGCCGCATTGTACGAATTTTGTCCGACATCATTTACGAACAAGGTTTTGTTGCCAAATATTCATTTAAATTACGATGCAACAGTGTAGCATGACCTTTATTGCATATGTCACATTTCTTGTACTTGTTGCTGACACACTCTAATTACGCATCGTGCATTAAACATTGATGACACATCTGCTTTTCTTGCACTTATTTCACGCATTCGTCTACTTGTAACGCTTGAAATGCCTGAAAATAAAGAATATTATGTTCTTTATTTTGATACCAACAAATCCCACCTTTATGTTTCCCCAGTACCAACTTTTTTTGCTCTGTATCAACGGTGGAAAGGTCGGTTTATACAGTGGTTTACTTGGTTCTAAACTTTTGAAACATTTTTCCAAAAACTTCATCACGTCTTGGAATATCTGTAGTTTTTCGGCTTTTTGAGTTGATCCTCGTACTTCATGTTAGTTTCCGGATCCCATTTGCGAGTCACTATACGCATTAACATTGGATGCCATGTCGAAATGTCAATGTTTTGATTTTTTAACGCCTCTAAACACTCCCTAATTCAATCATGCATGTTACGTAACATTCTCGCATCCGAGTATTGAATCTTCGGCAACTCTAATAATTTGTCAATAAACATCTGGGCTACTAGTCGCTCATCTTTATAGCGATTAATAAACAACGCAAGCGCAGCCTTATAATTATCCTCGTTCACGGTCAGGTGCTTAATCAGCTATTCTGTATCGCCTCGCACGGGCTTCTTTAGGTATTTAATTTTTTCTGTATTCGAAATCGTCCAAGCGTTCAATAATTCTCTTAAATAAATCATAAAACGAATTCCATGATTCATAGCTTCCGTAAAAAATGGTATCGTAATTCTAGGGAGCTTGGCCGATAAGGATTGTTTTTTTGTCTATATTTTCATGTATTTTTTCCATTACGGTGTCTTCTTGCGTGTCGGTAAACCACTCAGTAACAGACGGAAAGTTGGAAGGATAGATTTCGTCACTGCCAATCACACAGACTCATGTGACTGATCCTAAGCGATGGTGAATATACAGGGTGTCCCAAGAAGTAGTGATATACTGAAGCTGGGAGGTAGAGGACCTAAAGGGCTATCTAAATCACCCCCATGTATGTTCCACGATTTTTCGTATTTTCGGAGTTATGACTTTTTTTTTAATTTTTCACCTATCGCCGAGTACGATGAGATTTTTATTTATGGTGACGTGAATTATTGCGGTAGATGCTTGATTTTTTTTGTGTGCTAAGCTGATAGATAGGCGAATTCAGTATGGTAACATTTACTATCGTTAGATCTTTAAATGGAATAAAAAAAAATTAAATGCCAAGAATGATAAAATTACCCAATATGTTCACAACTTCCCCATACAAAAAAATCAATGGGGTTAAGGCCGGGGGACCGTGGAGGCCAGGCTATAAGGCAGGCGTCATTGGCAGGGATTTCAGGTAATAACACTAATCCAAATCGTAATGCAAGTCAACAGAATCAAGTTAGAATGAATAATTGATGATTAAGATTTATTTTAATGTGGCAAAACCCCTTGTTCATTTAGTTATGATGGTTGTTCAAAGGTCTATATTTAAATACAAATTCAATATCGAGCCTTTAGTTAATCTTGAGGACAGATTTGATTTCTTAAGCATCTGTTTTCATAAATATATCACATACACTAGCAGAACCGGAAACAGATATCAACCACTCAAACATCTTTGATTCCCAAAATTACGTAGGTAACTTCACCTTGGTACACGATCAATTAAAAACAAGAATATCGAATAAGTTAATTCAAACACACAGACAACGATAAAAAAGACGAGGAACATTATTACAAAATGTATTATTATGACATACAAACTTTTATATTATATGAGCGTGATCAGCGGAATAAAGTAATAATGAATAATTGATGATTCTGATTTATTTTAAAGTGGAATTACCCGTTTGTTATCTTTTATTAATATTATAACTACAAAGGTCAATCTTTACTGGAAAAATCGATATCAAGTTACTACTTAATCTTGACGAAAGGTTTGATGTCTGCAGCATCTGTTTTAATAAGATATCACATACACTAACGGCAGAGCCAGAAATATTTATGAACCATTCGAAAGTCTTGTAGCGTAACTAGTAACTAGTATAAGTAATGCACGCTGCAAGCGTAGGTACCCGATGCATATTTATATGCCACAAAATGGCTTGACAAAGTGAAACTATTGTGTACCTGTGTATCATCCTTTGTTACTTTACCTATTTTTTACAAATAAATATTTACCAACTTACTTACTATCGACAGTACCGACAAGCGGACCGAAGCTCTTTCATTGCCAAAAATACCAAACTACACCTTGGTATAATAGTACACGATCAAATGCGTATTAACTTTCACAAATTAATAGTTTAAAAAACACTAGAAAAATTACTTTTATAAAAGCACGTGAAAACAAAAACTATGATACGATGTTCCATCATTAAGTTCCAGTTCATATCTTCCGGCTCCATCATCAGATCAGTTCGACAGTACCATATTATTGTGTTGTCATCAGAACTACATACAGCTGCCAATTTTCATGACGCTACGAGCCTTGGAAGATGGTTAAATTAGTTACCTTAGATTCCATTACATACTTAGTTACATACAGGTCGACCTAATAAAAGCTTGTTAAAAAGTAGACGGGACGGTGGAAAAGAGAAATGAGTGACAGTTTCGTGGCGTTTAGTATAATATACCCATTTAACTCATTTTATAAGACGTATAATGCTATTTTTTTTATTAATGTCGTTTATCTCATTTTACCTTTCCACCAGCGATATGTAACTGGCCGAAAACTAGACAGTTGTGTTGTAGTGGGACTGATGAATCTCCACGTGTCATAGTGGTTCGGGTTGTATGAGCGCGGAATTAATTTTCTGAAAGGCGGGCATTTTTAAAGTTATGAAATGTGATGTTATCAACATGAATAGACAAAATAAATTAAATAAATAAGTATAACAATAGTTAAAAAATGTGTACCGTTTTTGATTATAATGTGACTTTTTTATTTCAAACACAATAATAATGCAAAAACGAAAATCATGTTATTTAAGAACAACTCCAAAAGGACTGATACTCTTAACATAATTACTAAAGGAGCTAAAATAGACGTGGTTAACTGTGTTAAATTCCTTGGAGTGCGTATCGATTCAGCATTAAACTGGAAGCAAGAACTGGACTCTATTCAAAATTCTATTTACTCAGCCTGTTATGCCCTGAGAAGCCTCAGGAATGAATTGACGGTGGAACAACTCAAGACAGTTTATTATGCATTAGTCGAATCCAAGTTGCGGTATAGCATTATGTTCTGGGGAAATAGCTACATGTATAACATAAATAAAGCTTTACTTGCACAAAAAAGAGCGCTGCGATCCATTTTGCGCCTTCCTCAGTGGACCTCCTGTAGAGAACACTTTAAAAATTTGAGTATTCTAACAGTTCCTAGTTTATATGTACTTGTCTTACTCACTGCGCTAGTGAAAAATATAATAAAATATGAGACTAGCGAGGAACAAAAGATACGTTTGCTTTCGCGGACCAAAAATTTGAAGCCTGGGTTCTGTCCTAAACACAAAGCGACGCAGCACTGCGCAAGAAACCAGGCAGTCGTAGTCTTTAATAAGCTTCCTACTAACTTAAAGATTATTACAGACTGTGTCGCGTTCATGAAACAGCTAAAAACATATTTGTTGAGAGGGTGCTTCTATAGTATAGACGAAATATTTGTACAGGATTAGGATATTGTTTAATGTATGTTCCTAGTTTTAAAAAATATTTATATTATTAGGTGTAGATATGTATTGATTTCAAACACAATCTTTGTATTGTTCATGAATAAATGAAATGAAAAATGAAATGAAAATGAATTGTTCATGATTGATTAATTAACTACCCTCATTAATGTGTGTTTATCTATGTCATTATTTTTCCTACCTTTAAATACGCTGATTAGTTAAATGGTCATTAGGTAATTATTTTGGATAATTAAGGTATCATTTGTGCTATTTTTGGGTGAAAGGGTGAGGCTAGAAAGTAATACCCAATCTAATGTTACAAATTGCCAAAATAACGACCATGTTGCTTTAATCCAAGCCATACCCAAATCAATAGACAAAATCACTGATATTATGAAACATAAAAATCCCTTATTATATGGCTTATCAAATAAAAATAACATTTTGTATACTTTAGGGCTGGTTTTAGAAATATACATATTACCTGAAAGAAACCACCATTTTGACGATAAATTTGTAAGTGTTCAGCATCATGTGTTTTGTATTATTTATTTACAAATAAATAATAATAATACACCAAAATTTTAATCCATTCAGTATAGGGTTTTAAAAGTATTCTACTGTTAGATTTAAGTCCAATAAATTACTTTAGTTGATCTGTAATTTTCGGACTTTATTCCGCCCTTGAACCAATGTGTGTGCGTGTATTGCATGGTCTCTTGGACTCGTTCCAGAAATCGCTAATAATGTGCATAGCTTCTTAGAAACTACCATGTTAATACTTAAATCTGTTATTTTGCTATCCTTACATTTGCTACTCAATATTAAATAAGAAATATCTAATAAAAAATATCGCAATATATAATAAAAAATATCGCAACCTACTCTGAATAAGTACCTACACCAAAAAAGAGAAAAGTTAATCAATAATCATGTATAAATTGAAGTGAAGTTTTAAAAGACTCACCAATAAGTTTCTTTGGCCTGACTCGTAGATCAGAACTGCTCCATCGTGGAGTGAGCTTCTTCTTTCAGAAATGTGCAGCGGTTCTTCCGTAGATCCTCTATCATTTTTGATGGCTGTTACTGCTGCTTCTAAAGGCTTCTTTCTTCATTGAGAGTTGTTGCTGGTTTTAGTGGTTTGAACGGATGCTCGCGGTTGGCGTACAAAACATTGATACCCGATCGGTGACCGCGGAAGAGGAGGATTCGGATGGCGGGAAAACGCAGAGAAAGTGATACAGGCCACGGGCAAGTCTGTTCTCATCCTTCATGATGTTCTCGTCATATGGGACAGTGAAGGACATGGTCTATAAGATCAGTGGTACATTTCCAAATTAAAGAGAAGTTAAAGGGTGCGCCTTGCTAAAAATGTAGGTAGGTAACAGCTAGAATATCGCTCATAGGCAGAATTTAGTTTTCGTAAATAGATTACCTGCCTGGTAAACTAAATTAAAATTTACTTTCTTATTGAAAACTTGTGTGCACACGACTTTAATTAAGGAGGTATATATAAAAATGTAAAGCAACAGACATATAACTTTTAGTGGCAGTAATGTTAATTTTCTTTTTCTTAAAACACTTATCATTTTCGTCAAAACTTGTGGTTTTTCCGTTAACCTAAAGAACTCGCTGGATGCTGATAGTGTTTATAAAACTCGGGAAGACTTAAATTGCCAGCTGCATGCTTCGTACTTCTCATATTAATTATAGGTACTAAAGTGTCTTTAAAAAGTAAATAAACTTGAAAAGACTAATACACTACACCGAACTGCTTCTGATGCAAAGTAAAATAAACAAAATACACCCTTCTATTCAACCAAACCTTGTCGCTAAACTATAGGAGGCACATACTGTATAGTATATGTGCCACCATAGTACAATATCCATCGGATTTCTCTTCCTTAGTTAAATAATTTAAGGCAATACGTACAGCAACTTAATTGTCAGTTTGAAATCCCAGGATCAATTTTTAAGTCGGTCAACTAGACTGTATAGCTTAATTACCCAATTTTTTTTTTCCGCATTATTTTAAGTTCCAGTTGAGTTTTTCCCCATTTGGTATATTCCCTGTTGTATGTGTTACCAGTCGCATAATTAACCGATGACTTAAATTTCTGCTTGGTATTTTCACTGAAAGACAATGCCCGTAGGTACGTTTTTTCCCCCATCAGTATGATTTCCATGTACATATTTTGCATAAAAAATAAGTTTTTAAGCCTTTTGGAAATACACTCGTCACATATACTCGATCTAATGACCATGAGAAGTAATAAATAAAAAAAAATACAAAAACTAGAAACCAACCCCAAAAAAAAATTACTAAAAACTAAAAAACCTAAACAAAGTGCTTCCCAAAGAAATTGCTAGGTTTTTAGTGTTTGATAAAAATTACATCCTGTGAACGATTTCAGCAAACCCAAACATGGCTATGATACAGAATGTTACTAAGGATATCCGGTGCTTACCTTCCGGCTCCATCATCGTAATAATATCATTTCGGTGGAACCATTTCCATCAGAACCATTGAAATTTGTGACGATGAATTCACAGTATCTTAATCGAGATATATTTTCGATACCCGTAAATCATTGAGGACTGTAGTCTCCTACATCAATTCCACTTCACCAATTCATATTTTCTGAATACAAATGCTTGATTTGTTTCTTAAAATACTCAAATCGATTTAAGTGAAATATACGACTATAACATTTGCGGGTTGCCCTCAATTTCCATAGGATTCCATCATCAGATCCTGACTAGGTGATAATAATGAGCACCTCACGTGTTTTCTATCTTAAAAAAAATGAAAACTGTTCTACAATTGTCGGAGAAATCGGTAAACATACATAAAAAAAACACATACAGTGGAACATAGAACCTCCTCCATTTTTCTCATCAGTTAAAAAGAGGGTCTTTATTACATCAATAGTCCAAACTGTGTCCGCGTCTCAGCATACGAGGGGTTAAGGCATTTAAACACGTTATCCTACTATCCTTGAAAAAAAAAAGTACTTAGCTCCTCCTTGCCCGCAAATAAGTTTGACGCTACGCCACACTGATATCTACACCTAAATTTAAAAAAAAACATAGGAATCAGTAAGCAAGTGATATTCAAAACCAACTTTAACATTTTGTTTACTCGATATTTATCCGCTTAGTAAGCCAAATGACAACAGGCATGATGACAAGGTGTGAAAATCAAAATTCTCATAATAATAATAACATATGTCTGTCAATTTTAACCTGGTTTTTTTTGTAAATATATCATTTGTCTCCCTTGTGACACATTCCTCTATTTGAGGATACGAGATCTCAAGAACTAACTTAACTAAACTTATTTGGTTAAATATGTACATGGAAAAATTATACTGATGGGGGAAAAAACGTACGGGTAAAATGTCTTTCAGTGAAAATACCAAGCAGAAATTCAAGTCATCGGTTAATTATGCGACTGGTAACACATACAACAGGGAATATACCAAATGGGGAAAAACTCAACTGGAACTTAAAATAATGAGGAAAAAAAATTGGGTAATTAAGCTATATAGCCCTTGACAGGGGCGTATTTAGAAATTTGGCACCCCGGGTCAATAAATTTCGCAGCCTCAGAAATTAAGGAAAAAAACCCGCATCAGAGTGGGAATTGAACTCGCACACCGAGGTTTGCAATGCCGCCCCTGGCTGTTTGCCGCCCCGGCCCATACCCCCCTTGGCCTAAGTGTAAATAAGCCCCTGACTCTTGAGCTTTTCGTTCAGAAAATACACCTACCTGATAAATGACGTAAGACTCTGGAAGCGGATACGGGATGTTAAAATTGATTATATTAGACGCAATTTAGTTCACTTCAAGTTTCCTTCATGTGTTTTCGAAATCATCTCGTACTGCCGAAGACTAAAACAAGTGGAGAACGATTTTTCAAGTAATAGTTAATTCGTGGCACAGCCCTCAAACGAAAACGACACTAGAAGAGGCATGTCAAGTTTATTTTCATATTAAAGAAAATTTTGCAGCTAAAAGCAACATATTTACACTTTTTGTGAGAATCATGAAGCTAACATATTATTCAGTTGGTACCTTCACAGGTTCACGATAAAACCAAAAATGTTGTGATGTCAAAATATTTTAAATAGATTAAAAAACAACGTTTATTTTTTGCGGAGTCGCGCTTCACTAAATGGGCCTGTGACACAGGGAGTAGTGGCTTGAGGATAACATCGGTGTGAATCAGGGAAGTCACTGGACCTTAAACTGAAGCCTACTCGCGAAAAATGTTTACACATCAATTCTCGACCTCTAGAAACCACTCTGACCGGCTTTAGGTAAGACAGAGGTCTTGGCGCAACACCCCTTAGGGTCCCCATGCTTGCTTGCCATAAGCTACCCTGCGTTGATTGCGCCGGTAAAACCACCGGGCAATAGGGGTGGGTAATCCCTACCCTATCTCCTTATTTAGTCAATAAACCAATCCATAAATTAATCACATTATTAATAATATAATTTGGAACATTCCACTGCCACTAAAAGTTCAGTCTGTAAATTTGTAACATCGATTTTTTCTCGCTATTTTTTTTGCTTAAGGTCGCTGACTAATAAAATACGCCTTGGTGGAATAATGGACTATAATGGAACTAGTAGTAAATGGACTAGTTCTTTATTTTTAAAGCAACTTAGAATTTATGTTTTTTTTATTGATGGTGTTTGGGTGTCGCATCTATTCGACAATGTCAGTTTCAGAAGCTGAATGTTTTATATACGCGCCACCATATATACCTTTCAGAACCTTAATTACCATTAAACAGTCCAAGCTTACTTACCTGCAATTCAGCCGGACGATTGTGTTCCTGACGTCTTTTTTTCTCGATGTCGACGTCTCCTTTCCACGCTAGATGTTGACCTGAAATGATATTTAAAAACGACTTAAGGACACATGACGTAAATGTGCTCAACATTGTCCTATAAGTTGACACTTTCGACGTTAATTCACAGCAATAAGGGTGACCAACTAGTCAATTATTAGAATTAGTTGAGTATTGGGACGTTGACCTTATCTTGAAAGTCAAGTTAAGAACCAACCATTTTATTAACTTTGTATGGGTATTGTGTTTAAAATGATTCATTTATCCACCTTAAGCTTAGAACCTACCGTTGCACATCTACATATATCCCGTCCAATTAAATGCACTTTTTTACTGCACTGATAGAAAAAGTGAAAGATATTTTTTCTAAAGTTAGAGTAAGGGTCGTAAATTCTCTTATAATCCAATAGAAAACAAATACCCAAAACCAGAGACTGAATACCGGTATTATTTCCATACAATATAACCGGTATTTGATTTCGATACCGAGGAGCTATTTTCGAAATTCAATATGGTTCCTAAATACCATTTCACAAATATTTCAAATTGGGAAAAGAGTGTTTCAATGGTATTAATTCCATTAACGGTCCGGTTGAAAGAAATCGTCATATAACAGCCCAAGAACGTCCACTGCTGGGCAAAGGCCTCTCCCAAGGATCTCCATGACGACCGGTCGTGCGCCGCCCTCATGCAACCTATTCCCGCGATCTTCACTACTTCATCGGTCCATATTTTCGGGGGCCTTCCCACGCTACGTCGTCTTGTACGCGGTTGCCACTCGAAAACCTTTTTGCCCCAACGGCCATCGGTTCTACGCAATGTGCCCGGCCGCTTAAGTCTAGCAACTCTTTGAGCTATGTCGACGAGCATAAGTCTTCTGTGGATCGTCTCGTTTCTGATTCGATCACGCAAGGAGACTCCGAACACAGCTCGCTCCATTGCCGTTTGAGTCTTTTGAGTCTTCTTAGGATGCCCATTGTGAGTGACCACGTCTCCTTCGCCCTGGCCCGGATTCAATTAAAACTTAGGACCGCTTCACTCTGAACTAACGCTGTCATTTGTCATCGATTTTCAGCAATGAGAGTTGATTCACTTGTTAGAATTTCGATACGAAGTTGCTCAAAACAACGGGCGCCAGGAATTTATACAATATCATACCGTTGCGAAGGCCTATCTATCGTCGAGTAGTGTTAAATTTACTAGTGTTGACTTCATTCAAACCCGTTGTTATTTGTATCAGTTTTTCGCCGATTAAATTAAGAACTGAATGGCGCTGTCATAGGACAGTGGCCTTACGATCATGAGGTCGCCCGATCTTATCCCGGCGAGGGCGAACTTTTTGCAAGTTTTCTTCGGATGTTTAAATATTATTAAGTGAGCATAAAGTTTCTAGAAAGTTTGAAGAAAACAATATTCCGTGCCACAGAAGATTAGAGGGCAAATGTATGGGATTCGAATAAGCTAGAACAATCGACACAGCTCAATAACGAATATATATGACGGTGAAAAGTGATAAAAGACGAGCGAAATTAACGGGTATAAAGGACGGTGAATGTGAAGCAGGAGGCAGTCTTAAAGTGGCAAGCGAAGGAGAAACAAGTGGAAAGAAAAGGAAGTTAAAAGTGAAGTGATAAAAGTGAGTAGTGGAAGTGAACTAAGTGAATCCCGCCACTGTAAGTCGTAAATAAACTAACGTGGAACTGTAGAGGTCTTTAACTCTATCCTATACCCCACGTTCGTAACGATACCCTTGCAAATACATCTCACAAGCAAAAAAATCAGTTCATTGTTCAGGAATCCTGTGGAAAATGTTCTCAATTGTGTTGTTGAGTGTATTTTCACCAAGGCAAGATGGAGAGAATATGCCAGACATTATCTGTATTCTGAACATAATGGCAAGCAACTAAGTACCGTTTACTTACGGCGATCAGCGAATATCAGATCCAGAATTCTGCACCAAACTCCAATCCGGTGTTAACCCTGCTTTGTTCCAAATGAAGCAGCCAGCGCACGTCACGATCTCTAGCAAAATACAAAATAAATGTTACATGGGAATTGGAAGGAAAGAGTACTTATGTAATGTAACTGGAAGTATTAACATGCACTTCATCGGGCCGAGTGAAGGAAAAAAGGAGAGTGATTTGCTAAGCAGTGCCACGCATATAGGCTATTGAAAAACTGTGTTTTTAGGTATCTCATGTAAGTTGATATCTAAGTTCCGGTTTCTGCGTAAGTATAGATAACAACAGAAACAACCTGAGGAGCTACTAAGCTAGAAATTCGAAGTTAGAATGGCGCTATTCAGCTCACTCAAATTCAGTTTAACATGACATCGCGAGGGATGGCACGATATGAACTTAGAATTTAGAGATTCGGAGTAATCCCTCAGGTTTTGTGACAAAAAATGTGACGATCTTGGACAAAAGGTACCAATTACCGCTCGTCAAAGAGGAATTAGTGACAGATACTGATAAATAAGCAATAAGAAAGTCATCTCTCCTGACAACCCGGTAATGCGTTTTGCCTGGAGTTCATGCTAGGAAAGAAAAATCTTCTTTAGTCATGCTTACCTGACCATAAAGCCAAAAAGGAGTGTATCTGATTCATTAAGCACACTGCTGGTTTCACTTTCTCTGGTTTTGCATCGTCTGGGTGGCAGTGTCCGTTATCCAGGAACATCTCATCGCTCCTGCAGTATTCATACTGCGTACACTCTGCGAGGCGAATTTCCCGTAAGGCTAACAAGGCCTATAGCGGTCAGTCATTAGGGGTCGCCAAATGTGACAAAAAATACTAATAGGAACAAAAAGGGGATTACAAACACTGCGAGGCCTATGGCGGCCAAGACTGGAAATCCGCCTCTGGCTGACTGTAAATGGAGATTCTCGCTTATCTTGTTCTAAATTTGTAATATCAGTCTTTATTGGAAGCAGTAAATTATAATTCTATATTTAATACTAGATATCTTAATGCAAACTGCTATTTATATGATTCTAATGATGAGGTAGATCGTATATTTACTTAAGTGAAGCAGATCGTTTACTCTTAACGCTCATTGATTGGGGTGTGAGTTTCATCATGAGTGCGCTTCATAAAAAATGAGCGCTGACGGAGGTTTTCACCGATGGAACCGTTTAATGCGTCACTGAAAGTAAAACCAATATATAATAAGGCAATCAAATGTACATAGCGACGGTGGAAAGGAGCAATGGGATAAGGATAACCGACAGCTTGGTGGTTTTTAGTAATATACCCACAGAACTATATCAAGATAGAAGGAAAGAGTTCGTCGATTTATATGAGAACAGAGCGTGTAACATTTTGCGTAGGTACTTTGACGCCACGAATGTAATTTAGTGATGGGAAACATAAGCCGCGCGAAAACTATTCAAAAGCATCGATTCACAGATTGATTAGGACACGGCACTGTTCTATACACAGCTACACCCACCACAACGCGCCGCTGTCAGTCACAAACAAAAACAGTCGGATAACAACATTAGAAGCGGGAGGTTGTGTGCGTGCTGCGCGGCGAAGTCCAAAACATCGGACCAAACATTTTTGTGCATCGGATGTTCGTCTTCGTTGTGCAAAGAAGTACTTAAATATATACCTTTATTCGTGTGAGCACAAATAATTTACTCGTACATAATTGTCATTCAATTATATTACTCAAGTTATTATAGGTGCATTTTTATTGATTTAAAATATCGATAAGAACCGACAGAGGAAATGATAATTATTTTTGACAGAGGAAAAGAAAGAAACCTCAGAATTTCAAATCGAAAAATATAAATGTAAGTAGGTATAATATAACACTATCACTATAAGAATCGCTACAAACTAATTACAAATAACAATCGCTCATTCTAAAAACGCACTAATTAAATTTCGCTGTCTGTATTTGGATGATGTAGGCCTTAGATGGATAGGGGGAAAGTGCCTTTTAGGCCGAGAAGGAGCAACAAATGACAGTTCCTGTAGCAGTTCAGGACAGTCAATGCGGCCTGTTGTGATATTAAGCAAGAAAGTAATATTAGCTATTTCACGACGCTTATATAACGGGATCAGACGATGTTTCTTGCAAATATTAAGGTAATTGGATGAATTATAGGAATATTTTAGTTTATAACTTAAATTATTTAACAAATTTCTTTTGAACTCGTTCGATTCCATCTATGTAGGTAGTGAAGCAGGGATTCCAAATTTGGGATGGGTATTCAAGTTTACTACGAACTAACACACACACACTAACAGTTAATTATTGAACAACGAGTCATTTTGTTTTTTAAGGCGAAGGGGTGGTGAAATCACTGAAATCGATCTGTTTTTGTGCAATTTTTTTGATATTATATGTAGCATATAGAGATGTGAAAAGTAACTATTCAGGACACATATATACTTAATTATGAGTTGATAGGGTAAGTTCGTTCCTATCTGATGTAACTAGGCCTACAAACTATTTTTAAGAAGCAGGTTTTTAAAAATATTCTACATCTTTTTTTCCGCCTGTGAGCAATTCTACATTACCAAATTTTGCACATGTACTTTAGAAACCTTGGTCTACTAACTGATAGGAAGAAACTTAGTCTAATTTGTGTAATACGGAGTTTAAACCTAAAATCAACTACCGCCTACGACATTTCTACGAAGTCAACGTACTAAATATTTGATCAGTGTAAATCGTAGGCGCTTTAGCAGTGAAAGCGACGTTGCGTGCTCGCGCTACGCCACGGCGGCGGCGCGGCGTGCGCTTACGCCGTTGCTAGCTCGCTTCCATCTATCCATAGCGATAATGTTGTTGAATTCATTCCGTCAACTGAGTGCGCTTGTGTTGTTTTGATGTGTTCTATTCTACGATTTAGTACTAGTATAATAGGGATGATGACTAAATTATAAAAATTAGTCCGTCTTGTAGATTAATAAATATATTGGACACAATATAATAAGAATAAGAATAAGAATAATTTATTTTGTAAGACATAGGTAGGTACAGGGGTGGTTCATAAATTGCTTAGTAACACTATGTTTTGCCGAAAGGCATAAAAAAAATAGTCGAAATTAATGAATATTCATTGTTATTATCATTAACATTATTATCTATTAAAAATTCTTGAGTAGAATAGTACGCCTTTTTAACTAAGAATTTAAACAACGATTGCCTTAACATTTGAATATTCTGCAAATTTCTAATAGTAGTTGGTAGTTTATTGAATATTTTAGGTGCCATTCCAAATATACTTTTATCAAATAGAGCAGTTTTATGCGGTTCGTGGTTTATCCTACTCTGCATGCGAACACTGTTAAATTTTGCGAACTGGTTCAAATTGCTCTTTACATATAAAGCTGTCAAAATAATGGCGATACATTGAGTCAAAATGTCGCGTGACGTCACTCTTAAGCACAAATTTTACTTAGGAGTGACGTCACGAGCCCCCACTCTTAAAGTTAAACGCGATTTATGCGATATTATGTAAAAACGAAAAATACGCGTCCAATACTTTTGTATTATCTAACTGACGGACTAATTAGAATTTTGATTTTCATACCCCGTAATCATGCCTTTATATCAAGGTAGAGGCGTTGTTTATTTCGGGGATTTGTTATGTTGTTTTGTATGTTATTGTTTGTGTTATTAGACATTTTATCTTGGTGTTTTGTGCGGCGTGAGTCGCTCCGTGCGACGTAATTACTTAGAGATTCTTGAGGCCCTAAAACTGGGGAACAAGAACGGTGGCGGTGGTGGTAATGATAGTGATGGTGGTGATGATGGTGGTGGTGGTGATGGTGGTGGTAGTGGTGGTGTTGATGGTGATGATGGTGGTGATCGTGGTGGTGGTGGTGATGGTGGTGATGATGGTAGTGATGGTGTTGGTTATGATGGTAGTGATGGTGGTGGTAGTGGTGGTGTTGATGGTGATGATGGTGGTGATCGTGGTGGTGCTGGTGATGGTGGTGATGATGGTAGTGATGGTGGTGGTATGGTAGTGGTGGTCTTATGATAGCGGTGGTGTTGATGGTGATGATGGTGGTGGTTCTGATGGTGGTGATGGTGATGTGGTGGTAGTGGATGATGGTGGTGGTGGGGATGGTGGTGGTGGTGGTGATGGTGGTGGTGATGATGGTAGTGACGGTGATGATGGTGGTACCATCACCATCGCCACCATTATCACCATCAACACCAACATCATCATCATCATCATCATCATCATCATCATCATCATCATCATCTTCATCATCATCATCTTCATCATCATCATCATCATCATCACCATCATCACCATCATCACCATCACCACCATCACTACCACCACTACCACCACCACCACCACCATCATCCACTACCATCCACCACTGTCACCATCATCACCATCAGCACCTACATCACCACCACCACTACCACCATCATCATTATCACCATCATCACCATCAACACCACCACCACCATCATCATCATCACCACCTTCACCAACACCACCATTATCCACTACCATCCACCACCGTCACCATCATCACCATCACAACAGAAGTATCCCAATCATCACCATCACCACCATCATCACCACCATCCCAATCATCACCATTACCACCATTACCACCATCACCATCATCACCACCACCACCATCCACCACCACAATGCACCAATGATCATCCAATCCTTAATACCAGTAGAAACCCCCAGGGTCCATCAGAATCTGGAAAATGGTTGACACTCCGGAAGCTCTTTATATCCTTCCGAATCTATAATTTAAAATAGGCACTAAAAAAATCTTTCTATTGACACAACACATAATTTTCGCAAGCAGCAAGGTCAAAAAAACAAACTGGAATAAAGTAGCCTCAAAACAAGCGCCATCATACTGCAAAATGAGTCGATAGTTCACAACTAGTCAATGCGCGATACGACGAGTCGAGAGAGAGCATCTAATATGTACTAGATGGCGCGCGCGCTCGAAGTATTACGTTTGGGCCGAACGAGCAAGGTCATTTCCCCATCTCTTCGCCTTAAACCTGACGTCGCACGCAGACCGCGGTCGGGAGAAGACTGATGTTCGCGGCGAGCAAGTCCGCTGTCGGGGTGAGTTTTCGCCACTCGAGGTACATACACTCTTTCCTTCTATCTTGATATATTTCTGTGTAAATATACCCATTTAACTCCTTTTGTGAGGTGTATAATTCAATGTCTCGAAAAGGCCGAATATCCCATTTTTCGTTTCCACCGTCGATATGTAACTGATCGAAAACTATTATAAACAAAGATCAGAAACAAATGAAAAAAATTTCGACGATACTGGACTTGAACCAGTGCAGTGCCTTGAATTTTTTTAGTGGAGTGATCCATTGTGATTATTATCATAATATTTGTAAAAGAAAAAAAGTGATCGAAAACTAGTTATGTACTAAAATTCTTAAGAGTCCCCAGTAAGCTCGATTCTCCATACAAACGTAGTTACGCTCTCATTGTAAAACGACTAGATAATTTGTTCTGAAACTTTGTACTTAGAATAAGTTAAGGTATATGCAGGCCTGTAATTAGTTAATGTAGCTTCAGATGCCATAGTAAAAAAAAATACGGCGAATTTAAGTTTTTCATACAAATTTGTTTTTGCTGTATTTCGTTTGTTTTATAAACTGGAACCATATAAACTAATTACAGGCCTAGATACACCTCATGTCATTGTATAAGCAAAGTTTTGTTACAATCCAACACGTAGTTTTAAAATGAGAACGAAACTCCGTTTATATGGGAAGGTGAAATTCGGCCGAGCTTGCTGGGGACTCTTAAAGACTAATACCAAAGGTTACAGACTGTCATATTTTTATCCCCAAATGTCTTATAACTCCCAAGAGATCAAGGACTATTAAAACAAGAGGGCTGTCAATTGCCTAACTTTGTATCGTGCTATGATCGCAAGGAGATATTCTGGCAGAAACTAAATGGCGAATGAAGCAATTTACCATTATGACGTCATAAAACAATGGAATCTTTAAAGTCCGAGTGTTTTGGCAGTTCATTAAAAGATGCTGATTTGATCTGTCAGTCAAGTACCCAATATTAGCCAGATAATCAAGTGCTCCTAGAACTTGAACGTATATAACTCTTGACATTTAATTGGGTCAATCAACTTTTTTCTATACCTCGTTGCTCGTCTTAAAACTAAGATTTTAAACGATATAGAGACCATAAAAATATTAGTTTCTAGCCAATATAGGTCAATTTTTCAAGGTCTTATGCCGTCAGTACGTTAATAGCCTAAAATAGTCGTATTTTTCTTAGTAAGTTTGTGACTATTCTCCTGTCTCCTGATTTACGGGACAGAGTAACAATAAGAAAAAGTTGATGTAGCCATTTAATAACTCAGGAGGTTAAAACCTGCCCCCCTATTGCCTAACGCGTTTGACGCTCGCAATCAGAATCAAGTGTCATGATTTTATATGGGCTATGACAGTTGATTCGGATACCAAGTGTCAAAATTTCCTCAGGCTATAACCCCCCTGTGGTGTTTAACAACATCAACGATAGACTTGTAATTATGATAAATCTTACTTCATATCCGCTTTACGCAGCTGCGAGGAATTTGGTGCGCCGTGTTACCTTCTTTATTACTTCTATTCTAATGAATGAGATGTTTTATATTTTGTATATTTTTTTTTTCTTTTATGTATGTTTTTTTATTTTTTTAGTTCTGTCAGACCAAAATTGCGAAATGACTAGATTTTTTTTTGTGATGTTTTGACAATTATTGCTGTTTTGGCAGTTAAAGCGAAGGTAACATGCAACAGGAGGCCTGTTAAAATCCTGTGTCCTGGAAAGAAAATATAGGTAGGTGTCATTACTAAACTAAACAACCTTTATATTATAGTACCGATATGAAACAAGGTGCGCCTTAGTACATTACACACTTAGCGCTGCAAAATATAAAATTTCTCTCATCTCAGATACTTGTCACAGGAACCGGAGGCGAAGTTGGTAAACCTGCGATCAGGAGTTATTTTGTCACCGTCCGTGGTATGCACTCAAGTGTTCCTTCGGCCTGGACAATAATATAACATAAAAAGAGGTAGATAGGTTATACGGGCTCCGAAAATGGCACACCAAAACTACTCCGATTGGCAAACCTAATTCCCTTTTGCGCACAGAGCATTTCCATATAAATTGGATTATGCGTCAAATAAACGAAAATGCTATATGCATTATGAGATTTTGCAGAATTACTCAATAAAAGCGTTTAAAAGCATTTACGATGAGTGTTCAAAAGTGCTTGTACCTAGGCCTTCTTGAATAAATGATATTTTGATTTGACTTGTGTTATTGCAATATTATCACATTTCTGTGCATAATCCTGGCCATTTTTACACGTGGATTCTCGTGTAGGTAACCTATCTACCTCTTTTTATATTATATCATTGGGCCCTTCAGATGCTATTTATGGCCAGAGTGACGTTTACCTACAAGACCTACAAGAAATAATGTCTCAGATCTCAGATAATTGTCTATTGTTAGTTGTGGAAGTTCTACTTCTTGGCTATGCACGGCGAAACGTACAATTAAGTACACATCACGGGCGGTAATATATCGCAGGTTTAGCCCTCGCCTCGGACTCGTGCGACATTACGTAACTTCGGGGGCATGTTTTTTATATCTCCATAGGTTTGTTATGTAGGTACCTACTATTTTAAGTACACACAAGTTTGAATCTAATTAGTTAAGCACCTTTTAAGTAGGTACCAATTAATATATTAACACGATTAGTCGATTACAAAGTTACCTACATTCATATTAAGCAAGGCGCACAAATCACTGTTTAGAGAAATATTTTATTTATATGTAAGTAATTAATATGTACCAATTATGACATAGATACTGTGTAGGGAACGGAAATAGGTACGTACCATTTTATTGTCTTGTCGTTATGGAAATAACGAAAAAGTTACGTGTGTTAACTTCCCTTACTGTATGGCATTCCGGATATACTTGGTCTATACGTGGACTGGATATATATACGGGGTCTTATGCTATAAGTAAAATAAATAATAAAAATAAAATAAAATGCATTTGTTTCAGACTAATTTTGTCCTATTTTGTTAGTAAAAGACACTTATACTAAGGTTAACTTAAATAACTATCTTAGGAACTAAACTTAAATGCAGAGAGGACCAGTGCCCTATCAGGCCACTGTCCCATCTGTCGGCCACGACCGACAGGAGACTGTGGCGGCTGTTGCACACTCTGCGGAGCGTCGCGGCGCAACGCTTGCGCATTGTCGCGTGGAACCCGCGAACACCTATACCGAGACGACTTTTTCAGTGTGCTCTCAATGTCAAAAATAAGAGTGTGTGTTAGGTTTTTAAAATATTTTTTAAGAGTATTTTTATCATCTATTACACTATGATAAAGTTGTAAAAATGAAATGTCTGTACATTGAGAAATTTAAAAAAAATTGATTGTTACGGAGTATTTGGACGTCACTAAAACGAAAAATATTTTTTTTGGGTTTTTTGTATGTTTCCACAATTTTTGGTACACGGGTAGCTAACTGGGTATCTCCAGATGGTTATAGGATACTTTTTACCTGACTACGCTGAAGAAAAAACAACGGGTTATGACTTTTTCTCCTCCGCTTACGAAGTTGTGGGCGTCTTCTAAGTGTATGTAATACAAAAGTAACAATTACATAGAGTAATATCGTTGGCTAAAGTCGCAAACCACGTAACTCCCATTTTTTTTTTTCAAAATATTATTTTGGCACTTTTAGATAGTTAAAGTCTGAACGCATAAAATGGCAAAACTCTTAAATGCTAGGAATAAACCGTTAAAGTTTAAAAACTGAAATAAAAAACCTCGCAATAACCGACCGCCATCGCCATATTGTTAAAGTTTTTTGTGCCTCCTATAAAATTTGATCCGTTGGAGCTACGAGGTTTGCTAATTTAGCGGACGATATGTACTTGATATATGAATAGGATGTATTATCATTTAAAATATAGATACACAGATTAGAAATAAACATGTATTTTTTTCAATTATAAAACATTAATACACTGGTGGATAACTTTGCCGAACAGCTCTAGCAAAACGAAGAACCTTTAGTCGTTAATATCGTCTTCGCATACCTGATTTGAGTACGGTAGCACACTGTACGGTCGACCAAGAAATTAGTCTACCTACTTACTACATTTGAACCTTAAACACATGAAATAGAATATTGATTTAAACTTACACCATCTTCACTCATTATCACAGCACAACAAAACGTTTCATTGGTAATTCTTCAACGTTTCGCACGTCGCGTTACGTCCATGGTCTCGAAGGAAACTGGAGCGGCGAATCAACGTCTTCTAGCCGCGCGTTATTTCGATCTACCCGCGCTTGATGTTTATTATTGGTTTGAGCACTGTTAAGGATCGCCCGAGCCAAGCAGATCCACGACGAGCAACGCCACCGCATCATCGTCGATTAATTTAATTTATTTTATTTTAATTGGACATAGGTACAAGTGAAATGTATTTCTGATCCATAAAAGTGATCACAAAGGTGCGTAAAGAGACCTAAACAACAGGTAAATGATACGATATCAAATGTGTAACGACAAGTAGGTAATTATTTGCAAACTAATATATATAATGTAACTTAAAAACTTGTTAAATCTCGTAAAACACATGATCATAAGGAGGCAATACGAACTCACGATTTCATGGTGCTCTATAGTGAGATTGACGCCTCGAAAAGAGTAACACAGATATGTGATCGGTAGCACGCTCGAGCAGCGATTAACTAGAGCGCGCATTATAAGGCAAAAGGGGGTATATCTCGCGCCGCTCACCGTGAGAGGGGCCAGGCAATCTTTCACTATAGACTTTCCAGTTATTTAGGAATTACTAATATTTACTAACATTAAACTTTAATTTTAATGATTTCAAAATATGAACCTAATAATATTCTATAGAAATCAAGTATTACAGTAGACTTGCCATGTAAACTTATTGCATAAGACTAGATCGAAGTATCCGTAACTTCACACTGTTAGCATTTTGAACCAAATTATTGCTTAGAAACTATGTAAACTTATATAATTGTTAGGAACCCTAGGTCTTGTATACCCTACTACGGAATGTATGAACCAGTGTAACTTCCATCAAGATCCAATGTGAACCTAATCTATAAAAAATGAATGTGTGAACCGAACCAAGTGAAAAGTAAAAGCGGATCTTGATCGGAAAGATTTCGATAATCCAATTAGAAGGCTAGTTTTAATATAGAGAGGTCTGATCTCTTTCGCACCGCGTTCAAGGTTTTCATCCGTTACTATGTTGCATTCAGCATTCTAAATGGATGTTCCGGAGAAAGTGTTCCTCTAAAGATAAGTGATGAATTGTGAATTATAAATAGAATATAAGCAAGCTCAGTTTATATGGAAAGAATTCAGTACAGTTTTCAAATCAAGAAAGAAAAAGTTTAAATAGTGAACCCAGTCTCCCAAGTATTCTTCCTTTCCCAGTTGCCTATTGATTCAGTATAAGTTTGTGTATAAGTAAATCGTTCATTTAGGTTTTTGTTTAGGCAGTCTAGTTCAGGTTTTCGAGAAAGATCGTTTATATCTTACCTCATAGAGTCATAGTGTTTATAAGTTTAATTATTTCGTTCCAAATTACGTAAATTAGGTGGTTTTTTGTGTTTAATTAAGTGTATATATTAGAATGATAGTTAAATCTGGTTTTGATTTCAAGAACTGATCCGATCAATATAATAAAGAACCACTGTTCTATCGAAGGAGATTGAGTAAATGAAGCCCCGTGCCGGTTTCATTCTTTGGTCCTAGATCGAGCCGGATCAAAACAGTGCGCGATCCGATCCGAATCAAACATTTACGGTACTAATCATGATGGTCGATACTAGGAGCCAGGGACTTCAGGGTACGGCCGAACAGGGGCCGTCGCAGCAGCCAGAACCGAACCTGAACCAGAGCCCGACTACGCGGCAGGCACAGGACGGCGCCGCCTACCACTACCGCCGGACACCATCAGAACCGAGTTCAGAGACCCGCCACTATCCCGCACGAACTCAACTACGTGGCTGGGGTCCCTGGTCGAGCAGCTACGGCAGCGCCGCCGCTAGGAACTGCGGCAGGCGAGAGGACGGAGGCACTACTAGGTACTCTGCAAACCCGTGAGTACACTCGAAATCGCTCGGCCGACAGCGAGGTGATGTTCGCCGAAAATGTGCCCGCTCAACCCAAATCAATGCATTCTGGCGCTAGCAGCGCAAGCGAGGCGAAAAAACGACAGGCCGAGCTAGAGGCGGCCGAAAAACTCGCCAAGATCCAGAAACACGAGCTGCAGATCGAGCAGGAGCTCATTAAAAAGCGCCTGGCAGCCATGATCAACCGCATTGAGGAGGAGGGCTCACAGAGAGGATGTACCGTAGTAGACGGTCGTAATAAAGTGAGAGATTGGCTAGAGACCTCACGCCGGCCCGGAGAGCGAGCGTCGTCGCCGTTACGTCGCAGAACCCAGTCACCCCCGGAAACCGACAGAACCCCTAGAACCGAGCGCTCCACGCCAAGAGAGAGATCGGCTAGCAGATCGAGAGGTATCGAGCAATTGGCCGAAATCATAAAAAAAATGATGCACCCCGCACCTCGCCAGGTATACGAGCTTCAAATATTGTATTGTATTGTATTGTATTGTAAACACTTTATTGTACATAAAAACAATAAAACAAAGAAATTAAAGTAACATATTTGTACAAAGGCGAACTTATCCCTTTAAGGGATCTCTTCCAGTTAACCTTAAAGCAAATGAAAGAGAAGAGTAAACATCAACGCAGATAGTCAAACCAACAAGTTTATATGCACAATGACATTAAAACTTAAAAGCTAAAGTAGCATACACATACACATAATCCCTTAATAATAAATAGTAATATAATAGCATATATATCATCTAGATAAATAAATATACGTGTGTAAATATATATATATATACATAATAAATATACACAAACGGATAAATATTAAAAGACGAGGTCAGGGGTCAAATATTTAATGGTGATATAGGCGAGTCGCAAACATTTTATCACACGTACCAGCAGTCTACGGCAAGATATAAATTCTCTAACTCCTAGCACTATACTATCCTCAAACCAAACAGACGACTGAGGCAATAAACGCCGGCGGCCGTAGGGATGGCGGCATGTCGATACTGGATTTATTTAAATGTCGATAAGAATGATTATATTTTTTGCATAGCTTAATACTGTAACTTATTTTTATGGTTTTATTCGCGAAAAATAAAACTTTTAAAATGGTTCATGTTGAAAAGTTATTAGATGAAGCCATCATGAATGTAACTACTGAAAATTGGATTAAATGTGTTCGTCATGCCGAAAACCTTCAAAACGAAGACTTAGAAAAAGCATATTTAAAAGATGCTCATCCTCTTATAATCAATCTTCAAGAGGATAGTGACAGTGATGAAGAATATTTTTAATTTTAATACTATTAATATAATATTTATTTATTTATTTAGTCTTACTATGTTTTAGTTCTAAAGTACCTAATTGTAGTTTTAAAAGTATTTATTTCATAATATAAAATATTGTATGCATTACTTTGTTTTCATTTTTGCATGTTATCTTATCGACATGCCTTGTACCGTGTGCTTTCTACCTGCCCTATGCGGCCCGGCTGATAACAGGCATGCTGCATAAGGGCGTACGGGTGCGAAAGAGACAATACGATGCTAATTGTTTTACGATCCCAGTCGTCTATTTGGTTTGAGTATAGTATAGGCGCGACTGCAGCAAGCCTTCAGGGGCGAAGCGCAACAATGTTTGAAACATCTAATTGCAACGTCAACGCTGCCGGACTTAATAATATGCATTTTACATATAAACTATGGACAATCCGATTTATTAATTGACCGCGCAATCGAGGACCTCCGACGTATGCCAAACGTAGGACCCAGTGTTAGTGATTTAAATAACTCGGGCCACTACTAAACGCTCTTTCGAAGACGACGCGACGAATCGCGTGGAAGCAGGCTGCCTTTGCTGTGGCGGCCCGCATTGCACAACTACGTGCAATAAGCTACGCTTGATGAAAGTAAGCGTCCGCTGGACGGTAGGCCAAAGAGAACTGCGTATATTTTAAGTGTCTCAACAGTAAGCATCGCCGGGAATAAAAAAGCCTGTGGCATCGATGGCTGCCCACACTCGCACCACAGGATGATTCATGAGTCTGTAGGGAGCATACATCCGAACGGTGCGGCGGAGCGGCGTGCACTAACACCTCCACGTTTCCTCTTATCTTTCTTTTTATTTGTCACCGTAGTGAATTTGCCTTCACCGTCGTCGCCTGACTTGATCGACTCAAAATCCATTTCAGACTGCTGCACGAGCGGTTTCCACTGCAGGCTGCGAGGTTTCAGATAGGTCTGAATTAGGACTGGGTCTAATTACCTGGGAGGCCTGGGTAGGCGCTGCTACAGGAAGAGAATCGAGAAGGTCTTTGATGTCTTTCAGCGTGGCGGCTTTTTCGGACCGGCTGTTCGTAGACAGGGCGTCAGTTACCTTTGGGTGCGGGTCTGGACTGACGCACGAACGCGCACGTGGGAAGGGCCGGTTATGGGACTTCGAGCCTTAGCTTTACCCCCGGAGGCAGGAGCATTTACCAATGCCGCCGTCGGGGAGTTGAGCGAGATACTAGGTGACTCACCTGAACGCCGCCTTTTCTTTTTGAGTTGGTCCTTTGCATAGAGGCCTGCTGATGCGGCCTGTGAATGCACATCGGGTATTTGCCCGGGCTTCGAAGAAGTCCGGACAAGGGTGTGGGGTGTGCCAAGGCCTACTTCAGTTTGAGGGGTGGGTTTTTGATGGCATAAGTGAATAAAATTCGGATGTACTAATAGGAAGTTGTACATTAGTTGCTAACTACTTATTTAGGGGGGAATTTTAGCCTGTTGAGAGGCTGATAGTCTCACCAGGGTATTGAAACGGCTGTCGCCGAAGTGGGCGTCTCTGTCAATTTGTCTAGCCCTGTTTGCGGGATGACGTTGGGGGATCCTTAGATTGGGTCTGCACCTAACTGAGGCATTTTCGGATCTAAGAAGCGCTAAGAGGCAGGCATCCTCTTCGGCTTCTAGTTTTTGTTTGATTGTGATGGGGTCATCCGGGTCTAATAGGACGTTTTTAGGGCGCCTGATGTTGTGTCTGGGCGGATCTTCTGGGTCGTAGCTAACCGAATCTTTAATTAGTTTTTTTTTTATTTGCTGACCTTTCAAAATGTGATTTGCTTAGAGTTTGAAAGTACTCACTCAGCCACTGAGGGGATGTAGAGATCTGCGTGCAGATCAGCGTTCCTAATATAAAAGGGGGCTCCCACTGCTCACCTAAGGAATCTATTTTGGAGCAATTGCAGGGGTTTCAGTCGGCACGGGGAGGAATGGGCAAAGACACCCTCAGCCCTCGCGTACGAGAAGACTGATCTTATGCAGGTTTCATATGGAGTAAGTTTATTTCTAAGTGAAAGCTTGCTTTTGGAGTTGTTCAGGCAGTGGAGACGGCTGGTAAAGAAGGCCGCTCGGTCCTTTACTGATTTTATATGCTTAAAAAAGTTAAGCCTCTTGTCCAGGCCCCTATTTTATAAACGTGACAGTTGACAATTGACAACGACAATTCGACGTACATTGCTGGGTTGCCGCATCATTGTCGACTGTCATCTGTCACGTTTATGAAATAGGGGCCAGGGTGACACCCAGATACTTAACTTCCTCTCTCTGCAAGGAATTATTTTATTAAAGAGGGAGATGTGATTGGTATTGTTAATCAGGCTCGTGTATCGAGATGAACGGGAGAGAATATAGCCGCGCTCTTTTCTGGATTAACCTCTATTCTCCAATTCCGACACCAATGACCCAGGGCATTAATCGCAGATTGGAGAAGATGGGTAATTAACCTAAGGCGGGTGGCGCTGGCGTAAAATGGCCGTATCATCAGTGAAGAGCGCGTAATGCACTCCCGGGATCTTGGGATATCATTGGCATACAGGGAGAACAGTGTTGGTGACAACAAAGAGCCCTGGGGCACTCCAGCTCTAATTTCATGTGGGACTGAGTGCGTGCCTTCTACTCGGTAGCGAAAGGTTTGATAGGAAAGAAAGTCCCGTATGATAAGTACGAGACGGTCTGGCATCCCAATGGAGTGGAGCTTGTAGATCAAACCATTGTGCCAGACCTTATCGAACGCTTTTGCTACGTCTAAGAAGACACCACCAGTGGGGACGGCGTTGCCCCAACCCGACATGAAAAAGAGTACGTGCTCAGTGATACGATGGACTTGTTGGACACATGAATGTCCGGAAGTGTTCATCTATCAACAGGTCCTTTTTGTCAATGAAATCCCTGAGGCGAGATAGAATTACGTGCTCGTTTAATTTACCTAAATAAATCAGTAAGCTGATTGGCCTGTAACTTGCTGGGAGTGATCTGGGTTTGCCTAGTTTATGGATGCCGATCACATCTGCCTTCTTCCAGACGGCTGGAAACTGGCAGTTAGAGCGCGACATGTTGAAGATGGCGACTAGGATGGTTAAGAGGCTGAGGCTTTCTTGATTTTTTATATTTCCGGACAAAAGACTTGAGGCCCTGAGGCGTTCTGTGGGCACACCTTTCTACCTCGGAATTGACCAACTCCAGATGCAAGAGATCAGCAGGCTCCTGATTAGGAGTACATTGTAATTCTAGACTGTCTGCCAGACATTCAGTCTTCTCGATGTCGTCAAAACCTACAGTGGGGCAATCAGGACGTATTAGGGGCGGTATCTCGGCTACTGTATCTGCTTTGAGAGCTCTCGCCAGTCTTTAGTATGCCTGGTGACGTGGCGAGATCTCCCTAAGCAGATCATTCCACATCTCATTCCTGTAAGCCTTCATTTGCCGCTTCAGAAAAGTCTGTAAGCGATTTACGACATTCTTATGGAAAGGGGATGAGCACGCGTCGTAGGCTCTGGTAGCCGCCTTTTTCTCCCTAATGAGGTCCCTGAGGTAATCTGGAAGCTACCAGCGACGGTTATCCTCGACAGGAACCTCTTTGGAGCATTCCGTTATAACTGTTTGTAGTCCGTTTGTTAGGGAGTCGATAATTGAGTCTAGGTCACTAGGCGCAGGGCTATTAATTTGATCATTGAGGGTTTTTGTAAGTGGAGAGTCAGGGTTGGAGAGCATACTCCCTACCTTAGCCCAGTGAGTGTCCTCATGATGATGTTAAAGGTACCGAGAGCACCAAATTCCAAGACCGGCCGGCGAAGAAGAATGCAACTCGTGTAGTACCTCTAGGGATCGGACCCCTAGGGAAACGTTCTTGGCCAGGGCTAGGTTGAGGGTACTCGGCCTGTGTTCCTCGTTTGCTGGGTAATGGGTTGCTTCTAGAGGAGCGAGTATGTCTATGTCTAGTCTGTTAGTCATGCGTATTAAGGCCATTGGTGTTCGCGGGATGACTGTTCCATTGCTCGTGTCTGCAGTTGAGGTCACCTGCCAGAATGGTGGAGCCCTCTCCTGGAAATACAGCTTGGAGGTCGGCTTGGGGTAATATTTTATTCGGGGATAGATATGAGGAGATGTTAATTGGCAGATGCCCTGACATGGCTAGCCTGCAGGCCGACACCTCTATACTAGCTAGGATGGGCAATTCAATAGGAGAGCAGTGTAAGCAGTTTTTATAGTAGATTAGGGTCCCACCGCCCCTGTCAGTGGCTCTGTCATATCTAATGACCCTGTAATTCGCGATCTTAGGGTATATATGATGGTTTCAGCATAGTTTCTTGGACAAGTAATATGTATACTTTGTGAACTCTAAGGAAGTCAGCTACTTCGTCTCTCCTTTAAGGCGTCAGCTATTGGCGTAAAAAAATGCAATTTAACGGATCTGGGTTTGGTTCTCATAGGTTCGTTACTATTAATTATTATTGAAGGAGCGTAAATCGGACATGTTTGTTGTATTTGGCTTACTCCTTGCCCCAATTAATCAGGGAGGTTGCCCTGCGGGAAGCGTCGGAAAATCTAACGACCTCGTCCATGTCGAAGGACGTGGCGACGCCAAAAGCTAGGCGCAAGTCCTCTGAGAGGTCGTGGTACTAAAAAATGGACGGATTGAGATCTGACCGTGCACCCTGCTGGGATTCATAAGTTGCCCAGCGGAGGCTGCATTGCCCTGGCTAACCTGTCTAGAGAAGGGGGGATTTTGTTCCCATACTAAGTGGAAATCCGTGTTGAGGTTGAGTGTCTGTCTGTCTGTGCTTCATTAAAGACTGGATTCATTCGCGCTATCGGGGGCCTGAGGTCCGGGAATTCTTGTGTAGGCCTTCAAGGGCCCTTTGGCCAAGGTGGGGGGCCTCTTATTGTTGGTGTAACGGTTTGACCTAGTATTTGTTTTGGACTTATTTTTGGGAGCACATTCACAAGCACCATAGTTGGCTGTAAGGGGTCCTAGGCAATTGCAGAAGGTAGGGGTCCTGACTACTCTTTATCACGCTTACATTCATTAGTTGCATGTGGCTCAGTGCACTTTACACACCTAGCTTCTAAATAGCAGAATCTGGAAGTATGGCCATAATATTGGCAGTTGTGACATTGCGGTAGTCTGCCGTTTTCGCGGGGCTCTTCAACATGCACACCGCTAAGGTCACAGACATGAGATAAATTAAATATTTGCTTACTCTCAGTTGAGTAGGTAAGTATTACCAGGACAGCATTAAAAGGTTCCCTACTGGTACCCCATCTCATACGATGGACTTCAAGAGCCTGGAAGCCCTGGGCTTTTAGATCAGCAAGGATGTGTCGTCTGTGGGTATGTCAGTAGGAAGTCTCTCAATAACTACTCTGAGCTTCTCCTCGGGGTCATAGGTATACCGTTATAATAACCTTTGTTAAGTATGTTGCGCTTGTTTGAGTGGTAATGGCAATACCGTCCGGACAGCTGGGCGTTTGTTTTTTGGAGTGTACGTGCACGGGAAAAGCCCACTCCTTTTGCCTTGGCCTCATTACAGTGGAGACATTGATCCAGCGTTTCATGTCCTTTAAAACTTGGACCGGGGCCTTCTCTCTTTAATCCGAGATGAGATCTGGGTGGCTTGGCCCGGGTCTAGCTGGGTCAAGTCCTCCATTGAAACCACGGGAGGGAGTGAGTTATCTACCTGAGTATTATCAGGGGAGTTCAAGGCCGGTTATGCCACAGGACACGCAGGCTGGGACGCGGCTCGGTCTGGAGACGGCACCAGTTGCTGCGACGGCTTCTTGCTGCGTTTATTGATTTTCTTGGGGCCGAGCCCTAGAATCAGGAGTCGAGGAACTACCGGCTCCACGTTTCCTGTTGCCTTTCTTTTTATATGTCACCGCAGTGAATTCCCCTTCACCGTCGTCACCTGACTTGATTGACTCGAAATCCATTTCAGAGTCCGAGCCCGCTGCACGAGCGGGCTCCTCTGCAGGCTGCGAGGTTTGAGATAGGTCCGAATTAAGACTGGGCTCATCACCTGGGAGGCCTGGGTAAGCGCTTCTACAGGAAGAGACTCGAGAAAGTCTTTGATGTCTTTCAGCTTGGCGACTTATACGGGCCGGCTGTCCGTAGACTGGGCGTCAGTTACCATTGAGTGCCGGTCTGGACTGGCGCACGAATGCGCACGTGGGTAGGTCCGGTTGCGGGAATTCGAGCGCGTGCATTTACGGCCGCATTTCGCGCCCGTGACCTTAGCTTTACCCCCGGGGGAGTTGAGCAAGATACTAAGTGACTCACCTGAAGGCCGGGTCTCCGCCTGTTCTCTGCTCTGGCGCCACGAACCGTACGAACCAATGAGGTAATAATGCACTGTTATGAACCGATCGACGAGCTACTCACTCTAATAAATAACATTTTGAAGTCGATGCTATCCGTATTAAAATGCGATGTAACGTTCTTCCGGCTGAGCAGCGAGCGGAGCGATTTTCCAGGAAACCGTGAAGAAAATCTCGGGGCCGCGGTTTGAGGTAGGGCAGTTGTGGGCGGAGGACGAACCTGATTTTCCAGAAACATACGGGATGGCGTTGAACCGGCTCAGCGGCATCGAGAGGAAAATGGACAGAGATCCCGAGTTTGCCGCGGAGTACGGTAAGCAAATTGATAATTTAATAGAAAAAGGTCACGCCCACAAACAAAACGAGCCGATGCCAGGGTTCCTGTCTCATTTCGCGGTCAGGAATATCAACAAACCGGAAAAATATTGTTTTCGATTGTACCGCTAAGGCGTGGGGCAAGAACCTCAATGATTTTATTTTGGACGCCTTGACTTGCTACAATCCCTTCCCAGCATTTTATTCCGCTTTAGAGAGGGAGCCTATGCGGTTACGAGCGACATCAGAGAGATGTTCCTACAGGTGAAGATAAGGAAAGAGGATCAGCCCTCACAAATGTTTTTGTGGCGTGCGATGGATCGATAATATATGTGATGTCGAGTATGTCGTTCGGTGTCCGGAGTAGTCCATTTTTAGCCTACAGTGTCTGAAACCTC
Source organism: Hedya salicella (assembly GCA_905404275.2). Classification (NCBI taxonomy): domain Eukaryota; kingdom Metazoa; phylum Arthropoda; class Insecta; order Lepidoptera; family Tortricidae; genus Hedya; species Hedya salicella. Next base: position 11,771,869 of record FR990096.1, on the reverse strand, counting down.
AACGCCGAGATGCTCCGGGACACTTACGGCAGAGCAGAGAGCCAGATAACGAAAAACATGTACATGGATGACTTCGTAAGTAGTATGAATACCGAACAGGAAGCGATCGAGATTGCCGCGGAGGTCGCCGCGAGTAACAAAGAGGCGGGACTCGAGCTGTGCGCCTGGGTCAGCAATTCCCGCCGCCTACTACAAGGAATGCCGCCAGAAATGAAGTCGAAACGGAACACGCCGCTAGGTGGAAAAGAAAACAAAATATTAGGTATGTTTTGGAACGCCGAGACAGAAACGCTCGGCTTCAACGCGGCGATGCTGCGTGTCCCGCGAAGCAGGAGGCGCTTAGCTCAATTATGTCAGTATACGACTGAAACCGACGCGGGGCTTCATTTACTCGATCTCCTTCGATAGGACAGAGGTTCTTAATTATATTGATCGAATCAGTTCTTGAAATCCAAACCTAACTAAACTATTCTAATATATACACTGAATTCAACACAAAAAACCACCTAATTTACGAAATTTGGAACGAAATAATCAAACTTAAACACTATGACTCTATGAGATAAGATATAGACGATCTTTCTCGAAAACCTAAATAAGACTGCCTAAACTAAAACCAAAATTAACGATTTCCTTATACACAAACTTATACTGAATCACTAGACAACTGGGAAAGAAAGGATACTTGGGACACTGGGTTCACTATTTAAACTTGTTCTTTCTTGATTTAAAAACTGTAATTAATTCTTTCCATATAAACTGAGCTTGCTTATATTCTATTTATAATTCACAATTCATCACCTATCCTTAGGGAAACACATTCTCAGGAACATCCAATTAGAATGCTGAATGCAGCATAACAAAGGACGAAAACCTTGAAAGCGGTGCGAAAGAGATCGGACCTCTCTATATTAAAACTAGCCTTCTAATTGGATTACCGAAATCTCTCCGATCTAGATCCGCTTTTACTTTTCACTTGGTTCGGTGCACATTTTTTTTTTATAGATTAGGGTCAGATTGGAACTTGATGGGAGTTACACTGGTTCATACATTACGTAGTAGGGTTCAATACAAGACCTAGGGTTCCTAACAATTATATAAGTTTATATAGTTTCTAAACAATCATTTGGTTAAAAATGCTAACGGTGTGAATTTACAGATACTTTGATCTAGTTTTATTCATTAAGTTTACATGGCAAGTCTACTGTAATACTTGATTTATATAGAATATTATTAGGTTCATATTTTTACATCATTCAAATTAAGGTTTAACGTTAGTAAATACTAGTAATTCCTAAATAACTGGAAACTCTATAGTGAAATATTGCCTGGCCCCTCTCACGGTAAGCGGCGCGAGATATACCCCCTTTTAGCTTATAATGCACGCTCCAGCGGAGGCGCCGCCGGTAGTCGCTGCTCGAGCGTGCTACCGAACACATCTCTGTGTTACTCTATTCGGGAGTTAATCTTACCTCATTCGATACGTCAATCTCACTGTAGAGTACCATGAGAGCGTGAGTTCGTATGGCATACTTATGATCATGTGTTTTACGAGATTTCACAAGTTTTTAAGTTATATTTTATATGAGTTTGCAAATAATTAATGAGACCTACTTGTGATTTCTCGTTACACATTACACATTTCTATATCTTATCATTTACCTATTGTTTAGGTCTCTTTTACGGACCTTTGTGGTCACTTTTGTGGATCAGATAATCAACTTATTTAAATTTCATTTCACTTATACCTATGTACAATTAAAATCAAATAAATTAAATTAATCGACGATGATGCGGTGGCGTTGCTCGTCGTGGCTCTGCTTGACTCAGGCGCTCCTTAACAGTCTCCCCTCGCTGTTGCGTCTGCGACAGCAGGCCTGATCGGCAGGATCGTCAGCTTGCTGACTGGTCGGGGAAGCACGCCGCCCTCGGTTCGGACGTTGGCGCTCCGGATAGCGCCGTCAGGATCCGGGTACACTCATGTGACGAGTTCCCTGGGCCAAGTGTTGCGTGGTGCGTTGGGATTGAAGACCAACACGTAGTCGTTGACAGCTATGGGCCGTCCATGGCCCGCAGAGGATCCGCGGGGTGCGAGTGAGTGAACAAAACGTTACCGTTTCGCCTTTGGGACCACCCATTATAACTGGGAGTACTCGTACCTTTAAATATACATTTACTTCGCCCGATGTTCCTTTGTTCGATGTGAACTCACGCGTCTGTGTAGGATGTGCAGGCGCGCTGTCGATTGTTTGCGCCGATGCGATTCCAAACAGGGCCCTCCACCACCTGCCGCAGCGAGCAATCGCAGCGGTGGCGCGCCTGTTCAATGGGATCCTGCGCTCCGGACACTTCTCGTCACCCTGGAAGCTTGTCCGGGTCATCATGATTCCCAAGTCAGGGAAGAACCGAGCTTTCCGGAGGTTCTGCCGTCCAGAGAGCTCATACCGCCAACAGAGTCCCCTGCACGCCGAGGTCACTACAACGCCGCAGACAGGCCAACTTAAAACATACCCGGTTATCTTTGAACCCACGTCCAGCGGGCGCTTACTGTCATCGACGTAGCTAATTGCACGTAGTTGTGCGATGCGGGCCGCCACAGCAAAGGCAGCCAGCCTGCTTCCACGCGATTCGTCGCGTAGCTCTGGAAGCGGGCCGGGTTCGGGTTCGGGTTATGCTGAGGTCGGCGTATGGCCCCGCCTCCGGCAGGGGCTCCTGCCTCGTAATTGTTATGCGGCTCCGGACGGCGAGGCTGGTTCTTAGGTTCTGCGAAAGAGCGTTTAGTAGGGGCACGACCATAAGAGAATTCAAGTTCTTGGTCCGACTGATCTAATAAAAATTCTGCCATTAACATGAGTTCGTTGCTAAAATGTCTTTTAGCTTTAGCGTATGAGCACCAGCGGGATCAGAGATGCGGGCTCAGGCGCTCAGTTATTTCACGGATCGATAATGGATTCGTAGCGTAACTATTTTTATCTAGGTCCACTAGTAGTGAACAGAATATTCACTATTTTTATGGCAAAGTTGCTATCACTGTTACAATCACTAACACTGGGTCCTACGTTTGGCATACGTCGGAGGTCCTCGATCGCGTGATCAATTAATAAATCGGATCGTCCGTATTTCTTATGCAAAATGCGCATTATTAAGTCCGGCCGCGTCGACGTTGCAACGTGTGAAACATCTAAATGTTTCACACATTGTTGCGCTTCGCCTCTCAAGGTTTGCCGCAGTCGTGCCACGTTCTCGAAGTTAGAGAATTTATATCTTGAAGTAGACTGGTGGTACGCGTGATAAAGTGTTTGCCATTCGCCTATATCACCATTAAATATTGGAAGCTGGTATACCTGGCGAGGTGCGGGGCGCATCATTTTTTCTATGCTTTCGGCCAATTGCTCGATACCTCTCGATCTGCTAGCCGATCTCTCTCTCGGCGTGAAGCGCTCGGTTCTAGGGGTTCTGTCGGTTTCTGGGGGTGGCTGGGCTCTGCGACGTAACGGCGACGACGCTCGCTCTCCGGGCCGGCGTGAGGTCTCTAGCCAATCTCTCACATTATTACGATCGTCTACTACGGTATCTCCTCTCTGTGAGCCCTCCTCCTCGATGCGGTTGATCATGGCTGCCAGGTGCTTTTTAATGAGCTCGTGCTCGATCTGCAGCTCGTGTTTCTGGATCTTGGCGAGTTTTTCGGCCGCCTCTAGCTCGGCCTGTCGTTTTTTCGCCTCGGTCGAGCTGCTAACGCGAGAATGCAATAATTCGGGCGGCGCGGGCACATTTTCGGCTAACATCACCTCGCGGTTCGCCGAGCGATTTCGAGTGTACTCACGGGTTTGCAGAGTACCTAGTAGTGCCTCCGCCCTCTCGCCTGCCGCTGTTCCTAGCGGCGCCGCTGCGCCGGCGCGGTCTCTCTCGCGCCGCCGTAGCTGCTCGTCCAGGGACCCCAGCCACGTAGTTATGTTCGTGGGGGATAGTGGCGGGTCTCTGAACTCGGTTCTGATGATGTCCAGCCTGGGGTTGTAGTGGTAGGCGGCGCCATCCTGTGCCTGCCGCGCAGTCGGGTTTGGGTTCAGGTTCAGTTCTGGCTGTTGCGACGGCCCCTGTTCGGCCGTGCCCTGAAGTCCCGGGCTCCTGGTACCGACCATCGCGATTAGTACAATAAATGTTTGTTTCGGATCGGATCTTGAACTGATTTTATCCGGCTCGATCTAGGACCAAAGAATGAAACCGACGCGGGGCTTCATTTACTCGATCTCCTTCGATAGGACAGTGGTTCTTAATTATATTGATCAGATCAGTTCTTGAAATCAAAACCTAACTAAACTATTCTAATATATACACTTAATAAATCACAAAGGACCACCTAATTTACGTAATTAGGGACGAAATAATCAAACTTAAACACTATGACTCTATGATATAAGACATAGACGATCTTACTCGAAAACCTAAACTAGACTGCCTAAACTAAAACCTAAATTAACGATTAACTTATACTGAATCACAAGGCAACTGGGATAGAAAGGATACTTTAGAGACTGGGTTCACTATTTAAACTTCTTCTTTCTTGATTTAAATTAACTGTACTGAATTCATTCCATATAAACTGAGCTTGCTATACTCTATTTATAATTCACAATTCGTCATGTATCCTTAGAGGAACACTTTCTCCGGAACATCCATTTAGAATGCTGAATGCAGCATAACAAAGGACTGAAAACCTTGAAAGCGGAGCGAAAGAGCTCGGACCTCTCTATATTAAAACTAGCCTAGGATACAGATAGCCAGTTTGTAAACAAACTAAAAATGCTTCTAATCGATCTGGCATGCTATAATATCAACGAATTCTTTGATAGAAAGCGCTGACCTGCGCTGAAATTAGAATACCTACTATAATACGTGTAACTACGTTTAACTACGTATATATATATATATACGGATAACTACGGTTTTATGAACTAATATAACGACAGCAATAATAAAATGGAATTAATCAAATATATATATAAATCATGTAATTCTGAAAATGTATTAATCTCAACGATAAGCAATGTATAAATGAGTACCCTAATGTAAAAAAATATGTTACCAATTATTGTATAATAAAAATGACATGTAAAATACTGAATTTTATAAATAAATATCTAAATCTGAATTTTCCCCATAAAGTGTTTCTCTAAGGATAAGTGATGAATGGTGAATTATAAATTCAATTTCATTCATTCTTAAGCACACTGTCAAATACTACGTAGACAGAAAATCCCCGGTATATGCTTGTATTCTCGACCTGTCTAAATCTTTTGACCAGGTTTCCTATGAAATCTTATGGAGTACCTAAACTTAAAGACATCGGTCTTCCAGCTGAGACAATAAGCATCTTTAGGTATTGGTATGGAAACCAGGTCAATAGCGTTAGACGGGCAAACACACTATCTGAGCCATATAAGTTGGAGTGTGACGTGAGACAGGGTGGACTAAGGTCTCCTACCCTGTTTAACGTTTATATTAATGGACTACTCGAAGCACTCAGCAGAATGCATGCTGGCTGCCACATTTTTGACGTATGTCTCAACAATATAAGTTATGCCGATGACATGGTTCTGCTGAGTGCGTCGGTGTGTGGCATTAGAAGGTCACTGACGGTTTGTGAGGTATACACCGCAAGTCACGGCCTTAAATACAACGTGACGAATGATGTCGGACGGAACCGGACAACGGAAGTGCCATGCATCAGCTTTAACGGGTAGCCCCTGGACAGGGTTGATGCTTTTAAATACCTAGGCCATTTTGTTACGTGGGACCTCAGACGATACAGACATCAAACGGGAACGGAGGGCCCTCGCGGTCAGGGCCAATATGATTGCCCGCAGGTTTGCGCGCTGTACAAGGGGGGTAAAAGTGACCTTGTTTAGAGCTTACTGTACCTCTCTCTACACGTGTAGCCTGTGGCTTCGATATACGCAACGAGCCTACACGGCCTTCCGGGTTCAATTTAACAACGCGTTCCGGGTGTTGGTGGGGCTGCCCCGCTTCTGTAGCGCATCAGGGATGTTCGCAGAAGCGAGGGTTGACAGCTTCTATAGCACAATGCGCAAGAGGACTGCATCCCTGGTGCGCCGGGTGCGCGGCAGTCCCTACAACATCCTGAAAATGATAGGGGACAGGATGGATTGTCCCTATTTACGCCACTGTTGTGGGCTACATGCCCAGATTTTGTTTATTTAATTTAATAACTAACCCATAGATTTTAAGATAGTAACAAAATATGAGTATAATTACTTGAAATAAAAAGTTTTATTATTATTATTATATAAATAGAATTTCCATATAAACTGAGCTTGCTTATCTCAGTTTATATGGAAAGAATTCAGTATAGTTTTTAAATCAACAAAGAAGAAGTTTAAATAGTGAACCCAGTCTCCCAAGTATCCTTCCTTTCCCAATTGCCTAGTGATTCAGTACCTATAAGTTTGTGTATACAAGTTAATCGTTTATTTAGGTTTTTTAGTTTAGTCAGTGTAGTTTAGGTTTTCGAGAAAGATCGTCTATATCTTATCTCATAGAGTCATAGTGTTTAAGTTTGATTATTTCGTTCCTAATTACGTAAATTAGGTGGTCCTTTGTGTTTAATTAAGTGTATATATTAGAATAGTTTGGTTAGGTTTTGATTTCAAGAACTGATCTGATCAATATAAATAATTAAGAACCACTGTCCTATCGAAGGAGATCGAGTAAATGAAGCCCCGCGTCGGTTTCAAACACTACGGTCGTCACTAGACCGACACACTACACTCACGACGTCAGGCGATTTACCGGATGTTTTTTGATGTTGTTTATATTTACTAATTACTTGATTCCACGAAGATGAAAGTTTGAAACCATCTTCCTGGTTGACATTTCGGCGTTTCTTGATTTCAATTGCTTCACGTACGATTCTATTATAGTAATTACGTTCCATAGAAAGGATCTTGGGATTATGAAGCTTATTCATGGCGGTTCTTAACAGCCGCGATATGTTCCTTGACTTTTTCAGCAATGGTGCGCTTCGTCGAAACGTCGAAGAATTACCAATGAAAGGTAATTAAATAAATCATATTTATTCGGGATTAAGCCCTGTTTTGTTGTGTTGTGATAATGACATGAAATAAAGTCGAAAAGTGGTAGACCAATTTCTTGGTCGACCGTACATATTTACATGGCCGCGCGGCGCCTGAAAAGGGAAAAAACATAATTGGACTGCTGCGGCGAGAAGCTCGTAAAATTCATGGGTGATTTAAAATATCCAGGATGCTCTGTTTATTTTATAACCAGTAAAAATCTTTGTATTGTACCTAAAAATACACCTTAGACAGTACACCTGTGTAGATTTGTGTAAATTTTGTACCTAATAAAAGATGTTTGTTTGCTTCACCCAACAAGAACCCTTGTAACTAGACTTCAGCCTGTAACTTGGTTGCAATAACTATCATATCTTATCTTATCTTCAACCCCTGACCAAGAGCAAAAGATCAGAAGCTGTACAAACCCATTCCCAATGGGTAAGCCATTCCTATTCCCCAGAAAAGAATTAAGGTGCGTTGGGGTAAGATGGAAGTATGGGAAAGACTAAAAATTTACCGAAAATGCTCTTAAAGCCGTTGAAATAAAGATGACCTTTCGAACTTCGCCCTATTTCCATCTTACCGTAACTTTTTGTTTTGTCTCATTTTGATAAACTCAGTAAATTTGGAGTGAACACTAGTACAAACAGCGACACACCCCATGTAGCACAACTTAGGTTAAATAGGTCGTACTATAATATTGCCGCTCTTTAGATACTTATTTAAGTACTTTGTGAGAGAGCTGGAAAACGTAATTTTAAAGCGGCACCTAGCAACATATTATGAAAATGTATAGTATACATTGGCCTACGATGCGAATGATTTGGCTGCTTTAAGAACGCGGAACTTTCTAATGACAATTTTGTTTTTATTTTTAGTTCCTACTGAAATTGTTGATATCTGAATTATTGGTAAAAGAGTTCTTAATAACATAAATCATATTCACAATAAGTATATTGGAACGCTACTGTTAATATGTTGATGTCTTAAAGTATAAACTCGATGCGTAGTTTTCCAAGAAAACATATCAAAACTTATAAAAGTAAAAATATAATAGAATATAAAAAAGAAAAATATGTTTTATTTTAACAACGTACGTACGTTACGTACGTTTGATAAGCCAACTTACATGAACCGTGTCCCGGTAAAAGAAAATAAATTGGTTTATGTTTTGAGCCATACAATTTGGCCTGTTAAATAGTATTCTAGTCTATAATATGCCTCCCATTAGATTCTTATTTAAACACTCTTTGAAAAAGTTGGAAAACATAATTTTAAAACGTTACCTGGTAACTTATTATGAAAATGTATAGTATACATTGGCCTACGAATGATTTGGCTTCTTTAGGAACGCGGAACTTTCTAATGACAATTTTGTTTTTATTTCTAGTACCTACTGAAATTGTTGCTATCTGAATTATTGGTAAAAGAGTTCTTAATAATATAAATCATATTCACATAAGTATATTGGAACGCTACTGTTAATATGTTGATGTCTTTAAAAAGTTCTCTTAAGGAGTCACGGGAATTCAGGTTATACTTATATAGAATGAATCGCTCTTTCTTTTACTAATATAGTCAGTCTCAGCTGCTTTGCGCCAAACTAGGATACCGTATAACAAGATACTATGAAAATAACTGTTATAAGCGAGCAGTATCAACATTGGTCAATTGTCAAATTTTTCTAATGGCGTAAGCTGCTGAACTTAATTTACCTACAAGTACTACTACTGTCTTATCTACGAACATAACCAGCTAGCTAGATTTGGCGATCCTAAAAACGGGTACCCGTGGAGCGATCAGGTCCGTGGTGTCGCTACTCACCAGCAGCTTGCGAAAGCTGCCCTGCGGTTTATTATTACTATCTTTTTTTCTGTCTTTTGATGTCTTGAGCTTTTGGAAGTCATGCGCGGAGCCGAGGCAAACGCATAGTCTTTCGAAAATTTAATGAATTACAAGGGGTGCACCTCGCAAATGCTTCCCGCTTCATGGGACGCACACAAATACATCACCCACTTGACACAAGATGTATTGTGAAGTTATGGCCACTAAATATACCACGGTTTATGAGCCGGAAATTTACCAAAAAAAACTGTCTCAGGGATAATAGTACCTACACGATGACTCACCAACCACAGGATAGACCTCCAATAATAGCGACACACATAGTGGTCAGAGGGCCATATCGGTGCGGGGAGATAAGAGCTGAGAGGTGTCATTTAGACTAAATATCAACCAAAGGCGACTCGCCAGGAAATGTAAGTTTCCTCGTAGGTCCTCCAGCACGCAGGTGTTGCGACTCCATGACAAACGACGACAGTACATCACTATAACTTAAGCGTCAAGATACTTCGAACATGTACGAAACTTCAAAGCGATATTAACGCTTTAAGCTTATGGCGACGTTGGGCTTTCTCTTCGTAACTCCGATGAAAGTTAGTGTAGCACTCTGTAAAATCATTTTGGATACACAATCACAAACGTAAGGCCATAATACAGGGTTAAGTACATACAACGTCACTCACCTTATCTCAATTATTATCTGGAATCATATATATGTAATTAGGTACATAACAAAAAAATATTAGTATCTATAATTTTGACCATAATTACTTAATAAAAATCCAAATAAAAATAGAGTTAAAATAGAACGATAATAAAGATAAATGAATTTTGGTTAATATAAGTAGCTAGTTTACATGGATGGAATAGTACTTGGAGGCTGTCTCACTATGTTTTAGGTTTACAAAATTTGATAGGGTTGTCTTATGAGACTTGACTAAGCACTATTAGTAATAGAAGTAGGATAAGTACTTATGAATATCAATAAATCATTATATAACAAACGAAATAAATTATTGCAACTCTTATCTATTACAATATTTGTACTAAGCATATCCGTAATATATGTATTAAGTATTAACTAAATGCGTAGTTCTCCAAGAAAACATATCAGAACTTATAAAAGTAAAAATATAGTAGAAGATAAAAAAGAAAAAATATGTTTTATTTAAACAACGTACGTACGTTACGTACGTTTGATAAGCCACCTTACGTGAACCGTGTCGCAGTAAAAGTAAATTAATTGGTTAATTTTTTGGGTCATATATTTTGGCCTGTTAATTAGTATTCTCCCCTATTGTATGTCTTTGCCATTAGAGATATTTTTGAGATCTGGAAAAGGTAATTTTAAGGCATCGTCTGGTAACTTATTATAAAAATGTAGACATTGGCCTACGAAGGATTTGGCTTCTTTAAGAACGCGGAACTTTCTAATGACAATTTTGTTTTTATTTCTAGTACCTACCTACCAAAATTGTTGATATCTGAATTCTTGTTAAAAGAGTTCTTAATAACATAAATCATTTTCTCATAAATATATTGGAATTGGAACGCTACTGTTAATATGTTGATGTCTTTAAAAAGTTCTCTTACGGTGTCAAGGGAATGCAGATTATATATAGAACGAATTCCTCTTTTTTTACAAATATAGTTTGTAGGTCAGCTTCTTTGCGCCAAACCAGAATACCGTATGACAAGATACAATGAAAATAACTGTGATAAACTAAGTTAGCAGTATCAACAAGTACGCTGCTAAACTTAATTTACATCCGAGTACGACACGATTAAATGGGGACTCTATTTTTTGTCGAATGTTATACCCATCTTATCTACGAACTTAGCCAGCTAGCTAGATTTGGTGATCCTAAAAACGAGTCCCCATGGAGCGATCAGGTCCGTGGTGACGATACTCACCAACAGCTTGCGGAAGCTGCCCTGCGGTTTTTATAATTACTATCTTTTTTTTTGTCTTTTGATGTCCTTTCCTGGGCTTTCGGAAGGCCTGCGCGGAGCCGAGGTTAACGCATAGAGTATTTCAACAATTTAATGAATTACAATGGGTGCACCTCGCATATGCTTCCCGCGTCATGGGACGCACACAAATACATCACCCACTTGACACAAGATGTATTGTGAAGTTATGGCCACTAAATATACCACGGTTTATGAGCCGGAAATTTACCAAAAAAACTGTCTCAGGGATAATGGTACCTAGACGATGACTCACCAACCACAGGATAGACCTCCATTAATATCGACACACATAGTGGTCAGAGGGCCACATTGGTGCGGGGAGATAAGAGCTGAGAGGTGTCATTTAGACTAAATATAAACCAAAGGCGACTCGCCAGGAAACGTAAGTTTCCTCGTAGGTCCTCCAGCACGCAGGTGTTGCGACTCCATGACAGACGACGACAGTACATCACCATAACTTAAGCGTCAAGATACTTCGAACATGTACGAAACTTCGAAGTAAAATTAACGCTTTAAGCTTATGGCGACGTTGGGCTTTCTCGACGTAACTCCGATGAAAGTTAGTGTAGCACTCTGTAAAATCATTTTGGATACACAATCACAAACGTAAGGCCATAATACAGGGTTAAGTACATACAACGTCACTCACCTTATCTCAATTATTATCTGGAATCATATATGTGTAATTAGGTATATAAGAAAAAAAAATAGTATCTATAATTTGACCATAATTACTTAATAAAAATCCAAATAAAAATAGAGTTAAAATAGAACGATAATAAAGATAAATGAATTTTGGTTAATATAAGTAGCTAGTTTACATGGATGGAATAGTACTTGGAGGCTGTCTCACTATGTTTTAGGTTTACAAAATTTGATAGGGTTGTCTTATGAGACTTGACTAAGCACTATTAGTAATAGAAACAGGATAAGTACTTATGAATATCAATAAATCATTATATAACAAACGAAATAAATTATTGCAACTCTTATCTATTACAATATTTGTACTAAGCATATCCTTAATATATGTATTAAGTATTAACTAAATGCGTAGTTCTCCAAGAAAACATATCAGAACTTATAAAAGTAAAAATATAGTAGAAGATAAAAAAGAAAAAATATGTTTTATTTAAACAACGTACGTACGTTACGTACGTTTGATAAGCCACCTTACGTGAACCGTGTCGCAGTAAAAGTAAATTAATTGGTTTATTTTTTGGGCCATATATTTTGGCCTGTTAATTAGTATTCTACCCTATTGTATGTCTTTGCCATTAGAGACATTTTTGAGATCTGGAAAAGGTAATTTTAAGGCATCGTCTGGTAACTTATTATAAAAATGTAGACATTGGCCTACGAAGGATTTGGCTTCTTTAAGAACGCGGAACTTTCTAATGGCAATTTTGTTTTTATTTCTAGTACCTACCTACCAAAATTGTTGACATCTGAATTCTTGTTAAAAGAGTTCTTAATAACATAAAACATTTTCTCATAAATATATTGGAATTGGAACGCTACTGTTAATATATTGATGTCTTTAAAAAGTTCTCTTAAGGTGTCAAGGGAATGTAGATTATATATAGAACGAATCCCTCTTTTTTTACAAATATAGTTTGTATGTCAGCTTCTTTGCGCCAAACCAGAATACCGTATGACAAGATACAATGAAAATAACTGTGATAAACTAAGTTAGCAGTATCAACATTGGTCAATTGTCCGATTTTTCTAATAGAGTAAGCTGCTGAACTTAATTTACATCCGAGTACGACACGACTAAATGGGGACTCTATTTTTTGTCGAATGTTATACCCATCTTATCTACGAACTTAGCCAGCTAGCTAGATTTGGCGATCCTAAAAACGAGTCCCCGTGGAGCGATCAGGTCCGTGGTGACGCTACTCACCAACAGCTTGCGAAAGCTGCCCTGCGGTTTTTATAATTACTATCTTTTTTTCTGTCTTTTGATATCCTGGGCTTTCGGAAGGCCTGCGCGGAGCCGAGGTTAACGCATAGAGTATTTCGACAAATTAATGAATTACAAGGGGTGCATCTTGCAAATGCTTCCCGCGTCATGGGACGCACACAAATACATCACCCACTTGACACAAGATGTATTGTGAATTTATGGCAACTAAATATACCGCGGTTTATGGGCCGGAAAACTACAAAAAAAACTGTCTCAGGGATAATGGTACCCAGACGATGACTCACCAATCACTGGATAGACCTTTATTAATATCGACACACATAGTGGCCTGAGGGCAACATCGGTACGGGAAGATAAGAGCTGAGTGCTGACTAAATATAAACCGAAGGCGACTCGCTACTTACATTTCCTCGTAGGTCCTCCAGCACGCAGGTGTTGCGACTCCACGACAGACGACGACAATACATCACCATAACTTATGCGTCAAGATACTTCGAACATGTTCGAAACTTCGAAGCAAAATTAACGCTTTAAGCTTATGGCGACGTTGGGCTTTCTCGACGTAACTCCGATGAAAGTTAGTGTAGCACTGTAAAATCATTTTGGATTCACAATCACAAACGTAAGGCCATAATACAGGGTTAAGTACATACAACGTTACTCACCTTATCTCAATTATTATCTTGAATGTAATGTATGAAAATGTAATGTATAAAAAATGTATGAAAAAAAAATATTAGTATCCATAATTTGACGATAATTACTTAATAAAAATCCAAATAAGAATAGATACATAATAGTAACTTTTTACAATGTTTATAATAACTTATCATTTATGCAATAATAATCATTCGTCATAATTACGAAAAAAGTATACAAAAATCACCTGCTACCAGAAAAGTAGAGGAGCGCCTAGGGCGGTGACCGCACTCGCGGGAGCGGATACGAGAGCGAACACGGAGAGAAACAGGAGCGCCTAGCGCAGTGACCGCGCTCGCGAGAGCGGATACGAGAGCGAACACGGAGAGAAACAGGAGCGCCTAGCGCGGTGACCGCACTCGCGGGAGCGGATACGAGAGCGAACGCGGAGAGAAACAGGAGCGCCTAGCGCGGTGATCGCACTCGCGGGAGCGGATACGAGAGCGAACGCGGAGAGAAACAGGAGCGCCTAGCGCGGTGATCGCACTCGCGGGAGCGGATACGAGAGCGAACGCGGAGAGAAACAGGAGCGCCTAGCGCGGTGATCGCACTCGCGGGAGCGGATACGAGAGCGAACGCGGAGAGAAACAGGAGCGCCTAGCGCGGTGACCGCACTCGCGGGAGCGGATACGAGAGCGAACACGGAGAGAAACAGGAGCGCCTAGCGCAGTGACCGCGCTCGCGGGAGCGGATACGAGAGCGAACGCGGAGAGAAACAGGAGCGCCTAGCGCGGTGACCGCGCTCGCGGGAGCGGATACGAGAGCGAACACGGAGAGAAACAGGAGCGCCTAGCGCGGTGACCGCACTCGCGGGAGCGGATACGAGAGCGAACACGGAGAGAAACAGGAGCGCCTAGCGCAGTGACCGCGCTCGCGGGAGCGGATACGAGAGCGAACGCGGAGAGAAACAGGAGCGCCTAGCGCGGTGACCGCGCTCGCGGGAGCGGATACGAGAGCGAACGCGGAGAGAAACAGGAGCGCCTAGCGCAGTGACCGCACTCGCGGGAGCGGATACAAGAGCGAACGCGGAGAGAAACAGGAGCGCCTAGCGCTGTGACCGCGCTCGCGGGAGCGGATACGAGGGCGAACGCGGGGTGGGACAGGGGCGAGTTGCGTGGTGAGCGCACTTGCGGGAGTGCATACGAGACCGAGCATGGGGCGGGACAGAAGCCAATTTTGCGGCAAGTGCACTCGCGGGAGCGGATACGGGGGCGAGCGCTGTCGTTTGCACTTGCGTAGTGAGATTTAAAGCCGGCTTGGTTAATTGGTGGAGGCTCGGACACGGCCAACAACTGTTCATTCAGGATCCGGGGAACGGTACCTTGGTACAGTACCTTACTTTTTGTACCAACGGCGTGTATTTGGACCATTGCTGCTTGTTGGGGTTCTTCTGCAGTACTATAAATGTAGCAGGCTCACTCCGGCGAAAGTAGAAGTCTTCCCGTTGGAAAAACATCTTCCTCGACTCAGACTTTTTTTTTGGCAGCTGCCCTGAGATTGAGGACGGAGTGAATTTTATTCCTCCAAACTGATTTTTATTTATGTCGCAATATACGGCACTGCCAATGGTAGGAGGTTTGTGCCAAAACCAAAAGGCAAGCTGAATGCGAGTCATTGGCCAAAGATAGCCGCCAGTTTAAGGATAATTGTTGATTGATAGGGTCAAAATAGGTGAATGATGCATCTACATGACGATTGCTTGATACGATGGGACAGTATCCAAGATAAATTTGTCACATGGGTTGACAATGCGGATATGGAGGACAAATGGTGTAAAAGTATTATTGGATTAACATTTGCCCATCCAACCTCGTGGACTCTAATGTGACCGACCGCGCAAATTCAGGCTGTCTCAGGAGCACTCGGGTACGTGGGGTCGCTACTCCCCAACAGCTCGCCGCAAAAGCTGCCCAGCGTTGACTGATTGCGCTGGTAGCACCAGCGGGCGATGGGGTCATCAGATCTCTACGCCTTTTTTTATAAAGACTACCAATTTAAAGTTAAAACTACTTTAGGTAACGATATTGAAAATGTATCACTGCTTCAAATGATTGTATAGCCTAAAGCAGAAGATGATTAAATACAGAAAACAGTTCAATTTTAAATAAATAATAAATATTTATTCCCAATTAGTTAAACGCAGGTAAAATTCCGATTTTAAAATGTGATTTTTAAGCGAAGGTAAAGTTTCGTATGTTTTATTTATTTATTTATTGCATCACGTTATTCGAGGCACTAACTATGATAGTATCCAGCACTGGCCACTGAGATTTACGTTGTTTCTATTTTTTCTTTCAATAATAAACTTAGGGTTCCAGTTTATAGTTTTCATTGTAATTTTTTTAGCTGTTCCAATATACAAATGTCGTTCTTATTTTCTACGGCAGAATATTCGCCATCGCCCAACAATTAACCCACAAGACAATTGACCTAGCGTGCCCAGCGAGAAAAGCGTGTCCTCTGAAATTCGAAGTTCGTATAGTGTCATCCCGCTCACTCAAATGCAGTTTAACATGAGAGCGAGAGGTCAACACGTTACTAAATTCGAACTTTGAGAGTCAGAGTAACCACTCAGCTAAGAAAAATGCTTTCGAATGTATGGCGGATGTCTGTCTGTCCAGCCAACGGCTGTTCTCTACAAATCGAATTTCTCAACAGATTCCCGTGAAATTTAGGGAGCAGGTTCGATAATTATAGGGCATTTTTTCGTCGATTCAAGATTTTTACAATGGCGCAGGTATGGGGGGTTGACAGAATAGTGATTGAGAGATATTCACAGGGTGCACAAGTTGTACTCTGAAGTACGTTTAGAAATACATTTTGCACATAGATAGTATGGGATGGGCCAAAAATGTTTGCACTTTTGAAACATCGATAAAAATTAAACTATATATGTTATTCTATGTTTTATTTATTTAACCTAGTAACAGATAATTCCAATTTATTAAAAAAAAACATCATCGTGATGTCCTCCGTCTTGTAATTGGCACTCCTGTAATCGACTACGTGAACCTTAGAAAAACAGCTTTTTATAAAACTGTTTAACACAAAAAGCCCGTAGATTTCCCGTGAAACGATCTAGTATAAATAAAATTGTACGAAGTGACCTATAGTTTCCCGCCAAAATGTATGGCACACGCTATATAAAGGCGGGAAAGTGATATAGGGTATTCTTAATACCGGAAAACCAAACAAACCAGTCAGAGAACAAGGAACAACCTTACTTTAGGGATATTTAATACTTCTTGGGCTATGTTCGTTCCTGTTGTATCGTCTGACTTTAAGATACAATATTTTTAACCCGTTATTTTGTACAGTAATGATGATGTAGGTACATCATTGTAAAATAGAGTGATTACATAATTATTTACCTATATACTGTATTTAGATACTCGTAGAAAGTTATAGTATTAATCCTTTTTTAAGGCAGCTTGAGCATATTGGGATAAGAGGAAATGCACTTGAGCTATTTTGTAGTTACTTACGTAACAGACAACAGGCTGTACAAACCGAGAGATATAATATTCGAAACAAAACAGTAGATCAGGTACAATCTCGCTTCGCAACCGTTCTATTAGGGGTCCCCCAAGGAAGCATCATTGGGCCGCTGTTGTTCTTAATCTACCTAAACGAACTGCCCAATATTTTTAATGAACCATGTGTGTTATTTGTGGTCGCTCGCCAAGGCTGCCGAGGGAAACTTCTGTCAGTCGTCCTTACCACCCATGCGAAATGCAGATGGTAACTTGGCCCACAGTGCTAAAGAGAAAGCCGATCTTTTGGGGACCCTCTTTGCCTGGAACTCGACTTGACGGAAGCATCGTACTACCTACCGTCCCGTGTTGTGGATCCTCCATGCCGGAGATAACCTTCACTCAAAGGGATGTCCGGCGGGAATTGCTTTGCCTAGATGTTCACAAGTCGAGTGGGCCAGAAGGCATACCGGAAGCGGTGCTTAAGCAGTGTGCTCCTGAGTTGTGCCCTGTGTTAACGCGCCTCTTCGTACTTTCTTACCACAAAGCGCAGGAAAAAGTCTTCGTGGCAGACTGCCTATGTGCATGCAGTGCGCAAAAAAGCGACAGGTCAGATCTATCGAATTACAGGCCCATCGCAATCACGTCTCTTCTCTCTAAGGTGATGGAGCGTGTGATAAACACGAAACTCCTAAGATACCTAGAAGACCACGATTTGATCAGCGACTGTCAATACGGCTTTCGCCACTGTTGCTGCAACGGTTATTTCCTAGTATATCTCACACACCGCTAGGCCTCGGCCATTGAGAGTCAAGGTGAGGCATTGGCAGTTAGCCTAGACATAGACAAGGCGTTCGATCGGATCTGGCAGGGTCTTCTATGGAAGTTGCCATCTTACGAACTACCCGAGGGTTTGTGCAAATGGGTCGCCACCTTATTAACCAATAGAAGCATAAGAGCCGTGGTTGATGGTAGCTACTCAAAAACCATGGTTATTAAAGCAGGCGTCCCCCAAGGCTTCGTACTATGTCCAACGCTGCTTCTGCTGCATGTCAATGACATGCTGTTCAACGATAGTATTCATTGTTATGCAGACGACACTACCGGAGATGCACTTTACACAGGCCAAGCAAACATCCCTCATTCCGTTGTGGAAGAAACTCGCGAACTTATGAGCTAATTAGAGTGCTGAATAGGACATAATATTTTAGTTTTCGGTTGATGGTTATTTTATAAATTTGTGATATAGAGATGCGATGCAAGAGCTCATTATATGTACTTAATAAGAGATGGAACACTGAGAATAAGTGTAAATTAAATATATGATATAATCCTAGGTGGGCTAACTTTTAGGTTGAGGAAAAAAGCTAGAAAGCTTTTTAAAAATTTTTCTACTCCTGTACTTCTTTCTGTCATTTAAATGGTTACCAACTCTAATATAAGGACATACATTACTTAAGACTTGCAAAACTCTATAGTCTATTTCCCAAAAAAGCATTGCTAAGCGTGTCACAATGTCGCTATTAACGTATTCCTTCCCGTAATCTAGTCATTTATATTCAGTGAGTCTTAAACTAATGTTATATGAAACAATTTATATTACCAACTTAACAAACCGCCGAATTCATACAGTTTTAAATTAAAAAAAAATGTACGTAAAAGCATTGCTTAAAAAAAGAAACATTTTTTACAATTGACGTACACATATTTTATCGCCTAATTTTTTTCAAATCATAACATGTTTTTTTCACTGGCAAGACTACGCGAATTTAAAAAATAAGAAAGCCATAGATATTGATTGACATCTAGCTTTTTAATTTTCTTCGTGGCGCAATATTTTATTCATCTTGAAGTCGTTGGTTGTTGTCTTGTTATAAACTGTTGAAAGTGAGAAAAATGTAGGAAGACGAGCCTAATTGTACTTACTACAGATGAAATTTGTGTCGTGGCGCAAGAAGTATCAAACAATTTGCTGCTAGAAAAATTTCGGCGCAAATATAAATATTTAGACTTTTTGTGTCATTCATTAATTAAGTAGGGATCCCTGGAAGGGAAGGGGTTCGAAAAACCTGTCGTAATTAATGAATGGACCCTTAGTTGTAGAAAAACTATTGTATATAGACTTTTGTTTTAAACTGAGCTAATCGGCTTAAAGAATAAAGTGGCCGATTCCCTCAGTTTAAAAACCAAGGACTATATACAACGTTGTATAATTTGGGCAAAAAACACTCGTCTTCCTTTGCGATACTTGCGATTGTCCTTACGTTATTAAATAATGGCCCTTTAGTCGTAGAAAAACTATTGTTTGCAAAGTTGTATAATTCGGTCTAAAACGCTCGTGGCGTCTTTGGGTGAAGACACATATATCAGCATCGAATCTCATTTTGTAGTACAAAAACGCAATATTATATGGAGATGCGTCCGCATCAATTCACCCTTCCGCATCGATTCAGCTTCAGCATTAAATGCGTATAAGTGTAGCTATCCATTTAACATACTTAAGAATGCTTATTCACGATAAAGCATGAGGACGGCTGCTTAAGACGTGAAAGTAGATGCTTGCGAATGAGAATACTTCATTACGTGTGAGACATAACGCTTGCGATTGATAAAGGCTGCTTAAGCGTGAGCCGGGAAGCTTGCGAATAAGAGAGCATGCTTAAGCATGGTATTCACAGAGTGCGGGCCGACGACCGCGTCATTACCTTATCACAATGTGTCCATCTAGCGAAGTGCACTAGTTTGTTTACATTGCAATAATTACTTACTTGCGAAAATGGACGAGGAGAAATTGATTATGCTAGTGCAAAATTATCCTTGCCTTTCTGACATGGCTTCACCAATATATAGTGATCACCAGAGGAAGGAAAATGCATGGGTAGAAATAGCGAAAATAATGTCATTTAACCGTAAGTATTTGCAAAATACGCAATTTTGATATTCATAGGTGCTTATTTAACCAGTGTCCTTGCAAAGGACTAATTTTAGGACGACAACAATTTCCATATTTTAGCACATTCAAACGATCTGCGAAATACAGCTGCAGGAATTAATATTGTATTACGTTTCTACCCACATTGCTCGTTTTTAATTTCTTTGGCTTAATTAAAGTATTGTGCGTATTACATACGTACTCGTACATGATAAAATAAATTAATTTTAATACTACTTTCATAAAACACAATCAATATGGTTTTAATTTAATGATTCGTTTTATTTTAAGTAACTAGGTACTTCATCGTACTAAATGTTGATTAAAAATGTACTTATGTTATGTCATGCTTATACAACAATTACGTTCTATTTACGGTTTCATTTAGCCAAATTACTTGCCCATGAATTGAGTTGAAGTATTTTTTGAAGTTATCTCGAACATTCAAAGCATCGCTAGTCTATTCTCGGACAGATCTTATAGGTTGTAAATTGGAAGTTCTAACAAAACTGCCTTGTGGTTCATGTACCATAGTAGTATTAAATTTTGCGTATTTGTTTGTATAGTTATGAAGACAAATTGTTGCCATTATTACCGTGTTCAAGCATGTCGGTTCCAATCGAATTTTCCGTTGATATATGTCAAATTTTCGTGCTAAAATTCCAAATGCACTTTCAACCACCCTTCTAGCACCACTCTGTCTGTAGTTATATATTTTAACTTCTTCATTATTTCGCATTTGTTCTCCTGGGTATGGCCGCATGAGATGTCGGTGGAGTGGGAATGCTTCATCGCCAACGAATACATACCTACGGCATTGGTTGGGATATACCTGGAAAAACATTCCAGTCTGTAGGAATATTGAGTTTATTAAGACTTAAATAAGATTAAAAGCAAGTCTTCATACGCATTAAACTAAATTGTGCTGATTATATGTTATGGGTTGGTTAATTTTGGTTCATGTTGATTTTTATTCCTTATTAGCACTTAAGATAATTTAAAAAAATACAGTGCTAAGTCATTTACAAAGCTATCACCTAATAAATATTATAAAGTAAAAATAAAAACTGCCACTAGTGTTTCAAAACTTCCATTGATAACTCTAGTTTTCCAGAGTGGATTAATCCATGTGCTTCGTTTTTTGCTTTTTTTCCTTTTCATTGCTTCTATAATACACGCTATCACAATAACGTTTATAGTTGACCTATCCATAACGGTTTTCAACTTCAACTGCGGCATAACGTATGAGATTCAATTCAATAGCATGCGATCGCATGCTTTAGCGGATGAAAGCATGCTAAATGATACTTCAGCTTTAAAAACGTGCGTTAGCTCCCTTTAGCACCTGAACACATGTAACAGCATACTTTAACTTCCGATGCGTATAGTGTGTCCAAAATCATCCAGCTAAATGCGATTCGATGCTGATATATGTGTCTTCACCCTTTCTTTGCCCTTATTGTCCTTACGTAATTAGTGAACGGCCCCTTCGTGGTAGAAAATCTATTGTATGCAATGTTGTATAATTGTGTCAAAAAACACTCGTGGCGTCTTTACTTGCGATGCTCGCCAAGGCTCGCATCGCAACCCACGCCACTTGTCTTTTTTGACCCCTATTATACAACAGTTGCATAAAATACTATTTTTAAACTATAAAAGCTAATTAAATCGTTAAATCACATAATATCATTTGATCTGGATAAAGTAAGGGCGTTTTCTAGAACATAAATTGATAAACATCAGCGTAAACCAATATTTATATGTTTTGGTAAAATACCGGTTTTGGATTATAATTACCGGTAATTTACCGGCTCCATATTTGTCCAGTTTAGTGGTAAACCGGTAAACCGGTATACCGGCTTGCATTCCCTAGTTGGTAGTATTTATTAAGCTTTATATTTGTTCATTGTTTCATATTTTTTGGATATACCGCTTAGAAGATAGAGGGGGGATGTTGTCACAATTTATGCTACTTTCGGAGCGATTATTTCCGAAAATATGCACTAAATCAAATTTTTTTAGAAACCTCAGTGTATTTTTTCAGTCTCGGTTACATGTCTGGAGTGCCCCCCTAGAGATATATTTTTTTATTAATTATCTATCAAACTAAGTAGAGGCTTACCCAAGACACTTATGCTCCAAATTTCATCAATATACATCTAATGGTTTTTGAGTAAAATGCCTGTGAAATACGGACGGTTGGACGGACATGACGAAACTATAAGGGTTACGTTTTTGCCATTTTGGCTACGGAACCCTAAAAATGTTCCTTCAATTAAACCGATTGCCCATAACGCATATTGACTGATGGACGTGAGAAAGCTGTGCGCAAGATGCAAGATGGGTGCCGCGATTGCTCACCATCGCACACCACTTCACCCTTGAAAGTAAGGAACGGTCGAAACAATTGACTGAAAAGGGAGGAAGAAGACGAAGCCAGTCCCATCTGCTGCGGCCGCATTAAAAAAAAAAGAAACTGTTGTTTCATCAGGACAATGCCCCGGTTCACACGTCCATTATTGCAATGGCTAAAATTTATCAGTGAAGTTCGAATTGCTCATGCACCCTATTCGCCAGATCCCTTGGATAATTTTCTGTTCCCTAGCTTGAAAAAGTGGCTGGGCGGTAAAAGATTTCCTAATAATCTAGAGGAAGAAAGCAAGTCTGCGGTCGGCCGACATTTAAATCTAAACAATCTAAACTTCTTAAAATATTGAAAAAGAAATGTGGTATAATGTAACTGAATTTCTGAGCGATGACATTATTATTTAATTATACCTTATTGATTGGTTTGATATTTATATTCATTATAATATAACTTGCACGCTTATTATTTTAAATCTACGAAAACAGAAATGTTACTATGGCTTTAGTGAAATTTTACTTGTAGAAATATTATATAAATTATTAATTTACCATCTAACATCAAATTTATTAATTATTATATTTTAGATATACTGATATTTCTAATTTGCTTATTCGTCTAATTTTATTTATCTACTCTATTATTATTATTATCGTATGGCTTTGTTTTTTTTTTTCGATTTTGTTTAAAAATTAACACCTAAGTTCTTGACTTCCTATTCCTATATCCTATTGTACGTCATAAAGACATATTACA
Organism: Hedya salicella; assembly: GCA_905404275.2. Lineage (NCBI taxonomy): Eukaryota > Metazoa > Arthropoda > Insecta > Lepidoptera > Tortricidae > Hedya > Hedya salicella. Next base: position 11,748,804 of record FR990096.1, on the reverse strand, counting down.
GAGACACTATGATCATTGTAATACCTGTATCAATTAATGTACACAATAAATGATTTCATTTGATTTTGATTTGATGGCTATTTTGAGGAGCTTGACACTGATCACCTTAAACAGGGTATCTAAGCTATTGAACATCACTGGAAAAAGTGTATCGAGTTAAAAGAAGACCACTAACGAGTATATTGAGAAATAAATAAGTTTTTTTTTTCAATTATTTTGTGTTATCTTTGTTAGACCGGCTACTTCTGGGTCCACCCGCGTATCGTAGCACAACCCACGAAATAAATATGTTTTTTTTTAATTTCTATGTCAGTAACCAGTGTGGTTGCCGGCTTGAGAATAGGGCACTTTGTGCTTCTCCGTGGATGTCGTATAAGCCGACTTAAGGAATAAAATGACGACCATCCAAGTCAACTTGGCATTCCCAAGGAGGGTTGACGTCAGGCAGGCAGCCGGTTGTAAAAAATATGCCAAATTCTTTGCAGCATGAATACCGGACCAATTGAGATAAATGACAGAGTTGGGGCGTACCCTGCAGGCGACGCGCAGGGGTAGCACCCGGCTCCTGTGGGAAATGGACAAGGGTTGTCGCACCAGCCCGGGTGGGGGCGACGGAAGAAGCGAGCCCGGGAACCAAGGTATGTGAGATTGAGGTATGCAAGTCGGAATGTAAGGACAATGACTGGAAAAGGAAGGGAGCTAGCGGATGTGATGAAAAGGCGCAGGATAAATGTAGCTTTTTATAAGAAACGAAATGGAAGGGTACTAGAGCTAGAGAGATAGGGGAAGGATACAAGTTTTACTACTGTGGAAGGATGGCAAACGTAATGGTGTTGGTATAGTGCTGGACCATAGATTGAAACAGAGTGTAACGAATGTCAATAGGAAGAGTGATAGGGTAATGGCTATGAAAGTAATGTTTGAGAACGTGGTACTAAATTTTGTAAATGTGTACGCTCCTCAGAGTGGATGTGATGATGTATTGAAAGAGAAGTTCTGGGAAGGATTTGAATATTCCAGGGAATGAAGAGATATATGTTGGTGGAGATTTTAATGAACATGTGGGAAGAATGAATGTAGATTATAAAAGGGTACATGGGGGGTTTGGCTATGGAAACCGAAACACGGAGGGAGAAACCTTGCTGCAAACTGCTTTAGCCTTTGACTTGGCCATTGCCAATACATGGTTTAAAAAGAAAGATGAACATCTGATTACAAAAGTGGCGAGCATGCGACACAGATTGACTACTTCCTTGTTGAAAGGAGGAAAATAAGCTGTGTCAAAGAATGCAAAGTAATACCTGGAGAACATTTAGTATCAGAACATAGGCTGCTAGTTATAGAAGTCACCATAAAAATCCAGTCACGGAGTAAAAATGAACGGCCCCCTGCCAAAATAAAGTGGCATATGTTAGAGAAGAATGAGTGCGCAAGTAAGTTTAAAGAAAATGTGGTAGACAAAATGATAGAAATGAAGGATATGGAAAACTTAAATGCAAATGAATGTTAGAACATGATTGCGAATTATATAAGGAAGGTGGCGAAAGATATCTTAGGAGAATCGAAAGGGAAATGCGTGTTAGACAACGAAACGTGGTGGTGGAATGATGAGGTGCAAGAAATAGTGAAAAAGAAGAAGCAAGCATTTAAGGAATGGCAGAGTGTTGAAAACGGAAATGAAAGTGAGAAGGAAGCTAAGAGGATTGAGTATAAAGAGTGTGAGAAGATAGCTAAACGAGCGGTTGCTATTGCCAGATCAGCAGCTCAGGACCAATTATATGAGGCTTTGGAAAGTCCTAAAGGGGAGAAACAACTGTATCGCTTAGCAAAAGCAAGAGAAAGGAATGCTAGAGATGTATGCAATGTAAAATGTCTGAAAGACGATGCCGGAAAGGTGTTAACGGAAGACGAAAGTATAAAGTGTCGGTGGAAAGGCTACTTGGAAAAGCTCATGAATGAAGAGAATGCTTGGAACGGAGTGTTAGAAAGCCAACCATTGAATATGGGTGTTGTAAATAAATAGACATTGATGAAGTAAGGAAGGCTGTGAAAAGTATGAAATGGGAAACCTGTCGGACCAGATGAAATACCAGGAGAGGTGTGGAAGTTGTTGAGTGAGGATGGATGTAGGTGGCTGACTTTATTCTTCAATAAATTGTTGCAGGAGGAGAGTATCCCCGACGAATGGTGCGACAGCCTAATTGTGCCCATTTTTAAAAATAAGGGGGATGTACAAGAATTCAACAACTATAGAGGAATAAAGCTCATGTCACATAGTATGAAAGTGTTGGAGAAAGTAATAGAGAGACGAATGAGATCGGTTTTATGCCGGGCAGGGGTACAACGGACGCCATATTCGCACATCGCCAATTGTGTGACATGCGCAAAAAAAACCTGCATATGGTGTTTGTTGATCTCGAGAAGGCTTATGATCGTGTACCTCTTGAGGTTTTGTGGTGGGCCTTGAAAGAGAAATGTGTGCCTGGGAAGTATGTGGGGTTGATTCGGTCTATGTATGACAGATGTTGTACACGCGTCCGGTCGGTGGCTGGCACCACGGACAGGTTCAGTGTCGCGATGAGCTTACACCAGGGGTCGGCTTTAAGCCCCTACCTCTTCCTGCTTGTCATAGACGCTCTGTCGTCAGGCACTCAGGAGGAAGCACCCTGGTGTATGCTCTTTGCTGACGATATTGTCCTTGTCGGTGAAGAGGGGCTTGAAATTCAAAGCAGACTAGAGCAAATAAAATCAATCGATCCAAAACAGACGGCTGATTTGCAATTTTGGCGGTCTCCCCAATCTAACGCCCATAGAACTCGATGGCGTAACGCTGCCAGTCTGCTCCGATTTCCGATACCTAGGGTCACTCATACAGTGCGATGGTGATATTGACCTTAACACTAAAAACCGAATCAGCGCAGGATGGATGAAGTGGCGACAGGTCTCGGGAGTAATATGCGATGCCCGAATGCCCCTTCGATTGAAGGGCAAAATCTACAAGAGCATTGTGAGACCTGTCGTCATGTATGGATCGGAATGTTGGGCCGCAAAGGTGACGGATGAAAACAGATTGCATGTTACGGAGATGAGAATGTTGAGATGGATGAGTGGCGTGACGAGAATGGATCGGATAAGGAATGAGTATATAAGAGGAAGCCTGAAAGTAGCACCCGTAGTCGATAAGCTAAGAGCAAATCGCCTACGGTGGTATGGACATATTATGCGGAGGGATGAGAGCCATGTGACAAGAAGGGTATTAGATATGCATGTGGAAGGATTTAAGAGGAGGGGTAGGCCGAGGAAACGGTGGATGGATTGCGTGAGAGATGACATGAAGAGGAAGGATGTAAGTGACGAGATGACGAGTGATAGAGAGGTATGTAAGAAAAAAACATGCTGCGCCGACCCCAAGTAAATGGGATAAGGACAAGCGAATGATGATGTCAGTAACCAATATAAAATGACCCCACACCGCGTAGATTTTGCTGTGGAGTACGGCTCTGCTATCAATGGATTTTCTTAGAGACGGCCGTTTTTAGCTTATATTTTGTATGAAACCCTCAGCATGCGAGTAAGACTCGCACTTGTCCGGTTTTTTCTGAATTTTATTGCTCATCACAATATAGGTACTCTCACTGAAGGTAGAAATATGGAATTTGAAATAGATACCGTTAAAGACGTAAATATTCACTACAGAAGGATTTTTGAAATACATTTCCTTAGGGGGTGAAATTAATTTTGAATTTTTCGAACGAACGTAGTACGCAGACGACGAAGTCGCATGCAAACGCTCGATCTCAATGAAGATTTAGGTAAACAAACCTTAAAAGCATAATGAAGCATAAATTCTACCAGTATGTAGATACTATTGAATTAACACAAATAAAAATCAACGTCAATTTGAGACTTTGTCAAACGTCACAAAGTCTCAAGTGGACATGAATCTCTAATGAGTATTTTCTAAAATGGTAATATCACTAGTTGGCGCCACCGTGACGTAAGGTCTATCTGACAAGAAGTGTCAAAATCTTGTGCTGTGATTGGTCGATGTTGACACTTCTTGTCAATTAGACCTATTAAACCTTACGTCATGTGGCGCCAACTGGTGATATTTCCATTTTAGATAACCCTCATTAAGCCATTTAGACATCAAATGCATGATATTTGTATGCATCTAAGTGTTAATCATACCTATAGCATAAAAGCTCTTTAATCATACATTACTGCAGACGCCGGGAAAGAAGGGCTTACCGGGTGAGTAGGTATAGACGGCCGACCGTAGGGAGGCCGGATAGTGATACGAAGCCGGCAAGCACTTTTCATGGCCAGAGGCATGTATAGTGCTTTTCTCAAACATATGCAATGAAATAAAAAAATACACCACTCAAAAAACTACACGACAAAAGTTTTTGAAATTTTCCCTTCAATCCCACCATAATGTTTTTTTTTTACGGAAGTCGTCCGTATTTCGCGTGGGCAGTGTTCGAGTAGACCCTATTAGGGCCGCTATACACAACCTTTGTTAATAAGAATCTTAACTTCTAAAATAAATGCAGAGGATTTTAAATATTATCTATGGTCTCTGGTGACTTACGTATAGACAATATTTTAAATTTTATTCATCAATATATGAACCATACAGATTTGTGTTCTAAATAGCAGTTCGCGTGTAATAGGCATTAACGCGGATATTTTTGGTCCGATAACCATTCAGCCACAAGAAAAAAATTAAAAATATAATTCAGCTCATTGAAATAAAACAATTTAACGGATTATATCGCGTATATTATCTCATTTTAGTTTGACAGAGGAAAATACATCTTTTCTCAGTCCTCCCGTGACCATGGAAAGCTGGAATGCTTCCGAAACGTCGGGAACTAAAATGAGATAATATACGCGATATAATCCGTTAAATTGTTTTATTTCAATGAGTAATAATCGCGGAAACAGAAGAAAATATTATATAATTCAGCTGTTTAGCCTGTTCATGACACAGACGCCATGTTAACATTAAAATTGAAAACAAAATACTTTTGGCCTTGGCCTTCAATTTTGTATGAAATTCTTTTACAGTTCTCTCAGGTTGTTCCGCCCGAAACGGGATACTTTGAAGCCTGTTTTAACGCGCGTAAAGACGACATTTCATTAACAATTATTATTTATATTGCCTTCCAGTCCTAACCTTCCTTTTGTAGCATATTTATAATAGCGCTTAGCCGTGTCCGGCATGCACTAGATGGTTTTAATAATACGACCATTGTGCTCTACATCACATGCCCTATTGAAACCTAATGCCCTCTTGGAGCGAGGGTTGTAAGCCCGTACATTATAATTTAAAACCGGTACATCAGAGGGATTGATTTGGGTACGGATTTATATGACACGTGTCTTCGAAATTCATCAACCGCACATGATTATTCAAAATGAAATATTCATGCCTCTCCTCTATATGTGTATGTATGCATCAACCGTCATTGTCCGTCATTGTGTCCCTTCGATTGTTATTGTTATTTAAGTCCGCAAAATACGAGGGAACGAGAAACACAGGGATGTTGACAACTTTGATAACTGTTTCCTGTGGTGTATTTTAGAAGGACCTCTTAATAATATAAATATTGATGAACAAACACTTCAATCTTATAAAAACTCCCCGACATTGTAAAAATCCTTGTTCTGCTTCTGCCGCTATGTTAAAATTTGCTTTAGTCAAAATGGTTTCATAGCAAGTTACCATAGATTTAAATTAATGCGACTTGACACTATAAGGAAAAATGTCGATGTATAAAAATGTCTACTGGTCTTATTTCGTCCCAGTATAATATAGACATGGTATGTATATAGTTCGATGTATAAAAATGTCGCTTTGATAATTGGTGAAAAATATAACTGACAATGAGTAAAATTGTCGAAGTATAAAAATGGCTACTTTAGTGATTAATAAGATTTTTTAACCTACTTCAAAAAAGGTTGAGATTCTACACTATAGTACATTATTATAAAGGAAGTATACCTATGCTTTAGACCGGTCATGGTGGCGTCCTTAGGGTCCCAGTTCAAGCAGTGGACATCTCGACCGACAATTATGATAATGTACTGACATAACCCGATTTATGTAAGCCTGAAACATAGTTTTTAGGGTTCCGTGGGCAAAATGACTAAAAAGGAACGCTTAGTTTCGTCATGTCTTTCCGTCGGTCCGTCCGTCCGTTTGTCTTAAGTATGACACCATTTAAGTACTACCACAAACCACAAGTTTATAGCCAGTGATCCATATATGCAGCACGACAAGGTTGATTTTTGTATAATCATTTTTTTTGTAATTAATGAGTTTTGCTTGTCACCTGACGGTATTTAGATTTTAACAGTAAAAGGATTTTTTTTTTACACTTGCCCATTATTATCAGTTAGAAATAAAACACACTGTTTTTAACAACAGATTTGTTTTATTATTCGAATTCACTTTTTATTCTAAGCAAGTTAGTTGGTAGCATTCTTACCATATAAGATGGAACTAATTACTCAAGATAAGGGCCGAAACAGACGAATTGCGTTTCGACTGCAAAAGTGCAGTGTGGATGCCGTTATATCAACTGCAATAGAACTGCATTCAAACTTTGTAAAGTGTAAGTAGACATTTTTATACGTTGTCATCAAGCTCAGTGTAGGGTCCCGCAGCCGTTCATAGAAAAAATGCACTACAGATGATAAAAATACGATATGTAAAAGTGCACTATCAAAAGACTGTATCTCTACGGCACTTACGTTCTTTAACTGAGAAGCGCAGTTTTTAGGGTTCCGTAGCCAAAATGGCAAAAACGGAACCCTTATAGTTTCGTCATGTCCATCCGTTCGTCCGTCCGTCCGTCCGTTCGTCCGTCCGTATGTCACAGGTATTTTACTCAAAAACTATAAGATTTATATTGATAAAATTTGGAACATAGGTGTGTTGTGTAAGCCGTTACTTAGATTAATAGAAAAATAAAAAATATGTATATTACTAGACGGGGCACTCCATACTTGTAACCGAAATTAAAAAATATTTTTTCAGCAAATATCAATCTGTGGCACATCATTCGATAGTTCTTCTAAAAACACTGAGATTTCTAAAAACTTTTTGATTGAGTGAATATTTTCGGAAATAATCGCTAAAATTGTGTCTGGGGGGACACAATTTTTTTAAGCTTAGGTTTTTGGCAATAACTTAAAAACGGTATGTCCGATCATGTTCAAAATAATTTTCGTTGAAAGTATTTATTAAGATTTATTTTGGTAAAGCTGATTATATAACTATTGTATAGTAGTATTTTATACAATCGTTATATAATGTGTGTTTTATCATTCAAGCTGAGGCCTAATTAAGGTACGTATCGTCATCGTCATCGTCATCGCCATTGCCATTGCCATCGCTATTGCCATCGCCATCGCCATCGCCATCGCCATAGCCATTGCCATCGCCATCGTCATCGCCATCGCCATCGCCATCGCCATCGCCATCTACATCGCTATCGCCATCGCCATCGCCATCTACATCGCTATCGCTATCGCCATCGCCATCGTGTTTGTCATCGTCATCGTCATTGTCATCGTCATCATCATCATCATCATCATCATCATCATCATCATCATCATCATCATCATCATCATCATCATCAACATCATCATCATCATCATCATCATCATCATCATCATCATCATCATCATCATCATCATCATCATCATCATCATCATCATCATCATCATCATCATCATCATCATCATCATCATCATCATCATCATCATCATCATCATCATCATCGCGATTGCGATTTCGCAATATGAAAAGCTTTTATTTTAATAATACGACGTAACTTAATTATCTTCTATTATGAGGCTATTATTCGTAACAATAAAATACTTTCCACCCTAGGGATGGAAAGGCTATTTTCCACCCGGTTAAATACCCATGAAAATTTAACTTTCCGAAAAGGTGAGATGTTTTGTTTATATATATGTAGTTATACGAGTATTTGCATTAAAACGAGTCTCCTTAAACCAAGACATTTTATTTTTCGCAACCGAAGTTCTATTATTAAAATTATTACAGTGCATTCAAAGTATTGGCTTATGAATATATCAGTTCAGTCGGAAGTGCCATAGAGTATCCGACATTGAAAAGTGTGCTATTAAAGTTTAGTCTATAAATTCTACAAAGATTAAAGTCGACGAGTAGAAAAAATATTTTTTCTACAGTAACCCATAAATTACAGTAAATAAAACATACATAAAAAATAATTGCAATTTTGAAATTCATTATAGTTCTGTGCGGAGTTGTATAATATAGGTATTATAGTTCAGTGACATATAATATTAACCATAGAGTACATAGTGATGGTCCAATCTAAAAAGTATGTCTTTTTAGTATGATTCGCGGAGTTCTTATTCACAGATAATATAGTTCACGAGTAGAAAAAGTACGTTATATTTTTATTTATTCATTTAAATAAACGAATTTAACGGTTTTTATCGGACGATGTAACGGATTATGTCGCGTATATTTTCCTATTGTACTTCCCGACGTTTCGGACGCTGTACAGCTGCCATGGTCGCAGGTAGACTGAGAAAAAAAATCTGTCAATGTTACAATGTTTCAATTTAACGGGTCTGCAGTCTGTGGGCCTGGGCATGCCATTGACAAACGCCCTATACTTAATTCGTTTAAATTGTTTTTCTCAAACAAGGAATGAAATATTGACGTTGTGTTGCTTATAATGGGCTGCAAAATCTCACGTTTCGAATTTCGTAATGAAATGTCATACAAAATGGACGGTCTCTAGGACATCAATGCGACCCTCTTTAGTTTCAATATCAATTTGTGACACGGCATCATGGTATTATTCGGCCAATTAAAAAACGGCTATAAGCGTGACATTTTGCCATTATTCATGTCGTCTACATAAGTAGTCGAAATGGGAATGTGGGTGAGTTGGAAATGAAAATTGTGAACGATTTGGGAATTTGGACGAGATAGGGAATCGACTATTTGGGATTGGCATGTGGACGAGATAGGGATTCGACAAGTTGGTATTTGTATGTGGAAAAATTGGGAATTTGGACGAGTTGGAAATGTGGACGAGTTAGGAAGTGATAACTTTGGATTGGTATGTGGACGAGATAGGAATTAGACAATCCAGTAATTGTATGTGGGGGAGTTGGGAATGTGAACGAGTTGGAAATGTTGATGAGATAAGAAGTGATAATTTGGGGTTCGTATGTTGATGAATCGCATATTAAATTGCTCAAATAATGCAAAAAAATTACAAAATTTAAAACACGTTATGGTCGGTTTTTTTATGTTTGTCATTTGATTTCACTTGTGTTTCTCACCTTTGATTCCTCACGGGCTCGTACGTCTCGGAATTTTGAGAGGCTTGCATGGGGATATGGACCCAACTCATAAAGGCCCTTTCCAGAAGTTTGCTGTGCCTGCACTCTTTTTGGAGAAAGAATATGTCCTTGTATATGTTGGAACTATTGCATTTTATGGAAAGATAATCAGCCTATTAGATTGTAGTTCGGATGTTTTGCGATTGCAATAGAGATGCTGCACCCGCCATAACCACCAAATAGATCGTTATCTATGGTGAGTGGTGACTCGCCACGCACTTGATGAGCTCCCGTAATTTCCGTCATAAAGACTGCCGAAACCAACACTGGCATGAGGGCTCAGGGGTATCGAGAGGCGTGCTGCGCTTACTCCGAGCTTACTCGCGGTGTTATGCCCAACTTTGGCTCTACTGCGGATAATCTCATTTCTGTTTCTATCACGAGATATACTCCGTTTCTCTGCTTCTCTAATAGTAAGTTGATCTGAGTCGCCTTATGAGTCCCAATGTGAACGACCATGTCTCAGTTCCATAGGCATCACTGGCAATGAAGACCCGCTTCAAGCACTGCGGTATTTTCAACGAAAAGATATGAGGCATCTTCCCGAATGCTGCCCAACCGAGTTGGATTCGACGATTGATCTCCTTCTCTCTTCTCGAAGTCTGACTTACCTATCTGGATAATTTGTTCCAGGTATACTTACTCGTTATCAACTTCGAGGGCAGAGCTCCCAACAACTATCGAGTAAGGTGTGAGTGACATGGCCCTTCGAAATGATTTTTGTCTCGTCCATATTACATCTCAACTGGGAGACTCTGCCGAGGACTTCGAGCATAGCGCTTAATTCCTCCAAACGACTCTGCCATAACCACGATATCATCTGCAAATCGAAGGTGAGTGAGTACTCATCAAGTCTGTTCCAATCCAGCAGCTTCAAGACGTCTTCCAACGCAACTGTAAACAGTTTTGGAGAAATGATGTCTCCCTGTCGTACTCCGAGCTCTGGATTTGGATTCAGTTGCGATTCTGTACAAACACTTCAGCAGTTCGATGTATCGATAGTCGATACGGCAACGCTGGAGGGAATGAATCACAGACCATGTCTCGATCGAATCAAAGGCTTTTTCGTAGTCCAAAAACGCTAAACATAGTGGCCGGTTATGCTCGTCAGTCTTCTGTACAACATACCACAGCGTATGAATATAGTCTTTGGTGCTAAAGCCGGGAATTCAGCTTGTTCGGGAGGTTGGAAGACGTCAAACCTATGCGCGAGACGATTCGTAATGATTCTGGAGAACAGCTTAAAAACATGGCTTAGGAGTGAGATAGGCCTGCATTTGTTCAATAAGGTATTGACATCTTTCTTGAAGAACAATGTTATTAGTATCACCACGCTCCTGTTCCATGCTTCAGGTGTCGTGCCCTCGAGTATGACGGAACTGTACAACTTCTGAGGACTTTGATTACTGGTTTTCCACCCGCTTTCAGTCAGAAGTACAGTGGTAAATTTCATCATCACCTGGTGCCTTATTGTTCTTAATCTGCTTCAGAGCCATTATAATTTCATCTAGGCAGTCGTCCGGGATATCTTTCGCATAGTGTCGGGTCAGTTCTGATCTTGGGTCTTTTTGAATTTTGATTTTCGCACCTGTCCTACCTCGTCCAGATGCCCAACTCTTCCACAATATCTAATTTGGCCATACATACCAATACTAAATTATCCACTTGCTGTATCATCCACATTTTTAACATGTCCATATGCCGATCGCAAATTGTTAATATTTTATGTCGTTCCAAATCTCAACACGTCCACAATTCCCATTTCCAACTCGCCAACTTATAAGTACGACATAAATAGTGGCAGATTGTCACGCTTATGGTTGTTCCTTTTAATAGACGAACGCCATAATGCCGTGACAAAAAATGATATTGAAACAAGAAATACTTTAATGTCTGTATGTTTCATTATGCACCTCTTGTCATGCCGCAAAATAAGGACCACAACGTCAATATTTCATTGCATATTTGAGAAATAACTATTTATCCGTAAGTTTTGAAAGCCACAAGTCCGTATTAGAAACTGCCGCTTCGTCACAGTACTGTTTATCACTACACTGTGTACGGTGGGAGACGCGTGGGGCGCTTCCCCGCGCTTGCGAGCGGCCTCGCCGGAGACGATTTTTCGTTGAACTCGCGGCGCCTTAATAAATTTATAGCAGTGAAAAATAAAATACCGAAAAAATTCGCTATGACAATGTCGACTTACATATGTATTCAATACTCCTGTTCAGAAGACAAAAAAAAAGTATAAGTCACCGTTTAAAAGATAGGGATGGCAACACCCAGTCGGGTTCCTATAATTGGTCCATTATTTTTCTGACAGGACAACGAGGAACGCAGTTACTTTTTTTGGCAGTTTTGGACTAGATATAGATTATTAAACAATCTATTTTTTTTCTTTGTACTTGATAATTAAATATATACCTTCAATATATGCATATATAAAGGTAATATTATTATATATCGCTGACAGTTGTTTAAGTACATAGTTTTACGACCAGCACTGTTAGGTCCCTATAACAGTCTGAAAACCTGGGCCCTTGGAGCCTGGGCCACTAACTCACACACGCTGAGACTGGTACAGTCAGTATCGTATAGTCAGTAGCAGTCTACGCAAATACTCTAAAGATCTGTTTCGATATATTTAGCTACTTTGGTCAATACGAACTATATTTGATGCGGACTGTACCCATTACCAAAAAACACTAGTTTAAGATTCATTTCAGACATTATTTAGTTGTAAGTTATTAAAGGTCAACTGGGGCAATGGGGAATGGATGAAAATATTCAAAAATCTTGAAATTTTGTTTATAGGTAGGAATAACCCTCGTTCTCATTGTAAGAAAAAAATACAGATTTTTCTGTCGCTTAGAAAAAAATAAAAAATATTAAAAGGTGTTGGTGGGCCTAAATACCTGCCTTATATTACGGTACAGCAAAGGCAGCATTGATATTTTCGATTAAAATGGCAGTAAATGTATTGTTATTCTTGCCGTACCGTATAAGGCATATAGGCCCACCAACACCTTTTTCATTCATTCCTCATTGCGTTCATGGGACAAATACGTCTACCCCTAACTTTCCCGTTTAATATTTGCCACTCTTCCTAATGTAAAGAGAGCGAGGGTCTATGTAAGGTGTTTCATTTATAAGACGTGATCAAAAGCCGCATTCACCCTATTCGCCACAATTGACCCAGTTGATCTGATCATAAGTTATATATATTTTTCTAAATATTTTGAGTTATGGTAATAAACACATTTTTATTTATTTATAAATTGGTACTTACCTACTCGAATCTAGTCGTTCGTTTCTCTTCCCCGCTGAACTCCCTCCAAACTTGAACACTTATAATGTCACTTGGAGATACAATCTATGAGATTGCTAATCCATGATAAAAGTTCGCTTGTCATATAACATATACCCCACACAGTAACATCGCTGTCACAGCGTTCCTAAACAAAATTATGCGCCGCAGATAGAGATATGTTGCGAAGTCAATATAGGTATGACTTATGTACAGTCCGCCCTTCTAGCTTTATAACAATGTAACACATATGTGACAGGGATTAAGATTTATAATAATTTACCACAAAATCTTAACCTCGCAAGGCCCAAGGCACTTTTCGTGTTTTTGAAATTAGAACCCCCCCAGTAATTTAAACAGTGTTTTAAATGACTTATATTTTGAGTAATTTATGCTTTCATTAATTATTATAAAATTATTTTTAATCAATCCCAAATAAACTGTTAATATTGTCCGAACAAATTGTTGATACTAATAACTTTATGACATGTTAACTATATACACAGTTTTGACAATAAATGGTTATCTTATCTTGAAATTTCCTACGGGTACGTAGAGACGCCGTCGGTAGTGTGGGGGGTTTGTAAAGCCGCAAACAAAATTTTGTATCACTACTATCGCGATAGAGCGAACAGAAGCAACACAGCCGCGATGTACAATTCATTTAGACGTGAAGCATTTAAAAAAAAGAAAATATAGAAACTATACAAACTTCCGGTACAATACGCAAATTTAACAGATTTTTACTATGCGTGGTCCAATTTTTGTTTAACGATTTCAGTTTTGGCACCATACAAAAAGTTGACCACAATCGTGAGTAGGGTTAGAAAGTCACGTTTAGAGTCAGTTAGAATTTGCCGAGCAGAAAATCCCTTACATATGTTTTCCCTGTCCTTTATGTCCGTTTTATTTGAAAGCACACTTACAAAACATTAGTTTTACCACAACTAGCTTTTACCGAGATACGGCTTATTGCGCTATGTTTGAGCTTGCACAGCCCGAAAATTAATTCGCGATGCTGACAGTCAATACAGCCGCATATTCACATTAATGCAGAAACTAAACCGCGCGACTGCATTGTAGCTATGGACGACTTTTAAGTTCATTCGAATTCTGGTAGAGAATGCCCTATGGCATTAAGTCCGCCTTTTGTACGATAAGTTTTTCTTTTGTGCAATAAAGATTAAATAAATAAAATAAATTATTCGAATAAGTCGAGATTCGTTCGAATGAAGTCGAGAACTTAGAGAGAGTTCAGAGCTCAACGGACGGCAATCGCGGTCGGCCGAAGATTGTCGATCTGGCCCGAAACGACTCGAGTCGAAGTCGAAGTCCCGCATACGCCACAATAGACAGCGGCACTAGTTAGACAACTTAAAAATCGAATAATTCTACTAGTATCATTCAAAGTCGCCTAGTAGCGGTAATCGACCACATCATACAGCAGTCGAAGTCGAAAGCCTAACATTCATTCGACTATAGAGATTAGTACACTATTATTCTGTTATTCGAATGGTACTATTACTGTATGTATAATGGTACTTAACTTGTTACTCAATTTCTAATACCGGTAGCACACCTCCGCCGCAAAACGTTAAACCCAAGGAAGTTCCGCTTTAGTTTCGCGTGCTCTGTATAACGTTTTGCGGAGGTGTGCTACCGGCATAAAATCATTCAGTCGCCCATCGCTACTGCATGGCGACAGTTACGCGTTTGTAACGATACAAAACAACTCTACATCGCGTCTGTCTTGCTTCGTGCGATGCAACAAGCGGTCAAATATCTAGAAAAATTCGCCGTGCGCTACCTCTTTTGTTGGCAGCTTTCTGCCGCGTTTGAGAACAACCCATTCGCCAATTTTCGTGAGCTTCGTACGCTCAAACTTTGTTGCCCAGGTCGTAATTAGCTTAGTCAATTGTTAAGTTACAAGTCGCAGAAGCAAAATATAAATGAAAACATCGTATCACGTAAAATGAAAGCGATAACGTTTTGTATACTTATTGGGAAATGTTACTAGCTTACTACTCACCTGTGGTCCTGGATTCTGATTCTAGGTCCTGGTCCTTGGTTCTGGTTCAGGATACTGGTCCTTGGTTTTGGTCCAGGATTCTGGTCCTTGGTCCGGGTCCTGGGTCCCGATTTTGGTGCAACAGATCTGCATGTACAGAAAAAAAAACATTTACCTATGTACTTTTTTCAGAAAAGGTTACAAATATAATCATTAAGTATATTTACTTCGATTTTGTATAATGTAAATGAAACTTATTTTTAAAGTTTTACATTTATTTAATTCTTCATGGTTTAATAATTTATAGTAAATAAGTACCATTGATAGTACGATCAGCGATTTATCTATATTTAAAGCTCTTGTTAAAGAAGCAACAGGTTATATTAACAGCTAATATTAAGGATTACATATCAAGGCAAAAAGTAAAAACACAAAAAGTCTAACTGAAAAGAAGTGTCAACGTCCACCAATCACAGCACAAGATTTTGACACTTCTTGTCAGATAGACCTTACGTCACGGTCACGCCAACTGGTGATATTACCATATAAAAAACCCTCATTAACATTTATTTAACACAGTTGCAGTTTAGCAACTGTCAATATCTGAAAAGGAAATATTACTTAATAGTAACAGTTTAGTAAGTAGGAAAGTCCATAAGACTCATATCCTAAGTTCAAATTTCTTTACATGTATATTTCTACAAATCAAGTTCTTCACGCCACGGATGGATATGTAGGTCCCCACAAATTTTGTAATCATCCAGGCCGTTTATCAAACATAATAAATACTACTTGTTCAATGCCCTCATAATGCAATGTACTATTTCAATTAAACAATAATTAAAATGCACCCTAGCCCTGCACTGAGCGTCAGATGTAGAAGGCGTAAGCGTAGGAGTTCAGTCACTACTACAAAATATTTTTATTTATATTGCTACGGGCATGAAAATGAGTTAATAGGGTTATTGTAGGCCCAAGAATTTTTTTTAAAAAATCTATTTAAACTTGTTGAGAAGATGTATGTTTAAGAATGCTTAGCATTGTCCAACACCCCCTTGTTAACTCATGTTAGAATTCTTAACATTGTGAATTATGTGGAGGTTGCAATAGATAACAAAATTATTTCGTTCGCGGAGGAGAAAAAAAATCAGAACCTCGCAGTAGTAGTTCTTCAGCGTAGTCGGGTCAAAAGTATCCTATAACTATCTTTGGATACTTGGTGGAACCCAGCTACCCGAGTACCTACCAAAAATATTTGAAATTTCTTAAGCCGATTTGGCGTGATGAAGCCACAACCACACAACGATCATTAAAAAAAAAATCAATTTAGCGCAATGCAACAGACTAATTGTAGTACACGGAAAAAGAATTTGTCACAAAGAAACTGCCTTCTTAGATTTAGCGGTGGTTCACAGCATTCTATTTGTAAACAGTTTATTGGGCTCGATTTCATCGCGCCAGTAATAAGCCTTAAAGCTTTCGACTGAACGGTATCTAATTTCTTGTATGCACTTGCGTTACCTGGGTGCAATAAAAAGGTCCCATAATCTATGACGCTTCTAATTAAGGCATTATATAGGAGTCTCATTGTATAAGGATGAGCACCCCACCAGACACCCGAAAGGCATCTCAAAATATTTAAATTCCGCTCACACCTTAACAAGATATATTCAAAGTGAGGCACACCGGTGAGTTTGGAATCCAATATCACACCTAGGAATTTAGTTTGATTTTTGATTGGCAGAGGTATGTCATTGTACTTAAAATTGATAGGTGGTAGTACTCGTCTTCTAGAGAATAAGACAACAGAACTCTTAGATGGTGATAACTCAAGGCCATTTTTATCCAGCCAGGTCTTTAAATCTTTTAACGCCATTGAAAATAACTCACTGATATCATTAATTGAAGGGCCAGACACGTAAAGCAGTAAGTCATCAGCATACTGAAGGACATTTGCACACTGCCTAATTGACGCTTCTAAGTCAAAAGTATAGATATTATATAACATAGGACTCAGGACAGATCCTTGCGGTAGGCTTTTCCATACGGTTCTAGTAATGAACCGGTTTTCAGACTGATCTATAGGATACTTTATAAATCTTTCTTTCAGCATATTTATAATGAACTTTGTAAGATAGATTGGAATATTTAATTGCAATAATTTGTGTTTTAGAACTGAAATGTTAACATTATCGTAAGCAGCATTTATATCTAGGAAGGCAGCTACCAACGAGTCATTTTTGGAAAAACTTAAGCGTATATCTGTGGTAAAGATGCTCAGACTGTCAAAAGTACATTTACCTTTCCTAAAACCAAACTATCTGATAATAACTGGTTAGACTCCATAAACCATTCTAGACGATTTTTTACTAGGTGTTCAGCAATTTTAGCTAAAACGGATGACAATGCTATAGGTCTGTACGATGTTGGGTCAGAAATCGGTTTATTTGGCTTTTGTATTAGAATTAACGTTTGTGTTCTCCATGATTGAGGAACGCTACCCGTAATAATTATGTTGTTAATTAGAGAAAGGTAGTAGCTGAGGCTATTGCTGTCAAGGTTTGATAGGAATGAATAAGTAATCGCGTCTTCTCCCGGGGCCGAATCCTTGACTGATGAAAGAACACCTTTCAACTCGCCAAGTGTAAAAGGAGAATTCAAATTGACATTAGTATTGTGACTAATCGGTAGTGCATCAAGACCTGTAGGAGCTTCTATAATTACTTGTTCAGTTACAGAAGGAGTTCCCAAGCGATCCATAACTTTCTCTGCTAGAGTTGAGGAAATTTTGTTCTGAGAATTGTCATTAAATGCAGATCTAAACTTCCTGATATTTTGCCACACAACTGAGGGAGAAATATTAGGGTTCAAAGATTTGCAGAATGTGTGCCATCCTTCAAATTTCTTTTTTTAAGTAGCTCCTTGGTTGAATTAGCAATCTCTAAATAATGGTCAAAATTATCATTTGTCATATTTTGACAATATTGCTTTTCAGCCTCCTTTCTCTGTTTAACAGCAGCAGTGCATTCTGAGTCCCACCAAGGTGGAGACGGGATTTTATCAGGTCCACATTTTTTTAAGGGAAAGGTTTCATTTGCAGCTTCAATCAGTGCTGTAGCTAACAATTCAGAGCAATCCTGTATTTTTTTTTTCAACTGTTTGTCTGTACAGGGGCCATTTATCATCGGAGAGTTTATGTTTTATGCGTGGTTGTCTTATATAATCATGGGGTTTCGGAAATGGAAAACTGATAAACAGAGGGAAGTGGTCACTACCATATGTGGATTTTGCACATGTCCAAGATAGAGATGGAGCAAGATCAGGAGTACAAATAGATAAATCTAGTGCACTTGGGGTGCGTGCCAGTCGTGTTGGAGATCCAGTATTTAAAATGCATAGCTTATATGAGTTAATTAACTCCAACAGCTGCTCTCCATGATGGTTAGTAGTTTCACAGCCCCATAATTCATGGTGAGAATTAAAGTCACCTAAACATACAAAAGGCTTTGGTAACAGCTTGAAAAACTTATCAATTTCATGAAACACATCATCATTGGGACGTGGGTAATAAAGCGACACATAGCATATACCATTTACATTAACAGCAACAATAGACAAATTATTACTGTGAGCAGGAAGCGTAATGGTAGAGTAAGTAAGAGATTTTTTTATGAGTATGGCTACTCCACCATACCCATCATGCCTGTCTTCTCTGAGACAGGCATATCCTGGTATTTTAAATAATGAATCCTTTTTCAACCATGTCTCTTGGAGACAGAAGAGAAAAGGATTATTTTTGTTAATTAGATGTATTAAATCTGGTTTCCTAATTGTGGCACTGAGATAATTCCACTGAATTGCTAGGGCTCTGTGATCCATTATTGTTGGAGATTTGAATTAAAGCATTAATAACTGCTGCAACGTTGGACGGTGATACTGCATTTGACTGGGATAATAATTGAATAAGAGCTTTAATAATATCAGATATATTCAGGTCATCAGTGTTCTCATTATTAATAATAGGTTTTTGTTTAGGTAACGATGGGTCCCTAACAATTTCTGCGTGGGAAATGTGGTCATACCCCTTAAGGGACTTGGTCGTTATCCTTGGTTTTAAAAAGACAGTTTTTTTGTGAGTTCGAAGTCCTGTATTTGGTAGAGATGGTGATGTTATATTAGGCAAACGAGTATTGTGTGTTGGAGTCGATGGTGTAGGCGATGCAAGCAAGGCCTCAGCATAAGAGACCTTAGACACAGGTGGGTGCATTTTTATTGCTTCCATATATGAAATACAACTTTTACTCATAGTTTCTTTAATTGATTTTTGTCTACTGTATTCCAGGCATTTTTTGCTGGTTGCTTGATGAGAGCCTTTACACAAACAACACCAATAATCATCCTCCTCAACATTGCAAGTATCACCAGAGTGGCCTTGGCCACACTTGTAACATTTTGGTACTGACCGACACTGATTCTTTACATGACCAAATCTACAACAGTTGAAACATTGTACTGTAGGGTAGATATAAAGCTGAACTGGTAAGGCGGTATAAAACATGTATACCCGAGTTGGAAGGACTTGACCATCAAAGGTTATGATTACAGTACCTGTATTTACAAATTCGGTGGTCTGGTTAACAACTGCTTTTCTTTTAATGCGTCAGTAGTTATTTATTGGGCACGCTGCCCCATTTCGCTCGATACGCTCGCTTCGCTCGCTCTCGCTCCATGGTGCGCGTGCCCAATAAATATGAATGATTGTTACTGTTTACGTTGATACGATTGTTAATCTAGATCGTGATTCTGTTGATGTTCAGCAACGGCGTCGACCAACGCCACAACACCAGCACGATATCGACACAACGTAACCTGTTACTTAAATCCACTTCACGTTTAAGCTTGCGTTTAAATTGATCAACATTGGATACTCGACATGTAAATATTCAACTTAGATTTCTGTCTTTAGTTAAGAAATACATTGATCAAAGAAACAAAAGCTTAACGAAACGTGTGTGATGCTAGCTAGACAACCACGACACGTCTGACCTGAACACAATTACACATTAGATTCCTGATTAGCTCCAAGGAATTTAACTATCGTTGTGGGGTCACACACAATTACACGTTAGGTTCCCGATTAGCTCCAAGGAACAGACTAACATTGTGAGGCGTTTGTCACACTACACACATCGCAGAATTGGCCAGAAACTTTGATGTGAGCAGTGGACCGGGTCCTCCCATGCTATCAACCGCTATAGCACAGAAGAACCGAAGTACTAACTGGATACAGTACATTTTCGTGTTCACCAACGTTGTTGAGTATCATACAGTACCTACCCTTTGCAGAGGAGGATTATTTACTGTACACGCTACCGCGTTACCAGGTCAGTCACAAGGCTGGCCAGGCCTTGCAACGTGAAATGATAAGAGTCACCATGAAGCTAGCGGTTGTGATAGCCACGGATTCTCCGACGATTGTATCAATGCTATTTTTATATATACAAACGATTTATAAAACTTCGTTTGCGCGATGTAGGTTCGACAATGTGATTGGATGATAGATGTGACGTTGGTGTGACAACTTTTATTGTGATTTGTAAATGCGAGTAACCACTTTCACGCATAGTTCGATCGTATTAAAGTTCAAAATGAATTACATGGTATTATACAATTTTAAAGCCATAATATGTAAAGTACTGGAACGTTGAGACAAAACACATTACGTATTTGCGTTAAATTGTTTTGCATAATCTAAAACAGTCAGATGTCAAATATAGACTAATGCAGAATTAGTCTTAATGAATATGATTTAAAGTTTAAAACACTAAACAAAATTATTGAGACTTGACTAAAGGAAATTGGTATATAAGGAGTTATGTCTCAATTATGTTATTTGAGCGATCACAGACTTATGTTATGCTAGACTTGAATAAATAAATGTATGTTTGTGGATCTGTTAGCGACTGAATGTTATTGTAATTATCTTACGGAAAAATATGATACATTGGAATTTAAATATACAAATGAGAAAATATACTAAGAAGAACTTTTTTAAAACAATAAAATAAATATTCATTCGCAGTTACTAAGATGTGAATTTGATTTCACCCATAATGTAGGTATATGAATTGGACTCGGGTATGTCCTTAAACTACGAGCAGTAACACAGCAGGATCGGCAGCAGTGTAACACACTGCGATTACCAACCCGCCTGCCAAGCGTGGTGATTACAGCAAATTCCCCTTTTTTGGGGAGACCTGTGCCCAGCAGTGGGATGTGTATAGGCTGTTGATGATGATGATGATGTAGGTATATGAATTAGGTATCCACGTGTTTCAATTTGGTCTGATGAATATGGTATTTTGATAACAAAATACTCTAATAAGTATTTGATCTATATGCCGTGTCTACCTGAATGTAGATCTATAGGCATGAACTGTAATAATGATTATGTAGTACTTTACCTAACGATATAATTAATACGGATATGCCTGTAGGCAAGAATTTTGAACTAAACATACTAGTCGTACCCTACCGTTGCTTTTAACAGCAGAATAAACATAGAAATCACACTTATTTGGAATCGAATCGTTTTCGCTAAGTAATTGCTCATCCTTTTTACATAAGTACCTATTGCAGACAGGAAAAACTTCATATTATACTATAATAGAATTCAATGTGAATCAACACATGAAAGCAGACTTTTTAGGTGTACTAAGTCAACAGTTTCATCACATTCCAATACCTAGACGAAGTTCTAATGCATGATTAAATTTCATTAAAATCGTATCCACGTTCTGCTTTCGCAGTGAAATAGTGTGCGTTAGCTAAAACCTAACCTAAATTTGATACTTGTTATTCGTTAAAATATGCTTTTTAGTAAAACAACATCATCACATTTAAAAATGTAACAAGTGTAATATTATATTAATCTGTTTTTTGTGATGTCGCATAGAAATGTACATCACAAAATCGTGTAACATATTTTCACAGTTGGTACATAAAATAAAAGAAACAAAACAGTCAACTCGGTATTTTTTTTTGGTTAAATACCAGAGGTATTAGACGATACAATTATTCCTGTAATTATTGCACGACCGTGCTATTACTATATTATCGTGTTATTCTGTAGAAGTGCCGCATCAATTCATAATGTGAGTATTTAATTTATTTTGTGTCTTAATTTAATTTTAAACTTATTTTTTTTCGTCCAAAATATTAACTGACAGTGTTTTTAGGTCCGACTCTGAGCTGTCCTACCGTTCACGAAGCCGAAGCCTGTCACCGCAGCTGAATAAAAAGTCCTCAAAGGATAAGAACAAGCGGCGCGAGCATTCTTTAAGGTAGTTTTTTTTTATTGTATGTTAACATTGTATTACTAAGGATAAGAATCGTGAATCATTTGTATTGATATGTTTTTATTTCATACAGCTACGAGCCTGAACGAGTTATCCCTACCGCAAGGTCCCGAAAGGCCGGTGCTGTTGAACCTGCTGGACCATCGAAGCGCAAGAAAACAACTGCAAGGTAATTAACATTATTTTTTATTTGCTGTAAGACTCACTCACTGAGTGGGTATTTTAATCCTCGTGTAGCGCAAGTGTGGGTTGGACACTTCACTATTTTATTACCCTTAATTTTTTATGCAGGTTTGGTATTGATAAGATTACGTAGTAAAGCTAGACCTAGCATTAAATTTTCGAAGCGGTGTACCGAAATGTTGATAGATATCTCTGTTAAGTGCACATACTAAGTTACGTTATTATTATCAGTTTAAAAGTAGTCCACAAGTTACGTATGCTTAAAATATTATTCTTGTTCACAGCGTAAGCAAGAAGGGTGGTACGGATCTATTCCAAATCATTCGCGACGAGGAAAAGTGTGCGGTTGTTTCATCTGAGCGATCAAAAACGTCTACTACATCATCGTTCTCTAGCCGCGTGTCTTCCGGTACATCGCGTCGCACCGTTATCAGACCAGGTGACTTCTTCATCGACCTTAAAGTGTATAAAATAGAAGATCATCAAGCAGAGGCAGATGCGTTAGAGCGGTACAAGAAGGCCTTGGTAGCACTCAGACTGCAGTGCGATGAGAAATCTGTAGAGTGGGAACAGTGTCAATCGCTTCTTAGTACCGCATTCGAAGTGTTTAAAGACAGCGAGTCTTCATTTTATTCTAACACACGGAAAAAATAGTTAAGTTAGATTTAAGTTTTATTCCGCTGTTTTTTTTTTTTTTTTTTGTTTCACTTCACTTTTCTTTTTGTTCGACATAATGCCTTATTGTGTATCGTGTGGCACATCTGTAGAAAAAAAATCATGGGTAGGCCATCTACGTAGTAACGAACATAAAACTAAAAATAATTGCATTCAAGAAATCGGTGACGGTGTGGTAATGATTCAGTCAGCGTTTCGTAATCGCATTGCAACTTATCGAATTTCTGCAGAAAATAACCTAGTCACAAGTTCTATTGACATATTTATGAACTCGATTCGTGGTAAAATTAGTACTCTTTTAAATAAATCACTTCAGATACATACCTGTATAAAAGTAAACTTAGAACTTTATGGAATATTTATGTTATTTAAGAATAACAGTCAATCTATGAAATCTTTTGGCACAAAAAGTAAGATTTTATACCAAAGTTTTGTTTTCGATCGTTATTTCACAGAAGTTGTAAATTGTTTAAAAAAAAAGTCGAGGAATTTGAAGAGCGTGATAGCGGCTGGGCTTTTTTAAATAATTCTCACTTGGAAATTAATATAAATAAATTTCAACCGTTGCGTGGTTCAAGCTTTATCAAACTACCGAAAGTTATACAAAATAAAAAAGCGTGCCTTAATATCCAGAACAAAGATCAATGTTGTTTCGCATGGTGTGTAACTGCGGCTTTATTCCCTGCTAAAAAACACCCTGAAAGGGTAACTTCGTATCCCGATTTTAATGACGTACTAAACACTCAAGGCTTGTCTTTCCCGGTTACATTTGATGAAATTAGAATATTTGAAAAAAACAATCCAACACTGCAGTTTATTGTTTTTGGGTTAAAAAATAGTAAAATAGTAGGTCCGCTTTATAAATCAGAAAATAACACCCAGGTAAAACAAAAAACTATTCACCTGTTGTTATTAGAAAACGGAATTAGTTCGCATTTTTGTTTGATCAAGGACTTGTGTCGACTAGTTAGGAGTCAAGTCACTGCTCACCATGCAAAATTATACTTTTGTGAAACGTGTTTAGTATTTTTCACGAAAGAAGAACAACTAGATAATCACTTGTGTAGTGGAATAGTTACGGAGCTGCCAGAAAAGGGTACAGTTATTAAATTTAAAAACTATGAGCGCAAGCAAAACATGCCATTTGTAATATATGCTGATTTTGAATCACTATTACAGCGATCGGGTGAATGCGATTGTGATGCTGACTGTACTACTCATAACACTGTGAACAAAGACATTTTACGACATCACACGCCTGCTGCGTTTGCGTATTATATTGTGTGTTCAGTTGATTCTAGGTATAATCGTTACGTTTCATACCGTGGTATTGATTGTGTAGACAAGTTTGTAGATTCGATTTATAAAGATGTTGCAGAAATAAAAAAAGTTTTGAATATAAATGTCCCTCTCCAATTTGATCTTAATGATGAAATAAATTTCACTAGCGCAACGCGATGCCATATATGTAATAATTTCCTGTTTTCTGATAGAGTTAGAGACCACTGTCACATTTCTGGTTGTTACCGAGGTGCAGCTCACAGTTACTGTAATTTACAATTTAAACGTCCATCTTTTGTTCCCATATATTTTCATAACTTATCGGGATACGACGCACATTTATTTATAAAAAAGTTAGGTGAGGCGAGCGGTACGATGAAACTAATTGCGAAAACTAAGGAAAATTATGTTTCCTTTACGAAGTTTATTCCTATTGAGGACGAATTTTTTCAGCTTCGTTTTGTGGACTCATTTAAATTTTTGGGTACCAGTTTAGAGAAATTAACACAAACCATGAAAAAGGAAGATTTTGATCATCTACGACGTTTTTTTCCGAATTCTACTAAATTTCAATTACTTACACGTAAAGGTGTTTATCCCTATGAGTACATGAATAATTGGGAGCGTTATAGTGAGCAATGTCTTCCATCTAAAGAATGTTTTTATAGTTCTCTTTCGAATGAAAATATTTCCAAAGAGGACTATGAGCATGCGTGTTCAGTATGGAAAGAGTTTAATATCGACAATTTAGGAGAATATACAGATTTGTATCTCAAAACGGATGTCCTCCTGTTGACAGATATTTTTGAAAAATTTAGAGAGACTTGTAAAATAAATTACAGTTTGGATCCGTCTTTTTACCTGACATCGCCGAGCTTATCATTTGACGCGATGTTGTTAAAAACCGGTGTTGAATTAGAGCTAATTACTGATTTTAATATGTTATCAATGATTCAAAACGGAATTCGGGGTGGCGTCTGTTTGTGTTCTCACAGACATGCAAAAGCTAATAACAAGTATATACCGGATTACGACCCGTCGCTACCCGATTCGTACGTTATTTACATAGACTGTAACAACTTATATGGGTATAGCATGTATCAGTCCTTACCGTTATCAAACTTCAGGTTTTTAGATCAACATGAAATAGATGTTTTAGATATTACACAAGTCGATAACAATGCTAAGTACGGTTTTATATTGGAAGTCGATTTGATGTACCCTAAAGACCTTCATATCAAACATAACGACCTACCTTTTTGTCCTGAAAAGTGTATACCCCCAGGAGGTAAAGAAAGTAAACTTGTACCTAATTTGCATGACAAATACTTTTATGTTATTCATTATGTTTATCTGAAAACCTGTCTTAAACATGGATTAAAATTGAAAAAAATACATAGAGTTATCACGTTTTTACAAGATTCTTATTTAAAACAGTATATCGATCTTAATACAAAGTTACGTCAAAAAGCCACCTCAACGTTCGAGCAAGACCTATTTAAGGTTCTAATTAACTCTTTATTTGGAAAAACGTTAGAAAATAATTTCAAAAAAATTAACGTTCAATTGGTTAACAACTGGAATGATAGTACGAATTTAACTAAAAAGAAAACCGAGGCTGAGAAATTAATCGCAAGTCACCATTTCCACAGTGCATCAGTTTTTAGCGAAAATTTGGTAGCAGTTCAGATGAACCTTGATCGTATTATTTTAGATAAACCAATATATATCGGTTTTACGGTTCTAGAATTGTCGAAAAGTCACATGTATGACTTCCATTACTCAGTATTTAAGCCCATGTATGGAAATCGATTACAGATGTGCTATACAGATACGGATAGTTTAATTTATCATATAAAAACCAAGAACTATTACAGAGATTTAAAAACTCATCTTTTACCTTATTTTGACACTAGCAATTACAGCTCTAACAATGAGCATCGCTTACCTATTCAGAACAAAAAAGTACCAGGACTTTTCAAGGATGAAATGGGTGAGAAATATATAATTGAATTTGTAGGTCTTCGATCTAAACTTTACTGTATTAAAACTAACGATGATGTCATAAAAAAAGCTAAAGGTGTGAAAAAGGCTGTTATACATGAATTAGGAATGTTAGATTATGAGCAGTCATTGTTTCAAGGCAACGTTATTAAAAAAAAATATATTTTATTTAGATCGATTAAACACGAAATATTTACACAAAGTGTTAACAAAATTGCAATATCTTCTAATGACGACAAACGATTAATTTCTGCTGATAAAATATCTACACGAGCATGGGGGCACACTACGATACTTAATATTTAAGATCCTATATAGCTGTCATTGTTCTTGGTTAGTAAGATTACTAGAAAATACTGTATTATTTGTATGATTAACTAAAGATGATTTTGAGAGTTAATATAAACCGTGTACTGTGTTAGTTTTAAACATCCAGCATAATTTCATGCTCATCTGATTTCAAATGTTTGTATATATTATAGGTTTGTTAATAAAGTTAACACTAATTAACCCTGTAAAATTTATGGAAATAAATGTAAAAAAATAATTTCGTTTTTTCTTTCACTTTAAAACTTAACCTTATTGATTAGTAACGCTAAGTCTAAATAATATAGTACCTATGTATATTTATTTTTATTTCCTCGCATATTCATATTATTAGACTTGACTGTACGTTTAAAATACCGATATTTTGTTAAAACACGTTACAACCAGTAACTTTTAATTGCATAACAAATTAGCGCACCTAGTAGTAACATGATCCCAAGTGCAATGAATTGTATTGCACAGCTTTGTATTGAGATTCGGTGCGCTTGCAAAAATTGAAATGTAAGCAAAGCAGATATAATAAAACGAAAACTATACGCTTCCTTTAGGGTATAGTTTCAATTATAATAAACCGAGCAAATACATTGTTCTATAGTTGAGGATATCGAGGTATATTTGAGTATATAAACAACCTTCAAACTAATTAGGTGATTCATTTATAAATACGTAAGTGATACGAGTATTACCCTATAGTGAACGAGCCTTACGATTCGAGGGTTTTCACCTGATATCTGCTGGTAAGTTTCAGTTATATTTTTAATTTAAACTTTGAGTACCTATATGTTGAAAATATATTTTTTAACATATTTTAGCATACAATCGACAGATTAAATAATGTTTTCTTTGATTTTGTTACAGCAAAATGGATCACGTTGAAGACGATACTCCTCTATTTCTGTCCCAGGTGTTTGCTCAGAACCCATTTCCAGATGATGATGATGTCAACAGCGACCTAGTGAATAAGATAGCGAACGCGACACAGAAGCCGAAAACTAGAAAAAGGCAAACCAAAATCCAGAACAAAGTGCAAAAACGAAGTGTTCCAGGGCAACCTCCATCGTTTGTCATTAATAAAAAGCCAGGAAAGGGCAACAGGCTAGTTAAAATTCAAATAATTAACTTGGAAGATAATGAGTACAAAGAAGTGTTGGAAAGCGAAGACGTGATCTTAAGCGCGCAATATATTGCAGACAACGGATTCGACGAAATTATTGACAGTACAGAGAGTGTAATTAATAAAATTTCAAAAAAACTGTGTGGATATAGTGTCGGTTATTAATTTTTTTATTATTTTAATGTAGAATTTAAATAAATTTGTTTGAATATTTCGTGGTTTCATTCCTTAGTATACACAGACAGTACCATGCACGACAATAGCGCACCCACCAACGCGAAGTTCATACTAACAAATAAACTATATTACTAATAGTTGTATTGGTGGGTCGTGCCTTCGTGGATGGTACTAACATATGGAGTATGATGGATGATTAAATAATACTACAGTTTGAGTAGTACAAATTTTATTCATTTACTTACAAAAAAAACATAAAATATTGTCTGAATACCATTTCTTGATACATATAACATTTTTCAAAGCACAATATTTTTTGTGGTGCACACAGTTATAGGCATCACTTTTAATACAATATTTTTCATACAAATGTCTAAAACTATATTGTTGTCTCTCATCTAAATCTAAAACAGTAGAACCAGGAAACAAATGCTTAACCCATTGAACTTTTTCTAATCCCTTTACAAAAATCTTTTTGTCTTTTAAGTAGTTTACAATGATTCTTCGAAATTCACGATAATCAATAAAACCCTCACGCCACAAAATACCGCAATTTTTTTCTAGCCACGTAATATGTCTTTTTCGTTTGGAGATAGTCGAGAAAACGAGTATGGCGGTTTTACCAAAAAAACTTGTGTATATTCATTTGTAGCGAGCGCAAATTCCTTTATTATGAATTCATTATTACTACACTTAAATCCCTGAAGATCGACGAATATGTAGTCTTGCATTATGATTATTTATGATATCTTTTTCGTAATATTACTTAAAGGCTTGTATTCGACAATACTATCATTCAAAATTAAACAATAAGCTGAGGTCTGCGGAGGTATAGTTGATTCACACTCGAACTCAACTCGCACATCAACCGAACCGGTTTTTAAGGTTTCGTTTTGACGTGAACAGTCAATCACAAATAAGGGAGCAATTTTTTTAAAATCTTGAGGGCTGAGCAAAGGTGCCTGAGCACGGTTATAATAAGACTGTTGAAATTTTGCGTACTGCTCGTATAATATAGGAAACTTTTCACTAGAAAAACTGACATCAAAACTTTCATAAGGAAAGTAGCTTGAGTTTAAAAAAACCTTAACATCTCTCAAGTTACAGTGATCAAAGTGTGTTATATCTTTAACGGCATCATTTTTTCGTGCTGTTTTCAATCCGATTATAATGTAACGCGGTTTCTCAATTTGAGATGAAGTTTTGATAGCCCAAGAATGTTTAGACGTTTCAGGCAAGAGAGGATATTCATACAAATCCCAGTTCCTAAATGCTATTTGAATTGCGCGATCTCTTTCCAAACATTTGAGTAAGCTCAACCTTTCTCGATCAGATACCTTAATATGCGGCATACGCCATACTATTTTTGTGATACTTATATTGTCTATATATTCATTCGCATTTAACTTAACGC
Organism: Hedya salicella; assembly: GCA_905404275.2. NCBI lineage: Eukaryota > Metazoa > Arthropoda > Insecta > Lepidoptera > Tortricidae > Hedya > Hedya salicella. Next base: position 11,719,533 of record FR990096.1, on the reverse strand, counting down.
TATTTAAGTTCGTATTAGATCTTAAAAGAATAAGTTCATGCTTGCAATTAATAACTATTTTGTTATAATCCTCAGCAAATCCAAGAATTTTGTTTAAAGGTATAGACACAGAAAATGATCCATGTGAAATTTTTGTACCGTTGATATCCCAACCCCATAACTTAGACATCGATGCTTCAAGTTCATTCATGCACACAAGAGATTTCATAGTAGTTGTAACCCCAACATTTTTAATTTTATCGATTTCGATTCCATTGAGTTCGTATCGGATATCTTGAAATAGATGGAGTATTGGATTATTCGTAAAAAGAACAGACTTCACCTCTTGTTTTGTTTCTCTATTGAATGCAGTTATAGTACCTTCTATGTATAAAGTACTCGCCGATGGTAGTACGTAAAGATCTTGCTGATTAATAGGTATACGTATTTCATCATTGAAATTAAAACTTGTTACGTACGGCTTATACGAATGATATTCAAAGCTCTCTATTGAGTTATCTAAGGTGAAAGATTCTGTTAAATTTAATATACTCATTTTATTAGACCTATGCTTTGAAGGAATTGTTTATTTTGTTTTGTGAGTTGCACTTTAGGTCTTCTGTTCTTGATTGCTTGATGAGTACTAGCACTGGTTTTAATTGGGAGTGAAGTTTTATTGAAGTCTATCATTTTTTTCTAAGGTGTAAGTATATCTGAATCTCTTCACCGCGCAAATTAACCAAATTATTGTTTACGTCTAATATTCTTACTGTAATTGAACTTAAACTGTTTTGAGTAACAGGAAAATAAATTACGTTTTTCGGTGTTTCTATAAGTCGATAACCAGGCGGCACATTAGGCACAAACTCGTGAATTATATGACTAGGTTTTCCGTTAACAAATGAACCGCTCACTATGTCACATTCAATGCGGACTATGGTTGTAGACAGAATGGAAACAGGATAAGGAGATTCCGTTAATATATTAGCTTGAATTACTTCTGAACCAAAACCAAGTAATCTTCCAATAGATCTCTCTTTATCGAAATAAATATTTTGAGAACATAAAATAGATGTTTTTAAGGTATTATTATTACATGTTAGTGAAAATGAGCATCCTTGAAGGTGTCCCTTAAGGTAATCACCAATATCTTGAAGCTCGTATGATCCTTCTGGAATTTCAATTGCTTTGTTTTTTCCGTAATAGAATTTATTGTTTCTGTAGTCTATATTGGGTATTGAATTAAATGTTGATATATACAACAGACCACACTCATATTCTCCATCCAGTTGAAGAGCCGGCGAATGGTTTGTTGTCAGAGTTGAAGATGATCCAGTTATAGACAAAGTGAACGACATCGTGAGAATGATGATTTGTTTATTGATCGTAGGTATTTAAACGCTTATACCAATATTGTTTTAAGTATGTAAGACATAAGTGCCCACAGTTTACTGTGTTAAACTTTTGGTATGTGTTATAATTATAGTAAATATCGTTGTTTTTTAAATACTTCTTTAGCTCTAACGGAGGAGAAAGGTCACCATAACTATTAAAATATTCACAATAACTGTTGTCTTTGACATAGGCCACCCAGTGAGTTCCATTGTTTTTAGAACTGTCTAAGTTAACAATTCCGCATTCTACTCTTTTAGGACGCTTTGGTAAACTGTCTCTCATATAAACTCCACGAAAATGTGGAATCTCTGTAGAGTGTTTTAAGATGTCAATATTTGAAAGAGCACGTCTGGGTAACCTATCACTTAGTTTTTTGAAGTTTTTATACATAAACCTTTACCATTTTTATATGGTTTAATATGTAATCCTTTTCCTAATGCAATAGATTCCATCATTTTATTATGTCGTTCTGATTCAGTCAAGTTCTTTTTTGCAGCTTTGTAATCACCTACAGCTTTAGCGATTCCAGCAGCTCCTCCCGCTAGTGATCCCAACGCAGAAAGTCCAGCAAAAATAGGAATTAAAGGTAATAGACCTCCCGTTTTTGGAATCGGTATTAAACGAGGTATCCGTATCTTAGTGTTGTTAGCAAAAACTTTTTTAGCGGCGACAATCGCGCGATCCATGATATTATAACCTTTAATTTTAGGATTCTTTTTTAACTCGGTTCGTATCTTGGATACAAAGCTTTTGAACGATTTTATACCTGCGCCTGCCTTTAATTTAGATTTCATGACTTTGCTAACTAACCATGAGCCTATTTTTTCTCCTATTCCAGCATCCTTCGATTTAGTTCTTTGTTTTGCCATTTTGTAAAGTTCAAAATCAGCGTGATGTCTATTAACTAAATCAGGATATTTATCATAAGCTATATTATCTAACGCATTAATTCCTTTATCACCCCTTTGTAGCCTTTTATGCAATTTCGTGCCTGGTCCGCAATAATTATAACCAGGTAAGTGTAATTCAAATGGTAAATTATTAATAGCACTATTTAAAAGTCCTCTCCCTTTCATATCAGGAATGATAATGACAAATTTCATTTTAAGAAAGTCAATTTATTAAAAACATTAAACAATGGCTTTTATATCAATCCAACTATTTTCACTTTCACTTAGCCCTAACCACTTAACAAACAGCTTACTGCCCTTTTTTTTAATCACCTTTTCTACTAAATAAATATCTGGATACTTGGTTTTTTGAAGTTCTTCTTCATAAAAGGTACCCAATATTATGTTTTTCCGTTGGTCTTCAATATGATATGTTACAGGTCGAGTGTTATTCACATGTTTAATTGTAAAAAGTTCAGTTGACCAATTAGGTGTATAACCCTTAGAAAAATTACTTTTATATTTGCTTATACGCACACGGTCTCCGATATTAAATTTATTCAACTTACTATTATTCACCTTGGATTGAGAGTTTAAAATGTTCTTTTTTACCTCTGTTTCGTTATTGGAATCCACATCAATAGGTTTAAATTTTGTTGTACTATGTACAGTATGATTATATGCTTTCACTATATCGTCTAACGGTTTACCAACCCATTTATAGTTACCAATGAAACTAAAATATTTATAGAGTTTGATCTTAAGTGTTTTTATTAGTCTTTCAACAATTGATGCCTTTTTGATTGAATATGTTGAATAATGATGAATTTTCAGAAATTTTAAATAGCATTCAAATTCATTATTATAGAATTCTTTACCTAAGTCCGTCTGTAAGTTTTTAGGTCTGCGTTTAGTTGTTTTCATAATTAATTCGAATGCACTTTTTACTGATGTTTTAGTTTTAGACTTAATAGGTATACACCACGCATACTTAGAAAATGTATCAATAACAGTTAATATATATTTATTTCCTTTGTTAATCGTGTGAAGTTTCTGTAAATCAATCAAATCGGCTTGCCATAAATCGTCAATTCCTTTTAGTACAACCGATCTTCGCTTAAAGTTTTTTCTTGCCGATCGATGGATCTCGTTCACTATTTGTTGCTTTTCCATTTTTTATATTCTTGAAAATTTCATCTATCTCCTTATTTGTATAAAAGTTTATTTGCAACTGAGACGTAAGTTGTTGAATTTGATTACTTATAGTATTAAACAAAGAATCTATATACTTCTTGTCGTACATGTTTTGAATATATTGATCAACATATTGCTTGTTTACTGCGTCATCGGGTGATAAAGGTTCTGCAACTCCCTTTAATTGTAAACTTCCTTCAAAACATGTGCCGTTTGTTCGAAGCAAAGCCTTGTAGTGGAGATCAGAAACCTCGTTAGCACGTAAACGCTTATGTACATGGTGACCGAATTTGTCAATATTCATTTTGTATTGTTACCACTTGCGAGTCAAACTACAACTGATAAAAATTTACGTTTATATTACATTTATATATCATTTACTAAGCCTGCTTCGCGTAGTTCTTCGATAATAGAAATGATTTCGTTATCTAATCCTGTATTGCCAGCATCCCTTGATGCTATTAGCAGTTTCAATCTTTCTACTAATTCATTCGGGTCGTCCCAATACACATAGGAGATGTCTTTTTTCACTTTTTTCATTACCGGTAAACCATCACCGGTTATATGTACTTCTTCGCTTACTGAACGATGTTTAGTTAATTTGAAAAGTGGCTTTACGATGCTTAAATATTTCATGCCTTTGTTGCTTTTTATAGGCTTATTTGGATCAAAGTCACGTCTATGTGCATTTGTTTTTAATAATAATGTTTTATATATTTGCATATCGTCTTCAGTTATTATTCGTAAATCAGGTATTTTTTTAAACAATAAATCGTTTAATCCTTGCGTTAAACAATAGGTTTCTTGTCCTATTTTGAGTTCTTTATCATTCGCAGAAATCGGATAAGATCCTAGCGTTAGTTTACCACGCACCATTCGTACCCCAAAAGGAATGCTCATGTGTAAATATTGTTTTTGCCAGGTAGGATCTTCACGGGGAGAAGCATACGAATTTGATGATTTAAATGAAGCATTGTTTATTGATTCGAAATCATTTTGGTTGATACTTTCATGTGATATAGAATCATCTTGACTAGAATTGTCGTCATTTAATTCATATTCGCTATCATCTATATCAGATTCCGATGATTTTCTCAATAGCGTTTTATTAGCTAAGCTTTCTCTTTTTCCATCTTCAGAAGGACTATATTTTAATGTTTTTACTGACTTATTCCATTTAAACCCATTGTTATCAAAATCAGTGTCACTAACACTTAGGTTGTTATCATCTTTTTTCACCATTTCATTAAGAGGATCTGTGACTGGTTTTAACATTGTTTCCAACATCATGTTATTGTTAGATTTAATATCACGAAGAACCTTGACTTTTTTTCTTACTGCTGCAGCAGATCGGAGTACTTTTTCTTTAAATATTTTCTCCACGTTCATTTTATTATTCATGTCCGATCTAGATGATTTCACATTAACGAATAAGTTCTACACGTTAACATTATTCTTTATGTATACAGTTATTCTAGCGTGATAAATGTATCAAAGCCTTTTCTATAACATCCAGAATTTCTATTACAATCTTTATTTATAACTAAGTAATTAAAAGGTTCGTTCCATACTTGTCTGCACATTACACGAAACTGGGACCATGACATATCACTTCCCACGTGTTCATCATAAACATGTCGTAAATTAACATCATCTTGTTTAAAAAGAATAATTAAATTAGCATTGTCTCTTATCAATTGCTTAGGTATTTTACTATACGTTTGGTTCAGATAGAAGCTATCTATGTTTTTATGTCTTCCCATTGCAAAATAATCTCGTATATTATTTTGATTTTCACATGCTACATCATCAAATATCATAATTGAATTAATATCAGCCGTATGAGGACTTATTACTTCTTCATTTTCACTATATTTTTGAAATGACACTGAGGGAACCCGATTTAAAACTTGCTCTAAATATTGATACATAGGTTGAAACAAGGTTTTAGAATATATATATACATTTTGGAAGCGTAGACCTTGATCATGTAGCAGCAGACCAACAATCAAATTAGTTTTTCCACAGTTAGACGGACCGCATATTATACAGCGAATAGTATCAGGTAAAAGTACACCATGACGGTAATAGCGTTTATTGTGCGAAGAACAAACAACATCCAACTGCAATTTTTGAGGTTGTTTTATGAATTTCATGTTACCAATATGTACGTGCAACAAACTTGAAACGAAATATGTGAATAGTATGTTTTATGAACTCGAGAGTATATATATATATATATATATAATAGTTTCGAGATTCTAACAACCTTATAGATTTTTTGGGCACGCGCACCATGGAGCGAGAGCGAGCGAAGCGAGCGTATCGAGCGAAATGGGGCAGCGTGCCCAATAAATAACTACTTGCGTCTTACCTTTAAAATCGGTCCACAGCCGACAGGGACATTTATACTTGACAGCACCTCTTCCTCTGACCATTCATTTGGGACTCCCTTCACTACCCCCATACGTGTAATATTAAATGTAGGAATAAATGCTTTTAAATTTTCTTTTTTAAGGTTATCATGGCCAAGAAACCAGTTGGCTTCACTGTAAGTAGCGAAGGACAAACTAATTCGGTTTCTGCCCACTCGCTTGATACTACCATTTACTATACCATTTATGTTGTTGTATTTAAGGAAGCGTCCAAAAGTAACTGGATGGAGAGTAGTTCCATTGCTGTCAGTTTCCTTTTGTACATGAATGACATATGGCGCGTTGTCCGTCTGTTGGTAGCAAGAGCGCCCAACAGGCATACGAGGCGCATCCTTAATAGCGGTGGAACTGGTGGTGTTTTGATTAAGATTAGGACTTGAACCCAAGCTGGTTTGTGTTTGGGTAACCATTGTTTCGCATTTACAGTCAGTCTGTCTACCTTCTTGGCCCTGCTTCCTCTTTCTTTTATTGCAATAAGAGCAAACGCGGGAAAGCAGTTTTCTTTTTAACTTTGGATCAGCTGAAGTCGATGTATCGGTGTCCATGGATGACTCCAAGACACTGACTAGCACATCTATTGGCGATGGGGCTGATATTTCATTATTTTGTGGCCCTGGAGGAATCGTTCCCCCAGGGTCACGCGGTCGATCGCCCATATACTAATTAAACTTAAAAAATATACAAGTTACCTATTATATACACACCTAACTACAAATAATTAAATTAATATAAAGAATATATACAAAAAGTACTTAAAAACCAATCCTTTCAATAATTTTTCACAAAAGTTCAGAAAACCGCGTCCGCCACCTTCAAAGTTTCCCGCCCTTTTTCAGATTACTCATTGTTACTTTCGGATATTGGCTAACTGTCACTGTCACTGTCTGACAGCAGACAGATCTCGGGCATGCGCCGTAGCGTTGCGCGCATTATATTTCAAACTGTCACTTTAGATTAAAATAACTCCGAACACATCAGCATTTTCAGAACTGATTTATAAAATCTTTCCTTTTAGTGATTTTTGCCGCCATGTTTAAAGTCATCGTTCTAGGTAATGAAAATATGACGAATATATATACACTCTTATTTATGTGACGAATGACATATTAGGGTAAGTACTAAATAAGTATGCGCAGACAGCAACTGCACATGCTGTTGTAGATGGAGCCAGGAGTATGCCAAAAAATGTTCAGTATCTCACGATAGGTGGCGCTTTCCCTGTGAGTCTGATAAAATAAACTAAATAAGGAACTACAAAATACTGAGTTTACGATTGGTTTGTTTTATGAGCCAAAGTTGGGAAAAATGTGACTTTATCAAGAATTTTTATAGGATTGAAATAGGTTTTTTCACCAATATTTCTATTATTAAAATTATTATTTTGCATACCAGAGAAAAAAATATCATATGACCTATTCCGCAAGTTGCCGCTTTCAAGTGATCGCAGAAAAAGTACCTACCCTTAGGATTAGGACGCTTAGAAAATAATGATGATAATAAAAATAGCCCTACTATAATAATAGCATTGTGAAAGGCTGGCATACAGACCAATAATTTGCCTAGACACGCACGTCACGTCGTAAAATCTGCATAATTAAGGGTGTGGCTTAAGATGCTTATGTACGATTACGCTTTTCACACCACATAACAAAAGGCCTACTATTTGTCACTGTTTAACCAATTAGAAGGAGGTTTGCGTTGCTACTCTAATATCCAAAAAGCTTTTGTTGTAACCACACGCGCACAGTTTTGAACCCTGTTCCTGAGATGCACAATCCATTTTAGATTATTATTCGTATCCGCTTTCAAACGAATCGTGAAAGGACTTTATATCCATTTCGGTGTGTTTTCAAAAATAAACCTTTTTGATAGAGCTATTGAGTATAATTTCGAAAAACTAAACGTATTAGAAATAAACTAACACTTGACTTTTTTAAATTATCTTATGTTAGTTAAACAATGGTTATTGTTTAGGCCCTGGACATATTGATCCATTAAAGTGCGTAAATTTTAACTGTCATGCGCGGAACGGCTGCCGCTCCCTTACCCCCCCCCCACCCCCCCCCCCCCCAAAACCATCACAACTCCCGCCAACCCTCTGACCACCCACCTTCAGTAGCGTGGCGGCCCGGGAATAATCGATCGAGGCTGAAAATAAATTCTCAGCCTACACCTTAAGGTACATTTTTGCGCGGGCGGGGTTATAAACAAAGATATGTCTTCTACAGCTAAACTCTTTAACCTATAGCCACAATTATCACTAAATGTATGGAATCTTAATTCCGCGTCGATACTTCTACTTTTTCGTCAAGGAGCACGAGCCAGACAGACGTCGTCTTGCCACCCCTACCCTCCACCCGGCCAAATTTTCAACGACGCAACAGGTTCCACCTAACATTATCCCAAATAGACACTTGAAGGCAAACAAAGGTATTTAATTAGATTAATGCAAATCCTCCTTTTAAAAGTGACAAAGACGAACTAACGATATCTTAGAACCTAAAGGTGCTCACCTGAAATCCAATCCAATACGCCTTCAAAACACTCGCGCCTAATATAATAAAATATAAAGAGACTCAAAGATAATACTGAATCTAAGTTAGGGTTAAGCGTCCGAGCTTTACAACCGCTAAGTGAAAACTAATAGGTATCCTAGCCCAGGCACCCTATATAAACGACGTCTCCTCCCCTGCCTCCCGCGTACACCAAATCAATGCGCACGCATATTTATGTACTGTCGGCCACTATAAAGTAGTCAATGTAAATTATGCCACACTTACAGATAAATGCGATTTCTGAAACTACACACACACATTTTTTACGCTTTTGGCTATTTTCAAATGAGCAATTTGCATATTTTTTGGTGCCTGTGCATAGTTGCATACTCGTATGCTTCAACTTTGTCTTTACTTATGACTTTCCCGATTTTTATGACAATTGTAATTATCAGATTTTGTAGTATAATTGAAAAACACGACACGAAATAGCACCCAAGGCATAATGCTTGGAAAGTTCTAGCCTTATGGAAGTTTCTAAAACTTTTTGAAGCGGGCACCAAACTTTGCGAGTTCGGTGTTAAGGAATTTGTTGCGACCTATTTACGGGCGTACAAAGTTGAGAATTTTCATTTCAATTGAAAACCATTGGGTAAACTCACTGCTTGATTTATTTTCCTAGTAGATATCAGCACTATCTTGTATGGATTTCCTAGGTGCTTGAGGAATTAGTTAAATAAAATTCCTGGGAAGCCTAATTTGAAGGCAGTGTTTATCGCGTGATAGATGAAATGTCAAAGCCACCGTTACTGTCATTTTCTGAGAACTATGTCAGTATGAGAGTGACGGTACTCGATCATACACTCGGTTCGTACGATGGCCAACTTTCAAGTGAAACCAGCGTTTTATGCAAGTCCAAATCATCATAGACCTCAACACAACTTCCCTTACAGAATCCTGAATGTTCGAAAACTTAGAGCAATTGTGGTTTGAATTGGGACCTTTTTTGGCAAAGTTTCAATCTTTGTAAACTTCGGCCTTGTACCCTAGTACTTGAGAAGTTAAAAAAAAAAACTTATCCTACGTTTAACGGCATTTAACATACTTTCATTTCCTGGATTAACAAAGTACGCCAAGAGCACATTTTCAAAATATACTTGTCAGTCATGTTAAGAGCAAGAGTTCAAAATATACTTGTCAGTCATGTTAATGAAATTTAACTTTAAAAATAAATAATAAATCAATAGGTACTACGGGACAATTCTACACAAATCGAACTAGACCCATAGTAAGCTCTAATTTGATTTCGTTTTCTTGTTGGAAAGGTGACTTGATTTTTAGTTTTTAGTTACGTTTTAAGATACTATTGTTAATCAGCGTTTTTTTCTCAAAATTAATCCTTGTTTTAATTTTGGAGGTTATATTTACGTATTTTATCATCCCCAGATATTATCGATTGGTATACAAAAACACGTATAATATTTTGTTTATGGCAAACAGATATTCATTTATGCCGTCGACAGTACCTTCATGGTATTGATTTTACCCTGACGTCCTCCAGCCTGGTTTTGAGATCAAAAATAGCATTTCCGAGAACTACAGTCCCAGCTCCGAACTGGGCTGTAACATCAGTATATGAGAAAATGTTCTGTAGCACCATTGGGATACGGTACATTTTCCTTAAAACGTTGTGTGCTTTGTGAGGCTTTACATGTGTGAGTGTTGCGCTTTCCTTTGTTTACCTTATATGTGACTTTTTCGAACGCGGGGGATAAAAAAATCATAACCCTCTTTTTTTTCAGCATAGTAGGGTAAAAATTTGCTATAATCAAATATAAAATGGTTAAGATTCGTCCACCCGTTTGCTGAGGCCGTAAAAATATTCAAAATGAGAGATATCAATATTCATACTTTGTATGCATTATTATATTATACTAGAAGATACCCGCAACTTCGTTCGCGGAGGAGGGAACTCATAACCTCTCTTTTTTTCTTTAGCGTAGTCGGATACAAAGTATCCTCTAACCATCTGGAGATACCCAGCTACCGTGTACTTAAAATTGTTGAAACCATTTAGCCGATTTTGCGTGATGAAGCTACAACCAATCATACAAACATTAAAAAAAATAAAAAAAAAATATTTTTCGATTTAATGACCTCCAAATAGTACATTACAATGTAGTTTTTTAAATATCTTCAATGTACAGACATTTCATTTTTACAACTTTATAATAGTATAGATTACATTCATATACATAAGTTCGCGAAACGCACTGTTATCGCAAAATCAATCTTAGAATGATGTTAATGATGTCCCCAGTACAGAGTTTTATAATAGCACATATATATCAGGGTATAATAAATCTGTAAAAACATAACAAACAATCGTTCCATATTCCAACGCGCGATTGAAAGAAGAATTACAGGGAGATTAAAAAAAAGACATAGTAAGGAACAGCTGCATTAGATACAAGACTAAAGTTAATGATATAACTCGGAAAATAAAAAGACAAAAATGGAAATGGGCAGGCCATTTGATTAGAAGAAAAGACAGGTATCCAAGAAAAAGGGGCAGCCACAGAGAAGGTGGGATGACGTGATGATAACATTCGACCGGTCGCGGGAGCTACATGGGGTAGAATGGCCACAGAAAGGCCAGGATGGAGAACATTGGAGGCGGCCTTTGCCACCAAGACCCTATTTCACAATCGTGACAAATGTCAGTGGGAGTGTGAGAGCGACAATTTCACGTACATTGCGTGCCCAGTATAAAGTAAGGAGATGTATCGAGCTTGTGGGAATCGCCGTGAACATAAAATTGTCGTTGTGAACTTACACTTGTCCTGGCAAACGAGCACACAAAAATGGCACAAAAGAGAAAGTATGTGAATAAAGGGGAAAATTTACTCGTATAATGTTACAACTTCTGGCCAATTTAAGGCTTAATATATACTAAGTAATATAAAGTTGTAAAAATGATATGTCTGTAAATTTAATATATATAAAAAAAGTTTGTAACAGACTATTTGGAGGACACTGAATCTAAAAATATCTTTTTTGGATTTTTTGTATGTTCGTATGTTCGTATGTTCGTATGTGTCGTTGTGGCTTCATCACACCAAATCGGCTAAACAAATTTTAGCTATTTTTGGTACACGGGTAGCTGGGTATCTCCAGATGGTTATAGGATACTTTTAATCCGACTACGCTAAAGAAAAAAAGAGGGGTTATGACTTTTCCTACTCCGCGAACGAAGTTGAGGGCACCTTCTACTAATAATAATAAATGTGTATTTTACGAGGATATATTTACATTTCGACTGTATTATAAGTCACTGAAATGTTAAGCTGGTCTCTTAATAAATCTAGGTTATTCGACCATTAATAGCTATTTGTGCAACAAGAGAGCAAACATTTTTTTTTGTGAGTGCCAATTGTTGAATCCTTAGCAAGCGAAAGATTCTATTATTGAATCACGAGCGGAGCGAGTGATTCAGTTAGAATCCTGAGCGTAGCGAGTGATTTAAACGGTACGAGATGCAAATAACTTTGGTCTCGTGTGGCACATACAACTTTTCACCTCAGCAGTGAGTACATATCTATACTATTATAAAGTTGTAAAAATGAAATGTCTGTATATTGAAAATATTTTCAAAAAAAATATTGTTATGGACTATTTGGAGGTCACTAAAACGAAAACTATTTTTATTGGATTTTATGTATGTTTGTATGTGTCCTTGTGGCTTCATCACGCAAAATCGGCTAAACGGATTACAACTACTTTTGGTACACTGGTAGCTGGGTATCTCCAGATGGTTATAGGATACTTTTTACCCGACTACGCTGAAGAAAAAACGAAGGGTTATGACTTTTTCTCCTCCGCTAACGAAGTTGGGGGCGCCTTCTAGTATTATACACAATTGTAGATGTATTTCCAACCATTCTATATGTTTATTGTTACACTTCATAGAAAAGAATATTTACAGTTAACAAATGAAGTTAATATTAATAACTTGATTCCCTCTATTTTTAAAAGAAACATGTACTTAGCACACAGTACCTACTAAACATAAGCAAATTAGTCAAAATCATTAATTGTTGTTTACAAGGTCAATTAGGTACGTGTGTATTGTTTTTCTTTTTAGGGTTCCGTAGCCGAAATGGCAAAAACGGAACCCTTATAGATTCGTCATGTCTGTCTGTCTGTCTGTCCGTCCGTATGTCACAGGCATTTTACTCACAAACTATAAGATGTACATTGATGAAATTTGGAGCATAGGTGTCGTGTGTTAACCGCTAATTAGTTTGATAGTTAAATAAAAAATATATATATTTCTAGGGGGGGGCACTCCATACATGTAACTGGAACTGAAAAATAATTCAGCAAATATTAAGTTGTGGCACATATTTCGACAGTACTTTTAAAAAAAACTTTGAGGTTTCTAAAAAAAAAAATTATTTGCTAGTGAATATTTTCCGAAATATTCGCTACGAAAGTAGCAAAAATTGTGTCCCCCCATCTATTTTCTAAACGGTCAGTTTAAAAAATCTGAAAAAATTACAAATATAAAGCTTAATGAATACTTCCAACGAAAATTGTTTTCAACATGATCGGACATACCGTTTTTAAGTTATTGCCAAAAAACTGCGCTTCTTAGCAAAAGGACGTAAGTGCCGGGGAGATACGCTCTTTTGTTAGTGTTTTTTTTCATCCGTAGTGCATTTTTTGTATAAACGGCTGCGGAACCCTTCATGGGCGAGTCCGACTCACACTTGGCTGCTTTTTTATTGTAGTTTTAATAATCATTTGTGCTTTAAAAAGATATAAATAACAAGAATTTGATTCCCATCTTACAACATTTTTTAAGTAATGCGTTTAGAAACTACCCATTATAAATAGTCAGTTAAAGTCAAATTAAAAATGAATATAAAATTTACACATTAAATTTGATAAGCATCATTGAAATAAAACAATTTAACGGATTATATCGCGTATATTATCTCATTTTAGTTCCCGACGTTTCGGAAGCTCTTGACAGAGGAAAATACATCTTTTCTCAGTCCACCCGTGACCATGGAGAGCTGGAAAGCTTCCGAAACGTCGGGAACTAAAATGAGATAATATACGCGATATAATCCGTTAAATTGTTTTATTTCAATGAGTAATAATCGCGGAAACAGAAGAAAATATTTGATAAGCATCGTTTTATTTTTACAATAAGTATATAAAATAACTATATTTTACGTACAAAAGAAAATGATTTATTAATTCGATCACAAAAAATTAAAAAGTAGATAATAGTTCCAAATCAGTCCGCAATGGCGCTAGAGTAGCATGCTATAGTAGTATGAAGTCAATAACCAATTACAAAACATTTGTATCGAAATATACTCAATCTTTCGTTTTACTTCTGATGTAAATATTCAATCGTATTTAAAATGATTTTCCGTGCATCGTGTGGATTTTTTTGGCTTTATTATGCTAATTTATCTTTCGCACTAGTGACGGCCTCTTTGGATATAAAGAGAATATAAACTTCTTAGTTCTATACTCCATGGGTTTAGTTCTTTTTTCAATGTCTAATTCGAAAATCTAAATAGAATTAGAATGTTCTTGTCACTCGCTTTCTTTATATGGATCTTTATACGGATATGAAAGGGACAAAGTGCTTCGAAGTTCAAATATTTCGAATTCGGTCATAGACTCAGCACTGAAAAATTACAACTATTTATCAAGCCATTCTAATGAAAAAGTTAGTTTGCCTCACGGTCGCAGCAAAATCGCATTTTGTACACTGTTAGTTCGCAGCAAAACCCGCACGTTTGAGCTGCTGAGGTGAAAAATATATTAATATTTTCATGTATATTTATTGAAAATTAAACATAATTTATTCGCGTCTAAAACGATAGCCATTACGTGATAACAACAGAAGCAAACGTCAAACGTGCAACCTGCAATAACCATTGTATGACGTTGAAGATGACTTTATGCTTGAAGACAATAAAAACTCGACACTACTATCTTCGATGCATTGACGAAGCGCTCGCCAAAGTTAGTCGAAGTTCGAAGTGTGAGACTATATACACTCAGGTAACCTTGCTAACTTCGGAACGCCTCGAGTCCTTTGTCTCGGCGCCAAAACTGACAACATTCGGAAGCCGCACGAGGCGAGGCGGGATTGCTCGAAGCAAGGTTCAAGCAATTTCACTGTTTATCAACACGCATCCTTTGAAAAGGTTAATCATTTTGTATAGAAAATTTATGATTATTAAAATGAGAAATTCCAGACTTGGCACAAAGCACACTTTAATCAAAGAAAAAAAAAGTAATTTCACTGTTATAAACAAAGATCAGAAACAAATGAAAAATTTTTTCGACGATACTGGACTTGAACCAGTGCCTTGAGCCAGACCGGGGCAGCACGCTCTACCATCTGAGCTAAACAATTTCAATTTCACTGTTACTTATCCTTGATAGGGGTTAACATAGGAATTGATAATTTGGAAGGAGAATCTGTTTTTTTTCTTAAACTATGACTTTGCACATATATGAACTCTTAATCAAAAAATGAAAAAAAAACTATCTAATCTAATAATCTTACAAACACGGATTACGTAATCTGTGGATTACGCTTCTTCGCAACAGACTTTTTCGCCAGAGTACCATCAGCCACATACATAATTGACATAAAGTCTATAGATGGTCACTTTACATGAACCATTGTCAATGTCTTTTAGTTGTCAAGATATATTAAAGACTGTTGTCATACGCGGCAACGGCATGTTTATAGTGATATTATAAATTAAAATGCGTAATTGGTGATGAAAATATGCATGCAGACATACCTTTGAACAAGTTTCACGGTGGAAATGAAACATTTTTATTGCGAAAATGAACTAGAAAACAATATTTTATTTGGCAAAAAAAAGCAAAGGAAATAACTTTGTTCCGCCTATTAATCACCATTTGCGTTATCTATTTTTATATTAAAAAAATTGTGATCCAGGAATTACAAAAAATATGATAATGTGTTGAAAGAGCCCAAATCTATCCGTAATATTTCAATTGCAGACACTTTAAAAAAATGAAATGTCATCCATTGCTGTGCTACTAAGGTGACGTCAAATTAATATGAAAAAAAGTGTTCCGGCATTTTGGTCGATAAAAAGTGCGCTTAGTGACATGATTTATCGTCTCGTATCGTCGATCGTATCGTCAAGAACTTAAAAAAAGAGGACTGACCATCTCTACACAAAAGCCGTTCCCTGATATATACAACGCCATCTAAGCTACCAGTACGTCACTGAGTATGTATAAGATATTTTTTTACAATTATTCAATGTTGCTAGCGTGACACAGTATTAAATGTTACGATTTATTTGTTATTAGCTATTTGCGAACTAATTATTACTATTCTATATTTCTTTATTCCATTATAACATCGTTAAATGCTTAGTTTTAAAACATCATCTAGTTTTTGACAGAACATCTCCCTGCGATGCGTTGGTATTATTTAATCATTGAACTCCGTTAAATTTGACAAGCCGTATCATCCCTATTACAATAATTGAAAACCCTGTTGGTCACCTCTATTATCTATGGTATTATAAAGTTGTAAAAATGAAATGTCTGAACATTGAAGATATTTAAAAAAATATATGTATTGTGTGTCATTTGTTACTGAATCTCTTCTTTGTGCATGTCCAAAGTTATTTGTTACTAGTAGGCGCCCGCCGAGAAAAAGTCATAACCCCTGTTTTTTTCTTTAGCATAGTCGGGTAGAAAGTATCCTTTAACTATCTGGAGATACCCAGCTACCCGTGTACCAAAAATATTTGAAATCGGCTTAGCCGATTTTGCGTGATGAAGCCACAACCACAACACGAACATTTTATTTTTACAACATTATAATACTATAGATTATGAGTGGGAATTGTAAATTATCTAATATTAATAATTTTCACTAATAACTCCGAACGATATGGAGATATTGAAGTACCAACCTGATGCACCTACACAATTTATTAGACATCAAAAACAGCAAAAAATATTCACCAGACGTAATTATCGATTTCAGATTTCACGAGATTAAAAGGCTCGTAACAAATAATAAACAGAGGGTGTTTGAGGGACTTTACCCTTGTCGGCAGGATATTGGGGTCCGTACACAAATAACAAATGGAAATTTCGTAATTCGTGTATCCGAGGTGAAACGGTGATAATCTTTACGGAAGTATCCGGTACGTACGGTTACTTTAGTAACTGAGTTTCCGGCTTTGTTTTGAACGGAATAGTTGTGTGTATTGAAAAAGCGAAAATTTCGACAAAAATCCGCTTATTTTGCACATCGAGCAAAAATATTAAGTGCGTGGCACTTCAACATGGTATTTATTCCACTAGACTCCCGTGTACACAACAGATATGAATTCCCTTAATCCTTATTACAATAAAAAAAGGCGAAAAATGGATACGTCTCATTGAAGCGACTATATAACTGTGAAGTGAAGTTACGAAAACCAACCAAGTGCGAGTCGGACTCGCGCACCGAGGGTTCCGTACAAAATATACGCTACAAATAGCCGTATCTATGAAAATCCAGTGTATGCAGAGCCCTACTCCAAAGCATCATTTTGCGTGATGCTCGATCATCTTATATAGGTTACTGATATAGATAAGATTAGCTCTCTCTCTCGGTATGATGTTTTTAACTAGGTACATAAAGCAATATGTATGTAGATATATTCTATTGTGTATTTGTGTAAGTTTATGTGCGTATATATTATAAGTATATCTGTGTATTTCTCTTCAATTGTCTCAGTTTACAGGCCCTGCACCCATATAACTGTTTCTGTTTAATCCAATGGTTGACCGGTAGAGAATGTCTTTTGGCATTAAGTCCGCCATTTGTATATTTTTCAATTGTGCAATAAAGTTTAAATAAATAAATAGACATAACAAAATATTTTATCAGATTTATTTTTTGATTGAAATAAGAGCTTCCTTCATTTCACATTTCAAGTTTCTAGAACAACTGGAAGTACCCTATCAATTACAAAAAGTGTCGAAATATATCGTTTTTGCGGCATAAACGGCCATCTTTTTTTTACGTAAATTTAGAAGTTTGAGTTTTTCACAGTTTCAAGGGACCGTAGATAACCCGACCGTAATTTCAACTCGATATCTCCACGCGTTCCTAAGATAAAGGGTCTTGACAGATATATAGACAGACTGACGGGCAACAAAGTCCTATAAGGGTTCAGTTTTTCCTTTTGAGGCATGGAACCCTAAAATCGGAAAAAATATCGCCTTACTACTTGTTCTTACTGAAAGATACAAATACAATACTCAAACACTTAGAATTGAAAAGACAAAATAAAATAAAAATTAAGAAATGTGTTTCTAATAACTGATTAGTCTATCTAAATGAAGGCAAAGCAAAAATAATCGAAGGGGTCGTAAAAACTTTCGTCGGCGCCCTTGAACGAGTTCGTAATCCTGCTTATTCTGGCTGACACCTTCTACCTAAGAAAATGTTCTACGCTACGTGTCAAGTAGTCTAGTCGATTCCATTGTTTATTTAGGCATCCCCCTTCATGTAAATGCCACTGGATTTGACACTTGTTAAGGGAACAACGAAAACAAAACGTGTTTAAACGGTTGCAGATATTCAACCCTTAATGTGATTTAATTGAGGGGCTTGGGCTTGGATTTAAAGCTCAAAAACCGGTGACATGAATTGGACTCGCAAATGAAGGGTTGCTAACCGATGACGTACAAGGGGAACTGAAACACGTACCTACCTTTTTAGTCCTTACCGTCATAGCGACAAAAGCGAAAAATGTACATTTTTGAATTTCTCTTACTGTACTACGCAAATTAAACGTTATAAAGACCTTACACGATAAAATCTGGGCACGCCTGAGCTGGTATACTTTTCTATCAACTGCTCGTTTAGAATCAGCACTTCTTTTTTTATAATCCATGGATGCAACACTATAAAATACAAGTACAATCACAATAACATGTATGATTATGTGTGTGATTTTGCTTTATATATCCTAACATAGTTATTATTTTTGTATAGCATTTTTTTACAGTCTTTAGTATGTTTTTGCCTCAAAATGATTGATATATAAGGTTTTTGTAAAGGTTCGAAGAGTTTTATTATGTTTTATTGAATTGTATTTTCACAATAACCAACTTTTTAAATGTCTTCTGTTTGGAGCCGTTAGAAGATATTTACTACTTTAGTATATTTTGATTTTAACTGATATTTTTAATTTAATTGCCGTCTATACAAAAACTACTTTCAGTGCTTGAAATGGATAGTCGTGCTGGTTACCCTGAAAAGAAATCATTCAGCTACTGTAACTTTTTGGTCAGGTGATATTCTAAAAAGCGTAAAACGCCTTGTTAAAATGTAAATACAATTATGGTATTGTAGTAGAAAGTGTCATTGTCAAATAATGATACATATACATATCATTATATATATACATGGGGGTGATTTAGATAGCCCTCTAGGTCCTCTACGCCCCAGCTTCAGTATATCACTACTTCTTGGGACACCCTGTATATACCTAGTTGTCTGTCTTCAAAACTACACTTAACGAGGGCTAAAATCTTTCCGACTTCGTAGGTCATTGGGAAGGAAAGGAAGGTATTATATAATCCAGTGGAGCTGTCACCAAATATCAGTTGCCTAGGTCTCTCATTCCGAACACACTCCATTAAAATATGGTAAACGTCTTGTACCCGGTTGCACGCACTGGCATAAGGGCGAATTTACTTTGCGCATGAGGTGTGCAAATTTATTCAAATGGAATGTGTCCGGAACGCAATCTTAGCAATAAAAAGTCATTCATGTATCTGCTTTTATAAGTATTTTGCAACAACTGCTTTTCAAAAGTTGCCCTCATAACGTGTTTAATTTTTTTTATTCATGCTGTTATGAATGAATGAATTAGTTATGCATATGAATAGATACATTAGTATTCATAACGAAATATAAATAGTCAAGTGTGAAAGCACTTCATTTCAGAATTAGGGTGAGTGCTACGGTCACAATATCTGTGTACGGTACAAACAAAAACACGTTAATAATGACTACTTTGCTGTCTTGTTGCACAAATAACTAAGTACATAACTTTTCTATCGAATACTCAACCCTGCGTTCTATTTCTGATATAAATATTCAATCGTATTTAAAATGATATCTTGCATTGATGTGGATTTTTATGGCATTATTATCTATGCTAATTTATTTTACGCACTTGTTACAGTGGCGACACCAATTTAACGCTTTTTGGCGGACTCTTTGGATATATAGAGATTATAAACTCCTTAAACCCGTTCTACACCTTCCGATCCTAATTATCGGATAAAATCGGATAATTTATTGTGTAACAGATCCCAATTTTTATGGTCTGTAGCATAACACACTATCCGATTTTATCCGATAATTAGTTTCGGATCGGAAGGTGTAGAACGGGTTTTATTTCTATACTCCATGGGCTTGGTTTTTTTTTCGCGGTCTAATTCGAAAATCGAAATCGAATTGGAATGTTTTTGTCACATGCTTTCTTTATATGGATACGAAAGGGACAATGTGCTTCGAAGCTCAAATATTTCGAATTCGGTCGTAGCAAGTCATAGTTCCAGCACTGAAAAATGACAACTCGCGCCATTCTAAATACAATTTAAATAAGTGACTCTTCCTCACGCTGACGCGGCGAGGTGGACAGATACCTATTTACACTCTTATTTATGCCTATTGTGACCGGCCCCCCTATTACCTAACGCGTTTGACGCTCGGAATCAGAATCAAGTGTCATTGTCATGATTTTGTATGGGCTATGACAGTTGATTCGGATAACAATTGTTGTCAAAATTTTATTGGCAATAACCCCCGTAATAACTTTGAATAACGCAGTCGCTCCGTTCGCTCGCAATGAGCTTCGTGAGATCGATGTATATTATATCTATCACATATTATAAAGTTCTACAATTGAGATATCTGTACATTGAAGATATTTTAAAAAGGGCTATTTAAAGGTCACTGAGTTAAAGTAGAAATTGATAATGATTTAGATTTGATATTAGATTTTGCCAAAGGAAAAGATAATCTCATAGTAATGGGAGACTTTAATGCTGTTGTAGAAGAGGGAGCAGAAGAGAATGTAGTGGGTCAATTTAGATTGGGGAAAAGAAATAGAAGAGGGGACAGAATGGTGCAATTTTGTAAAGAAAACCACTTAGTAGTCAGCAACACATATTTCAAATTACCAAAAAGAAGATTATATACAGGGAAAATGCCAGAAGACCCAGGAAATACTGACCTCAATACTGACCACAACTTACTGCTTAGCAAACATAACTTTGAAATTAAAAAACAGAAACGAAAACAAAAGATAAAGAAACTTGATCTCAAGAAACTTAGTGATAAGGATAGTCATACCTTTAGAGTGAAATATAGTAATAATGTAGGTAACAAATTAATAAATTATAAGACTGAAATAGATAAAACAACATATAATAGCTTTAGTGTTAATGAAAAGTGGGAAAAGGCTAGAGATATTTTAAGAATTTCTGCTTAAGAATGATTAGGAAAAGAGAAAATCATACCAAGAAAAAACTGGCTTTCTAAAGAAATTAAAGACTTAATGATAGAAAGAAGAAAAGTAAGAAACAAAAATGACGAACAAAGCATACAGGAATATAAAAGGCTTACTAATAAAATTACAACCAAATGCAGGCAGTGTAAAGAGAATTATATTTTACTGATGTGGAAAAATAGATGAATATATGCAAAAGGGTCAGATGGACAAAGCATATAATACAATAAAAAGCTTAAATAAAAACCATGTTACAAAAAGCACAACAATTTTAGATGAACAGGATAACATTTTATTAGAAAACTAGCATCTGCCCGCGACTTCGTCCGCCTTAAATTTGTTTATCGCGGATAAGGGTATTTTTCCGGGATAAAAAGTAGCCTATGTCCTTCCCCGGGATTCAAACTATCTCCATACCAAATTTCATCCAAATCGGTTCAGTGGTTTAAGCGTGAAGAGGTAACAGACAGACAGACAGACACACTTTAACATTTATAATATTAGCATGGATAGCGATATTTTACAAAGATGGATAAGATACTTAGAGAAACTTTATAAGGGACAGGGATTGGATGTACACGACATAGAAGAGGAACAGCTAGTAGAAGAAGAAAGGGAAGATGAAAGCGGTCCAACTATACTGAAGGAAGAGTTTATCAAAGCCTTGTTGAGTATCCATAATGGCAAAGCAGCGGGAGATTACAAGATATACATTGAAATGATAAAATATGCAATGTGTGAACCTGACAAATGAAATTTATGATATAATGCAAAATATATATGTGTCAGGACAAGTACCAATAGATTTTCAAACTAGCCAAACAGTGGCTTTAATGCATTAAAATATGAGGAACACCGAAAAATTTAATACATTAAAATATGAGGAACACCGAACGTTGAGCCTTATCTTACATGCATCTAAAATTCTTCTTAAAATTATTCAAAACAGATTAAGACCAATAGTTGAAAAGCAGCTGGGACCAGATCAGTATGGCTTTAGGCAAAATAAACGCACTAGAGATGCGATTTTGGCTCTAAGACTAGTAGCAGATAGAAGGCTAGATCTGAATCTAGATACACACATTGCATTTATTGATTTAGAGAAGGCTTTTGATAAGGTGGACTGAAAGAAGATGATGGACATCTTGCATAAAGCTGGAGTGGACTATAGGGACAGAAAAGTAATCTACGAACTTTATAGAAACCAGGAAACCATCATAGAAGTAGGAGAAGAAAAAGGAAGAGCTAAGATTCGACACGGAGTAAGACAGGGGTGTCCACTCTCACCACTCATTTTTAATATATTTATAGAGCAAGCCATTAAAATGGTAGATTCAGATTTAGGGGAAATAAGATTAATGGTCAAAATGTTCAATTCATTAGATTTGCAGACGATATAGCAGCGCTGGCTGAGAGCAGCAACCAATTACAGGACTTAGTTAATAACATGGATAATATCTTCAATCAATTTGGACTTTTAAATAAACGGGAGTAAAACCAAAACCATGATTATATCGAAGCACACAACAAACGATTTACCAATTTTACTTCAAAATAGCAAGTTACTAAATTCAAATATCTGGGCAGTTTAATTACAAGTGACTCCAGATGGACCGAAGATATTGTACAAAGGATTGCTATGGCCAAAAAAGCATTCAATGGCAAGAAGTATCTACTTAAAGGAAAGATGTCCAAGATAGCTAAGAAACGCCTCATTAAGGTGTACATCTGGAGCATTGCTTTGTATGGAAGTAAGTCGTCGACACAGACACAAAAGGACAAAAAAAGGTTAGAAGCATTTGAGATGTGGTGTTGGAGACTAATGGAAAGTATTAGCGGGACCGAAAGGAACACCAATGAAGAGGTATTGAGTATAGTGAACGAAAAAAGATCCATATTGAAAACTATACAAAATAGGAGAGGAAAGATGGTGGGCCACCTGATGCGACATGATACTCTGTGAACATTCTGGAAGGTAAAGTTAACGGAAGAAGGGGCAGAGGCAGACCAAGATTAACCTATTTTAATGAAATAAAAGAAAAAGTGGGCACTGTGTCATATCAGTAGACCAAAAGGCTAACAGAGGATAAGGAAGAATGACGATTACTCCACCGACAAGAGCGTAGCTCTTAAGTTACGAGCGAACGAACGATCGGATATACGTACCGTTTTTGAGTTATTGCCGAAAAACTGCGCTTTTCAGCAAAAAAACGTAAGTGCAGAGATTTACGCTCTTTTCCTGGTGCACTTTTACACATCCTATCTTGTTTCGGAATCCTACACTGAGTATATGGTCCGACATGCTCTTCTTGGCTTATTTTGTCACAGAGTACTTTGTTGTTTTTGCTAACCAGCCATCCAACGGATCAAAATAAGTGTTCGATTTTTACAAAAACAAAAGACCGAATATTTTTTTTAATTTCATGATTATACCGGCCTATATATTTTTATTTTCTGACTAAAGAGTTTTTATACCAATCTCATTACTTAAGACCCCTTAAAAATAAAAAGTCCCGATAAAAGTGATAAATCAATGCAGAGTCGAAACCATCTGAATCTAGAAAATTAATTTTTATTACAGTAACACTTTTATTATTTAGGCAAGTAAGTGATTTTTCGCAATTGATTTCCTAAGTAGGTTAATATTTAGTAAGGATATATATTTTTTTCAATTGATGAGTTCTGAAATGTTATAAAAGGTGTTAAAGAAATTCCACCGTTTTTTTTGAAATTCATCACTTAAAGAGGTGGAATTGTGATTACAAGTTAGGGGAGGTAAGCCTAAAACGGGTAAGCTAAGGGAAATGTGAAATAAAACATACTTTGAAACGTAAATGTACCATTTATTTTTAACCCAAGAAGCATCCGTCTAATAAAGTATCTAAAAAGAAAAACAAACAAAGTCATTCTCTTCAATAATCAAAGAAAAACACAAAATAGAACACCCTTCCAAATAACCATTTTGCCCTCATGGGGGGCCTAAATCGGGTCACGCATCTGGGCAAAACGGGTATAGGCTAAATATCGAGCGTAATCAACAAAAATAACATATTATTAAAATTTTACAACTTTCCTTATCAAATCAAATCAAAATATTCTTTATTCAAGTAGGCCTAGTTACAAGCACTTTCGAAATGTCAGTTACATGAGAGTGAATGTTTGCTGGGAGAAATACAATATGATCCAACATTTGCTGCAAGGATTAGGGAAACCCAGAAAAACCTAATCAGATCATTTAACTTAAGTGTAATATTATTGATAAAATCATCATTTTTAAAATTAAAATAATCAATAAGATAAATCCCAAAAGGATTGTCAATAAAAAATAAATAATCTAGAATGTGTCTAGAATAAAATTCTAAATGTCAGAGTATATAAAACAATTAAGATTAAAATAATAATAATACCTTAGGTATTCGTTAAAATAATTATTCATATACCTACATGACGCTATAATTTACATTAATCCCACGCGGCTTCATCATTCATGTAGTCTTGTGTGCTATAATAAGCTTTAGAAAATAATTTTCGTTTCACAATATTTTTGAATTTACCAATAGACAACTCAGTTATGCTGCTAGGAAGTTTATTATAAAATCTCACACAGTTACCCATGAATGATCTCCTTATTTTATGGAGCCTAGTAGCAGGCACTGCGAGCTTATGCTTATTTCTAGTATTAATATTATGTATATCACAGTTCTTCTTAAAGTCGGTAATATTTTTATGTACATACATAATATTCTCATAAATGTATTGACAATGCACTGTCATTATATTAATGTCCTTAAACTTATCTCTAAGCGACTCTCTATAGTTCATTTTATATATAGCACGAACAGCCCGCTTCTGCAGAACAAATATAGTATTGATGTCGGAAGCACTGCCCCATAGTAAGATGCCATACGACATAATACTGTGGAAATAACTGAAATACACTAATCGAGCCGTTATCACGTCTGTTAATTGACGAATCTTACTTACTGCAAAAGCTGCAGAACTCAAGTCTATTCGAGAGATTAGCAATATGGGGACCCCATTGGAGCTTAGAATCTAATGTTATACCGAGAAAGACTGTACTATTAACTAGTTCCAGTTCCTCACCTTTAACCATAACGCTTGCTTGCTCGTGTTTTACGTTACTCGTGACAAACTTAACACATTTAGTCTTTTTCTCATTCAACAATAAATTATTTATATTAAACCAATTTACTACTTCACAGATAGCATTGTTTACGTCATTGTAGGATCGTTGATTTCGTACGACTTTGAAAATTAGAGACGTATCATCTGCAAACAAAACTATCTCATAGTGGGTCTTTACGAGGTGTGGCAAGTCGTTTATATAGATAAGGAACAGGAAAGGTCCCAATATTGATCCCTGCGGCACACCCATAGAGACTAATGACCCCGGTGAACGCTTTCCATTCACGTCAACCCTTTGTATTCTACCATTTAAATAAGACTCTAATAAATTTAGTGCTAATCCTTTAACTCCGTAGTGGTGTAGCTTCCTGATCAGTGTCTCATGATTAACGCAATCGAAGGCCTTAGATAAATCACAGAAGATGCCTAAAGCATCTCGCGATTCCTCCCAGGCATCGAAAATGTGTTTTACGAGCTCAACTCCGGCGTTGGATGTCGAGCGACCCCGCGTAAAACCGAATTGCTTACTATGCATCAAATTATTCAAATTAAAATGTTTTAACAATTGATATAGAATTAGCTTTTCAAAAATTTTACTAAATGTAGGTAGTACAGATATTGGTCTAAAGTTAGTGGGGTCAGAGGTACTACCTGATTTAAATAAAGGAGTTATTTTGCTATGTTTCATCAGATCAGGAAACTCACCGCAGTCAACACTGTTATTGAATATATCTGCCAAGTCAGGCGCTATTACTTCTATTAGGGATTTGACAGCATGGACTGAGACCCCCCATAGGTCATTGGTTTTTTTAACATTAATTGATTTAAATGCCTTTACTACATCTGAAGGACTGACATGTTCAAAATAGAAGTCCTTACTACATTCTGGTACGTTTTCTTTTAACAACAAAACGGCAGACGAAGGTGATGAATTTAAACACTTTGTTGTGAATACTGGTATATCGGTGAAGAAATTTTCAAATTCTGTTGCTACATCTAAACTAGAATCTATAATTTTGCCATCAATTTTTAATTGTAGATCACTAATTGCGTGCCTTGATCTACCAGTCTCCACATTAATCACTTTCCATGTGGTTTTGATAACTTAAACATAATATCTCATATATTTGGTAATTGAAGCCACTTAAATGTTCAATGAGTCTCTTTTTTTTTCCTAGAACCATAAATCATCTTTGGAACAAAATACTAAAAAGAAATTAAAAAAAAACTCAATTATTCTTGAAATGCATCACAGTAATAATTGCCTCTGCCAGAATAAGAAGTGCACGCTTCATGAGCCCACATATTACAATCATCACACCTGATCAATCTTCTAGAGGTGGATGAGCATGTGCATATAACTCATCGCATAGCAATTTTCATAACTTCCTCGTCCCATGATGCATTAGAAGTTTTTCTTTTATATTTGTCATCTAAATATAAAAAAAATGAAACTTCATCTCTACCAAGCAAATCGGGTACTTACCCGTTTTACCCCTACCCTTTATGCCCAAAAGTACGTTTTTATTTTCAACCGCCATAACCTCAAAACAAAATACAGGAAAGTCACCAGTATTTGAAGTTTAGAAGCACATTCTTTGCAAATTCACAAGACAAAACTTACGTAATCATATTTCACACTATATTTGAGTATTCTGAGTTACTAAACATCTATTTTTATAAGTAAAAACAGCAAACAAAATGTTTCTCGTCTTACCTTGCAAGCGCTTACGTCACAGCGGGGAGCCGACTGCCTGTGATTGGGCGACAGTTACGCCACCGCATCGCACTCATACATTCTCACTAATAGGCGTAATACGCACACTAATAAGCTAACCCGTTTTAGGCGGGCTACCCGTTTTAGGCTTACCTTCCCTAAGTACGGCTTTGGCAACATGTTTGAAAGGTAAGCAATATCACAGGTTTTTTTAATTCTTCCCCTAAGGGGGTTAAATTGAGGCTGATACTTTGTATTGAAAACGTGTAAATTTGAAAATAAATGTCAAAGAGTTCGCAAATGAACCTCTTATTGAACGCAAAGAAAAGTAATTTCGTGGGAGTTGAAAGTTTCAATCAATCAATCAAATAATGCTTTAATCAAGTAGGCCTAGTTACAAGCACTTTCGAATTGTCAAGTACAGTACATTAGAGAAGTGTTTACTGGGAGAGATACAATATGATCCAACATTTGTTGCAAGGATTAGGGAAAACCCAGAAAAAACTAATCAGATCGTTAAACTTAAGTATAATATTATTGATGAAAAATATCATTAAAAAAATAAAATAATAATTAAGATAAATCCCAAATGGATTGTCAATAAAAAAGTAAAATAAAATCTAGAATGTGTCTACAATAAAATTTTAAATGTCCGAGGATATAAAACAATTAAGATTATAAAATAATAATCATACCTTAATAGATATTCGTTAAAATAATTATACAAATACCTACATGACGCTATAATTTACATTAATCCCACGCGGTTTTATCATTCATGTAGTCTTGTATAATAAGCTTTAGAAATTATTTTTCGTTTTACAATATTTTTGAATTTACCAATACACAGCTCACTTATGCTGCTACGAAGCTTATTTTATGGAGCCTAGTAGCAGGCACTGCGAGCTTATGCTTATTTCTAGTATTAATATTATGTATTTCACAGTTCCTCTTAAAGTGAGTAATATTTTTATGTACATACATAATACTCTCATAAATGTATTGACAATGCACTGTATAATGATATTAATGTCCTTAAACTTATCAGCGAGTCTCTATTGTTCATTTTATATATAGTTTGAATGGAACGTTTATGATTTTTGAAGTGAGAGAGGTCGCTGGGTCCGAAGTACTAGGTGGGGGTTATATAATCGATCACAACGCCGATAGTGACCAAAAAAGTAAAAATAATGTTGGCGCTGTCATCTGTCATATCTCAAACTAATCTGTTGACACTTGGTTACCTAATTTTAAGAAACCCTGTCCTTAAAATAATACTCATTCCGATCTGAAAATGAGATTTAATTTATCACTGGCGATACAGAAACAATAATACATGTTTATTATTATTGAATTAAATCATTGTAGTAGCTTTATCTTATTGTTGTAAAGAATAACTAAAACTAAAAATGAAGTAAACCAACTCTGATATATTCAAAATAAAACACACTATTTGAATAAATTTTACTTACCTCATTTGATTCGAATGACCAAAAATTATTTCACAATCCTTTCTTTACCCTAATCAAGGTATCACAGTAATTTTGGAAATAAATTAATAGATAATTTTGGATTATAATAATATTTTGTCGCAAAGTCCGGATTAAATGTCAAAACGTCAGAGCCAACAAAGTTGCCGATGCTAGGTGGCGCTGAACTCGTGCAAACAGCCATATGTGTTGTTAATTAAAAGTCCATCCAATCATCGAAGAGGTTGAGAGTTGATATAAGTAAGGATTTTTTTAACTGATACCTCGGGTGTTTTTAAACAAAAACTTTTTGAAAAAACGGCTGTTTTGGTTTAATAAAACGTCGGGTACAAATTTTGCAGGGCAGATTATTAAAATTAAATTTATAGTTTAAAAAACACTAGAAAAACACGCTTTACAAGACTTTTCTAACAAATCCAAACACAGCCCTGATAAGATGTTCCATCATGAAGTTCCAGTTCATATCTTCCGGCTCCATCATCAGATCAATTCGACAATACCATATTATTATATTGTCATTAGAACAGAACAACATACAGCTGCCAATTTTCATGACGCTCGATCCTTGGAAGATGGTTAAATTAGTTACCTTAGATTCCATTACATAGTTAGTTACATACAGGTCGACCTAATAAAAGCGTGTTAATGAGAGATTCCAGACTACGCACAAGAAGTCTTGACACAATAATTTTCAACCCTTATTTATTTTTAAGTGAGAAAATGTATTATCTTTCTTTTTAATAGAGAATATCTATTGTCTCAAAGGGAAATAATGATTGAAAGATTGTACAGACAGAATTTTCTTTAATAGTGTTACGCCGGTGGCTTTGGGGCAAAACTTTAATCGTGTTTTTCTGTGACTTGGACGCGTTTTCAGCAGGCTGAAATACCGTTTCAGGCAGTTTCACAGGTTGCTCTATCACATACCAGGTTATCGAAATTTCACCCCGGTTACCGTTGTCTTCAGGCGCCTGAAACATGTTTTCAGTCCGTTTCAGGACACCCTCTATCACATAACAACATAACCTGAAAACCCGATTTCAGGCGTTTTCAGGACCTCTTATGGACCTTTGAAGTCCATTTCAGTATATGACGAAATTTTCAGTAGGAGTGAAAGACATAGCATGATTAGAAAGAGACAGCCATACTGAGAACATTCCTGAAGGGTATGACAGAGACAACATGATCTAGACAAAGATAGCAGTACGCCGAACATTCGGGAAAAGAGTGAGCAAGACGGCCGTCGGAAGGTTCCCGAACAATCTTGCACATACTAGGTAAAAGGTACCTATAGAATGACTTGTTTTTACGACGCGAACGTTCGAAATGGCCCCAAGCCAGTATAAATATGCGCGACGCGCCGCCCCACTAGTCAGTTTTACGATTAGAACCTGAAGAGTTAACAAAAGAAAGGAGCGACTGCGACTGGAGAGTTCAAGTGGGAAATAAGTGTGTTACGAGCGTGGGGTATAGGATAGAGTTAAACACCTTGACAGTTCTACGTTAATTTATTTACGACTTACATTAGCAGGGATTCACTGTTAAACGCGTCCCGGTACTAGACTTCGCACCATGTATATAGCACACACCGAGTCACTGACACTGAACACTTTTTAATTCACTTCCACTACTTCACTTTTATCACTTCACTTTTAACTTCCTCTTCTTTCCACTTGTTTCTCCTTCACTTGCCACTTTAAGACTGCCGTAATGCCGTATGCACAGCTGGTAATCTTCGTATAACAAAACGCGTACGTTAGCGCCATGTTGTTTTTAATGTTGACTGACGTTTTTCTCTGCTGTGATTAGCTGTTGCTTTGTCAATACACTCGTCTTGTCATCTATATATTATTTGTCGAAATTCATTTTGTCACTGTCACAGTAATGTGTTATCGAGTGATGTGCTTGTGTTTATCCTGTCTTTTTTTTGCAAAATGTTGTAAGAACTTTGCGAAAGGACGCTATTTTACACCATTTCCCGTGCTCTGAGAAAACACTTATTAAGTGGTTGAAGTGAAGTGAAGTTTAAATCGTGATGATCTTGCAAAATTATCATCCGCAGAATTAGCAAACATTATGGCCAAGAATTCATTTTGTTTCTTCGATTTACAATTATGAATTGGTGCAAATTTAAAAAGAATATGAAAAATAAATCTTAACAAATAATGTGTTTTTTATTTTTTTCGTCACTGAGGTATAATTCTCAGCATAGAATTTGATTACAATATATACAATTACTGAAGTTACGTGTTCAATTTATGTGCCGGGAATTATTCATTCGAAATATTAGACCTCATTCAATGAACTTAGACCGCTTTGACTGAATACGTTACAATCACTTGCCATACTAATAATATCGAATAGAAAAAATAAAAAACGTCAGTCAACACTAATCGTACAGATTAAATATAGTTGCCTAGTGCAAATAATATTTGTTTCTGAGTTGGCAGTCTGATACGTAGTATCTCTTTTTAGTCTGGGGCCGTATGCTCCACCGTCGTCGTCTTTTATACCCTTGAATTTCGCTCGTCTTTTGTCACTTTATATATACAGGCTGTCCCAAGAAGTAGTGATATACTTAAGCTGGGAGGTAGAGGACCTAGAGGGCTATCTAAATCACCCCCATGTATGTTCCGCGATTTTTCGTATTTTCGGAGTTATGACTTTTTTTTTAATTTTT
The DNA here is from genome assembly GCA_905404275.2 of Hedya salicella. Taxonomy (NCBI): domain Eukaryota; kingdom Metazoa; phylum Arthropoda; class Insecta; order Lepidoptera; family Tortricidae; genus Hedya; species Hedya salicella. The sequence goes on along the minus strand of FR990096.1, from coordinate 11,688,498 downwards.
CACCTATCGCCGAGTACGATGAGATTTTTATTTATGGTGACGTGAATTATTGCCGTAGATGCTTGATTTTTTTTGGGTGCTAAGCTGATAGATAGGCCAATTCAGTATGGTAACATTTACTATCCTTAGATCTTTGAATGGAATAAAAAAAAAAAAATGCCAAGAATGATAAAATTACCCAATATGTTCACAACTTCAAGGGCCTTTAAAAAGATAAAATCACATACCAAAAAATACTGTTTGGCTTTTAAAAACTTGTTCTATCTATCAGGTAGCTACCTTGTAAATTTCATTTTATTATTCATAAGGCTTCAATCAAAAAATTGAAATCTAAATGTGGTAAGTGCAAAATTTTAATTTACATGATGATTAATACATACAAAGTAAAACCAATTACAAGGTGTTTAATTACAAGAAATTTTCAATATGGCCCCCCTGTTGCTCAATGCAAGTGCGACATCGCCGAAAAAAGTTGTCTTTTAAACGTCTGAATGCACTTCTATTATTTTTAATAGTTTCTTCTGCTACTCTCAATTTCCGGGTTAACTCGTCCAAATTGCTGCATTCTCTTGAGTAGACGAGGTCTTTGTAGTATCCCCATACAAAAAAATCAATGGGGTTTACGTCGGGGGACCGTGGAGGCCAGGCTATAAGGCAGGCGTCACCCCGGCCGCAACGACCAATCCATCTTTCAGGGTATCTTTGATTGAAATAGTTTCTTACGTCCAAGGCAAAATGGCATAGTGCACCATCACACTGCAGTACTATGCTTCTGCGTGTCTCCAAGTCCACATCTTCTAACAGCAGGGGCAGATCGACGCGTAGAAAATTTAAAAAGTGATTGCTGCCCAAGCGGTCTGGCAGCTGAAAGGCCCCGATTAGCTGACCGTTAAGTATGCCAGACCAAAGGTTAACACTAAAGTGTTCTTGGAATGTCGATTCCCTTTTTAAATGTTGATTTTCAATTGCCCGTGAGTGAGAATTGTGCATATTAAAAATCCCATTGCGGTTAAAGTGAGATTCATCCGTCCACAAGATTTGGTTAAAAAAGTTTTCGTTTTCAGCTTGTCTCCTCAGCATTTCCTGACAGAATTCAATTCGCCGATTGTAATCTTCCGGTTTCAACTGTTGCACTTTTCTAATATGAAACGGATGATATCCTACGCTCTGTAGTGTACGGTGTACCTGAGATTTAGAAAGTCCGGTACGACGTTCCATAACTCTCACACTGGTCGACGGGTCTCTTTCTACTTCTTCAACCACTGCATCTACTACATCAGGATCCGGCATAGTGGCCATACGGCCTGATCTAGTACCCGGTATGTAACCTACCAAATACGCATTATGTACTCTTAAGATCATGCAATAGTCAGGAAACGTTTCAGGTTGAGGCCCGCCTCTTCGTTCCACATGTTCCCGGTACAGCCTTGAAGCTTCCGCCGCATTCCCCCTAGACCTAGGTTATGACCGTAATAGTAATGCATTTCTGCGTAGTCACGTGAAGTAAACATGATCACTTACACGCAAACTCAAGTCCAGTTAAATAATGCCAAGTCGTCGATTCCAGGTAATAACACTAATCCAAATCGTAATGCAAGTCAAAGTCCATATGAATAGCCAAAATGATTAGAGAAACGAACAATTAGCAGTATTAAAACACAATTTTTTAATTATTGAAAAGTACCAACGATGACCAAACAACGTGAAAATTTTCTCATGCGTCAACCGTCTTTTGTTTTTGTTCTTTTTCTATTGTTGGCCAGTGCGAGATTTAGAACGAAATTTATTTAGAAAGTTAATTAATTTTGCACTTGCCACATTTAGATTTCAATTTTTTGATTGAAGTTTTATGAATAATAAAATGAAATTTACAAAGTAGCTACCTGATAGATAGAGCAAGTTTTTAAAAGCCAAACGGTAATTTTTTTTATGTGATTTTATCTATTTAAAGCCCTTTGAATTTGTGAACATATTGGATAATTTTATCATTCTTGGCATTTAATTTTTTTTTATTATATTCAAAGATCTAACGATAGTAAATGTTACCATACTGAGTTGGCCTATCTATCAGCTTAGCACACAAAAAAAATCAAGCATCTACCGTAATAATTCACGTCACCATAAATAAAAATCTCATCGTACTCGGCGATAGGTGAAGAATTATAAAAAAAGTCATAACTCCGAAAATACGAAAAATTGCGGAACATATATGGGGGTGATTTAGATAGCCCTCTAGGTCCTCTACGTCCCAGCTTCAGTATATCACTACTTCTTGGGACACCCTGTATAGTATATTGGGCTGTGTCGAAGGCTCTACCATATTCGGATCCCATACATTTGTCCTTTAAACTTCTATGGCCCGGAATGTTCTTTTCTTAAAACTTTCTAGAAACTCTAGTCACACTTACTAAAATCAAACATCCGAAGAAAACTTGCAAAAAGCTCGCCCATGCCGGGGTTAGAACCAGCGACCTCACGATCATTAATAAGCCACTAAGAAAAACTGATACAGATTTAGTAAACACTACTCAACGATTGATGACGCTACTGTCTTCGCAACACGTGTAAAGTGTTGTAAGTGTGTTAGCGTAAAGTGTCGAAAGTGTAAAGTGTTTTAATTGTGTAAACGTAGTGCCTGTGTGGATATAAATCCTATATCTTGTTCATCGGTTTAAAAGTGCTTTTCAATCACGTACCCACCCCCCTAGTACGTACCAATATGTAGGTACCTATATGAGGCTGGTGGAAAACTTGACGCAGTGATTATTCGCAGGGCTCAAATTAAAATTATGTTTCGTCCGTCCATTAGATAATAATAAAATAATCCATACTAATATTATAAATGCGAAAGTGTGTCTGTATGTCTGTCTGTCTGTCTGTCTGTCTGTCTGTCTGTCTGTCTGTCTGTCTGTCTGTCTGTCTGTCTGTCTGTCTGTCTGTCTGTCTGTCTGTCTGTCTGTCTGTCTGTCTGTTACCTCTTCACGCTTAAACAGCTGAACCGATTTGGACGAAATTTGGTATGGGGATAGTTTGAGTCCCGGGGAAGGACATAGGCTACTTTTTATCCCGGAAAAATACCCTTATCTGCGATAAACGAATTTAAGGCGGACGAAGTCGCGGGCAGAAGCTAGTATTTTAATAAATTTATGATTTTTCATGGTTTTTGTTAAGTATCTAGTCTTGGAAGTGGCCAAAACAACTTTCGAAACATATTTCGTTTACATGATAGTTCATTTTCTATTCAACACTTTCATGCATTCGGAAATTAGAACATATTTTTGTGTATCTAATTTTTAATTTTTCAGAGAGGTCTATAAAAATAAAGATTGCCTATCTAGTCTCTCAATAAACCTTTAATAGACTCAAAACTTATGCCTAATTGTTCATTATGAAAAAACCTAACTCGCTAAGCAAGCCTTTCCTTTAAAAAGCTTATATTTTTAAAGAAAAGTTGTAAAAACTGGTTTATAGTATTTATATAAATGAAAATTGATGGCGTTAATCTGGGTTTCAGTAACTCGTTAAGATAATCTTAAACAGTATATTGGTAAAGGCAGTCGCAGTCGGCATGATGAGACATACAGAACACGGGAAAGCGAAGACAACGGATTGAAGGTCATTCCGATCTTAAGCCGGCGTGACGTCTCAATGAATCGCCATTATCTTTTGATTCAAATGAGTAGATTGGAATTTGATATAAGATTCAAATTCCGTTGGCAATTTACGTGATGGTCATACTGAAGTTTGATTATTATCGACTACATTCACTGTAACAACTGATTTTAAAAATAAATATAAAAACTATACGACATAAAAATTAACAATCCGTCGATTCTGAGATCGGATTTTATCCGATAATTAGGATTGCTGCATTAACACCTAAGAGGTAATACATAATTTACCTTATGTCAATTACTAACGTCAGATAATCTACACGGACACGTTACTACTTTTAACAAGGCTTGTTTGAATTTTTTTACGAATTCGTAAACTAAAGAATCCATAAATTTTCGTATGTCCACCCAAAATAATATAATATGAAAAGTTACTGAAAGGTTCCGAAGTTTTCGCATGGCGGCAAAAGTTCTAGTAGGCCTCTACCTACCTAGGTTGCTTAACAGTCAATAAGGATATTTTATATGTTCCACCCTCTGAGTCCATCTATACTACTATGAAGATGTAAAAATGAAACGACTGTACCTATATTAAAGATACATAAAAAAAGTGATACATTCTAATTGCAGCTCACTGAATCGATTTCTTTAGTTATTAATGTTTCTGAAGAAATACATAACCAGTTACATATATCCAATCCTATAGACTAAGCCAAGTTCTTCTGTATTAAATTTCTTTAATAAATAAACAAATGCAACCCGACAGCAGGAACAATATATATAAGAATAAACGTTCAAAGATCCTCATATTTTCTGATAAAATTGGAATAGGGCTCGCTTCTCAAATCAATAATATAGACAATGAGGTATTAAATGTTTGTAAACCACAAGCAGGACCTGAAAACATCTAGGAAAATTTTGCACTACGAACAAAAGACTTGACAGAAACAGATACGGCTGTTATATTATTGAGCCAGTACACCTGGAATAAAAATACACAAAGAACACATATAGAATTACTAAAGAGCCTAATAATTGACGGGAATAGGAAATACAGAGTCATAATAAGTAGTATATTGTACGATAATAGAAATAATACAGAAATATTCCTAATCAATCAACAAATAGCTCAGCTGGCTAAAAGAACACACAGAACACGCTATTTGGAATTAAATCTACACAGCGGTAATTGGAGGAACATGAGAAAATATATACTTTCAAGTTTAGCAAACACAGCAGGAGATAACATCTGTGCCTCGTCTTCATTAACATTTATTCAGTGTAAAGAAGATATCAAGCAACAGGTTTTTCTCAAATCTACACAACTTCCAACACCAACCTAACCATAGTTCACACAAACATCCAATATATCAGCAATAAGTATATAGAATTAGAATTACTTACAGAAAAAACAAATTGTGATGTATTATGCTTAACAGAAACATGGGCAAATGACCTGCAAGTAGATTCTATGACTATTGAAAAATTTCAATTGTTATCCTACTTTAATAGAAAACTATTTAATCATGGAGGCGTCGCTATTTATCTAAAAGATAAATTACAATTTAAGGAAAGGAAAGATATTGTTAAATTATCTGTGGAAATGAATGTCGAAATAGCTGCTGTCGAAGTTAAGTCCCCAAAAATAGTAGTTGTATGTGTATATCGTCCAGATTATGACTTTGACACCTTCAAAGACACAATTACAAATGTGCTCAATAAAATAACTAAAGAAGGAAAAAATATGATCTTAACAGGCGATTTTAACTTAGATATATTTAAAAATAATGTGAAAGTAAATAAATTAAAAAATATTCTTCATAATTACAACTGTCAGCTGCTCATAGATAAAGCAACAAGAATACAAGGTCCGAGTGCTACGTGTATTGATAATTTTATAACAAATTTCGACATCCACAGAACAAAAACAGTAGTACTAGACGACAAACTCTCGGATCACAATACAATATTAATGGAATACAATTTAACAAAGGTTGAACCAAAACTGAATATACCAAGAACTATAAGAAAAATGTCCCAGCAAAATTATAATTATTTCCATTACCTAATAAGTAAGGATCAGAAACTTACGACAGATATCATCTCGAATGCTGACCCTAACAGTAAATTGAACATATTCCAAAAAGCACTTAGATACTATTTTAACATAGCTTTTCCTGAGCGCAAAGTAATGACTTCATTGCATAAGTCTAATAAATGGTACTCTAAAGGAATAGAGATCTCAAAAACAAATTTATAAGATTTAGCTCCATGTCCTATTAGAGCTAAGAAGATAAAGTTATATAGGAAAGTACTTCGAAAGGTATTGAAAAATGCAAAAAGAATTAGATATTCTGTAAGAATAGGCAAAGCCTTAAATAAAACAAAAGAAGCATGGAGAATCATAAAGGAACAGACTAATAAACTAAAAATGCATAAAGAAACACAAATTGATAAAATTAGACACATGGACGGTCATACGACCAAAGATAACAAAGAAATAGCGGAAATATTTAATAGGTTATTTTCTACAGTTGCTAAGAGAATAACAGGTAACATGCCTACTGACATCAGCAGGTGCTTAAAGTTTCTCCAATCAGTCAAACAACCAACTATGAAAATTCAGTTTGAACTGTTAACCTTAAAACAATTGCGAGCTACTATAAGAAATTTAAAAAGTAAAAGCTCTAAAGACATATATGGCCTAGACACTGTTTTTATTAAAAAAGTTTTATTAGAAAATGATTTTTTGATGGAACTAATGCTCAACATATTAAATAGCTGCCTTAAAGAAGGAATATTTCCACAATGTCTTAAATTAGGAAGAGTTATTCCAATACACAAAAAAGATAATAGAGAGGATCCAAATAACTACAGGCCCATCTGTATATTACCTGCGTTATCAAAAATATTGGAATGTATCATTAAAGACAAGATAGTGGTATATTTTGAAACTAATGACATCTTTGCTGTAAACCAGTTTGGTTTTAGAAAGAATAAATCTCTCGAGATGGCACTGCGTAAAAGGTCATTGATTTCGTGCTACAAGCCTTGGATCAATCGCAGAAATGCTCCAACATATTTTGCGATCTGTCAAAGGCGTTCTACTGTTTAAGACATGATATACTTTTGGAGAAACTGTCATACTATGGATTTCATGGAATAGAAGCTTAACTTATTAAAAGCTGTTTAGAAAACAGGTCCCAAGTAGTAAATGCAAATGGAGTGAACTCAAGTGCGGTACAAATCGATACAGGAGTTCCAAAAGGATCAATATTAGGACCTGTATTGTTCCTAATATACATAAACGATTTACCAGCATGTTTGCCAACTGATTTAATGGTCACACTTTTTGCCAATGATACCCATGTGGGTATAAGAGGTAATGGCATACAAGATATGATTGGAAAAATAAAAACTGCTCTGCTTACTCTTAAGGATTGGTTTCAAGCAAATAGTATAATACTTAATACAAAGAAAACTACGTTAATACATTATAGTAGTAAAGCAAATAATGACCCAAGTGAATATTATAATGATATAGGAGTTAACAATGAATCAGATACGACATTCTTAGGATACGAAATTGATAATAAAATTAGCCATAAATTTCATACTGACAAAATTTGTAAAAAAAATGAAAGAGGAAACTATGCTCTCATGAAATCAAAGCCTTTATTAAATATAAAATCCCTGATGACAGTATACTACGCATTCATCCACGCAAATATAAAATACGCAGTCACCATATGGGGAAATGGTGTAGAGATCAAAAAAGTACTTAAATTACAAAAAAGATCGATTAGAATTATGAATAACTTGCGTAATCGTCAATCAGCCAAGACATATTTTAAAAGAGACAAGATCATGACTGTTATCTCACTATTTATATACAACAGCCTATTAGAGATATAGTTGAATCATCGAGAGCGTGGAATTGCATATGTAGTAGTATTGTTTGTTTACAGGCATTCTATATTTGAATTTTCTATTTTCTTGTACTATCAGCATACAAAGAGGTTGTTATATATATATATATATATATACATATATATATATCGAAGAACTAAAAACAAAAATAATGTCAGTGTGAAATTGTCAATATTATTTACGTTGTGCGTATATTTTTACATCTGATTTGATTGTATTCTCAATTAATTATTGGCGGACGCCCGTACGACTACGAATAATTTCTATATTTAAAAAAAAATATGGCTGTAAGTAATTTTGGTCCTATTGAGAGTCAAAGTAAGCAAATAATTTTCAACTGTTATAAATATTTTGAAAATGAACTGACGAAAAATTTAAACTTGCCTTACACCGCTGCCCAGTTAGTTGAAAAAGCTACAGGTGTTTGTCTCTCTACTGTTTATAACATTGTGACTGAGAGCAACAGCGAGAAATTCGCAACAACAAAGAAATTCACCTCCCCGAAGAATAAAAAGATGCGTCCTTGTCCGTCATCAGCAGTAGACGATTTTGATCAGGAAGTCATCCGGAGAACTATATACAATTTTCATCTGTCCCATAAGCAATTTCCAACCTTAAAGGGACTCCACTCTGTGTTAAAATCCGATATAGATTACAAATTTGGCATTTCCACCTTACGAAAACAAATACAAAAATTAGGATTTAAATGGAAAAAGACCGAGGACAACCGAAAAATATTAATGGAAAAACACAACATACGACTGCTAAGAATAAATTACCTTATCAAAATTGCGGAATATCGATCTCAAGATAGACCACTAGTTTATACTGATGAAACCTACATCCACACTCCACATGTGTCCGGAGAAGCTTGGACCGATGGAACAGAATTTGGTGTAAAAAAACAAATCAGTACCGGCCAGCGGTTAATAATAGTGCACGCAGGAGGAAAATATGGTTTTATTCCCAACGCTTTGTTAATGTTTAAGGCAAACCAAAAAACGGGAGATTACCATGACCAGATGAACTTTGTCAACTACGAAAAATGGTTAAAAGAAAAATTAATACCGAACCTCAAACCGAATAGCGTACTTATCGTGGATAATGCGTCCTATCACAACAAACTTTTGAATCGTGCTCCAACGTCAAATTCTAATAAACAAGAAATGATGGATTGGTTGACAGAACACAACATTTCGTATAACCGGTTGATGTACAAAACCAGTTTGTATGAATTAATTAAACAAAATAAAGAGCGGTTTCGCGAGTACCACATAGATGCAATTTTAAAAGAACATGGCCACTCCGTATTACGATTGCCACCGTATCACCCGACATTCAATCCGATCGAAAATATTTGGTCCATGGTAAAAGGATATGTAGCAAAAAGAAACGTTTCATTAAACATGCAAGGCATTATGAGTTTAGCAACTGAACGAATGAATACCATCACTGCTGAGGACTGGGAAAATATTTGTCACCACGTCGAAAGTGAAGAAAATAAATATCGATGTCAGGAAGGAGAAATGGATCAAATAACAGACAATTTTATTATCAATACTTGTGACAGCTCAGATGAAGAACATGATAGCGAATAAAAGAAAAAAACAGAGGACTACTACTTATTCCACTTCTTGGGTATGTCATTTTATTAAGTTAAGAGAAAATTATTCTCCTTTTGTTGCAAACGGTACAACCACTACAAATGCAATTCCATCTTCTCGATAATTCAACTATACACAGAGAAAAGAACAACCTTAAACAACGGAAAGACGTACACAGCTATAATACACGAAATAAAGAGAAGATCTGTATGCTAAAATCAAGAACCAAGAAATGCTTTAAACAAGGAATTGCCATTAAAATATACATGTATAACTTACTGCCTCTGCAAATAACTTCCTTGCCAATGAAGATTTTCAAAGATAAAATGAAAAGTTTTTTTGGAGCAAACTCGTTTTACTCTATAAACGAATTTATTGATGTTGTAAAAGACGCTACGTGTACAATTTAAATCTTTATATGAACTTGTATTACACTATGAATTATTATTGTGAATATGTGACTTGCTAAATGTAATCTGTATTACATGGCCAATAAATGTTCTATTCTATTCTATTTATTTCATCAGATTACAATACTTGCACAAACAATATTGTACCTAACACCATCAAACATTCAACACAAAATAATGCAATATCAACCACTTGAGTAACATTCAGTGTTGTCTTGCTTTTTTAATAGATAAAATAAGACCACATTGACAATCTAGTTTCAGATTATAAAGAGTGAAACCTATAAATAGAAAAATAAGGACAGCGACTAATGTACTCCTGCAAACATATACAGTAAAGTTAAAGTTTTTCTCGCGCTACCTATTAAGGAATTAGCGAAGCTCTCACAAAAATATTTTTAATATAAATTTAACACGTAATCTTTATAAGAGTCATAAGTACTAGATTTGCTTATGAAAAATACATACCCAATTATATATGCAATCCTGTTGTCACATTAAAGTTTTTCTCGCGCCGTCTATTTCGCTTTATCAAAATGCAATGTATCTAAAACAAGATAAAATGCTCCTTAAATGTTGTGTACAAAGTACAATGAGAATCCGCCATTTTAAGCACATGGGGTGCTTAAAACACATACGGCACACAAGTTGTAAAACTTTTCACCACTTCAAAAAAATCAATTTCGAATCTTACGGTATATTAAATATACGTACTATATTTTTTTGATGAAGTCCGAACGAGAGGGCGTGCGGCACAACAATGAAGGCTTAGCGTTTGAGCCAGACATCAATTAGGTCTGACGTAGAGCGCCTCCTAGCAACGCCCTTCCACCCCCACCCACTGGGGCAATATTAAGAAAAAACGAGCGTTTATAACTGCGTAATATGAGAACTAATTATATCTGCTAATTCGTTTATTTTAAAGCGTGTTTACCCTGAGGTTGTTAGGGTTCCGCACCAAAAAGGTAAAAAAGAAACCCTTATTGTGCGACTGTCTGTCTGTCAGTCTGTCTGCCGACTATAAGACCGCCATATTTCAAAAACTCGTCATGCTATTTGAAATTTGGAATATTTATAAACATGGTCAGCCCACATGTATTGCAAAGGAAACATTTTAAAATATGTTTTTTTTTTCTAAAAAAAGCGACGAATATGAGGACGGGTAAAAATTAATAGTCTAGCTACTAGGTCAAATAGGTGATCATATGAAAGAGCTTAATCTGTACATTTTGAACATTTTCTTTTTATTGTGATTAGATTTTGTTTTCTTAAGGAATACGTGAAAAAAAACACCATTTCTCCCCCTTTTTCACCGAAGTTTACCAGACGAAAATTCTGAATTTTTCACAAATTGTATAAATAAACATAAATATTATACAGAAATTATATCCATGTCTCTAACTAGCAAATTTTTTTTTTGATTTTCAAAAACCTATTTGAATAATCTGGTTGCTTTAAGTTTGCACCTTACTTGTATGCAACGCTCTAGATATCAGGTGCAAACTAAACTCAACCGGAACCGGGTAATAATGTTAGGGTTGAACGGAACCCTCGGTGCGCAACCCGACTCGCATGTGGCCAGTTTTTTATTTGGTAATGGAAGAAATACACTATCTTACACAGAAAATCGGATATTTAGCTGCAGACAGGTGTAACACCTAGATATTATTTTAACCATACAGTCCTAACAGCAACTGTAGGCCTTATCACAATATCAATAAGGTCTACGAATTATTACTTAAGTGTTAAGTGTGTGGCTGATGGTACTATGCCATATAAGTTAAATTCAAGAAACAAATGAGCGTGTCGTTTCTATGTACATCTTCACTACAAGGTAATATTAAAGGGCGAGGACCATTAAAACAAGAGGACTGTCCGTTGACATACTTTGAATCGAATTCCGATCCCAAGGAGATATTCTGGCAAAATCTAGATGGCGCTTTAAAACTAAACATTTAACGATATTATAATTTAAGAAAGAAACATAAATAGCATAGTAACTTAATTTATGTTACGATTTATTTATTACTAACTTCTGCCCGCGACTTCGTTCGCCTTAAATTCGTTTATCGCGGATAAGGGTATTTTTCCGGGATAAAAAGTAGGACTCAAACTATTTCCATACCAAATTTCATCCAAATCGGTTCAGCGGTTTAAGCGTGAAGAGGTAACAGATAGACAGATAGACACACTTTCGCATTTATAATATTAGTATATGGATTGGCTTTTTGCGAAATAATTGTTAATGTGCTATGTTTCTTTATTCAATTATAACATAGTTAAATGTTAAGTTTTAAAGCGCCATCTAGTGCTTGCCAGAATATCTCCTTGTGATCGGAACACGATCCAAATTATGGCAACTGTCAGTCCTCTTGTGGTCCTTGGTTCGCAAGTTATTTTTATATAGCTACGAATCTACTACATTTATTGCAGAATTTTATTCTTCTTCATAGGATTTGACTGTGGCATCAGGTATAATTATTAATACTTATATTGCCAGCAAACAAAGACATTTGGCACGGAATCACCTTGGGAAGATCGTTAATGTACAAAAGGAAGACTAGTGGACCCAGAATACTTCCTGATGGATCCCGTAACTGTTGCGCCCGTTAACCAATAAACTTCATTCTCGTTGAATTTGTTGACTTGGTCAGTTCAACACACTGTATACGGTGATCTAGGTATCTTTCTATACTTATTCAGTAATCTGAGAGAGTACGTAGCATGAGTGGTTGACTTTTGCTTTTTATAGCCATTCTATTATTTTGCAATGACTAGAAAAAGCCCGCAACTTCCTTCACAGAGGGGAAGAAGTCATAACCCCTTGTTTTTTCCTTCAAATAGTTGGGTTAAAAGTATTCTATAACTATCTGTGGATACTCATCTACCCGTATACCAAAAATAGTTTAAATCCGTTTAGCGTATTTGGCCTGATGAAGCCACAACGTCATATACACATACACGAAATAAAAATAAACATATTCAGATTCAGTGTACTCCAAATATTTCGTTGCAATAGTTTTTAACACGCGTTTATTAGGTCGACCTGTATACAACTAACTATGTAATGGAATCTAAGGTAACTAATACAACCATCTTCCAAGGATCGTAGCGTCATGAAAATTGGCAGCTGAATGTAGTTCTGATGACAATACAATAATATGGTACTGTCGAACTGATGTGATGATGGAGCCGGAACATATGAACTGGAACTTCATGATGGAACATCGTATCGTAGCTGTGTTTGGACTTGGTAGAAAAGTCTTGTAAAGCGTGTTTTTCTAGTGTTTTTTACACTATTAATTTATTTTGTAAATATCTTCAATGTACAGACTGTTAACGCCCAGCGTATGTGTGCTATAGACACATACACTCACACATCATGTTTACAACTTTATAATAGTATAGATAGTATATAGATCATAGAGGTGACCAACAGGCAGGGGCGTATTTACCTTAGGGCCAAGGGGGCCAAGGCCCGGAGCGGCAATTAGCCAGGCGCAGCGTAGCAACCCTAGGTGCGGTAATCCAACACGCACTCGGCCGGTTTTTTTCCGTAACGGCTGGGGCGGCGAAACTTATTGGCCCAGGGCGCCAAATTCCAAAATACGTCCCTGTAACAGCGTGTCAATTATTGGAATAGGGATGATGCGGCATGTCGAATTTTATTGAGTTGGATAATTAAAACATACCAATGCATCATGGTTTAAAAGAAACAAATCGACAATATTCCTACGACTTTGAAATACAAAACTTCAAAGTAGGTTACGTAGGTTAAAAACGGAACCCTTATAGTTTTGTCATGTCCGTCCGTCCGTCCGTCCGTATGTCACAGGCATTTTACTCAAAAACTACATGATGTATATTGATGAAATTTGGAGTGTAGGTGTCTTGTACGCTACTTAGTTTGATAGTTAAATAATAAAAATATATATTTTCCATACATGTAACCGAAACTAGCAAATATAAATGTGTGGCACATATTTCGACAATTCTCTTAAAAAAATATATGTTTCTAAAAAAAAAGATATTTGACAACTTCTTTCGTGACACTCCAATAGTCAGTGGCGAGGGGGGGCGAGCAAGAAGTGTGCACGTGGCAGGGTCATCGTGCTCAGTCGCGCGCACACTACATACCTACCCCCGCTATCTTTCCCCCCCTCGCCCCCAACAACTTCCCCGAAACCATGACAGAAGTTGTGAAATATCATTTTTTTTTTAGAAACTTCTTTTTTTGTCATTTTTGTCGAAATCCACACCATTTATATTTGCTGTTTTTTTTTTTTGCAACTTAATAACACTAACGCCTGGTTAACCAAGTGGTGCATAAAAGTAAGTGCACCAAAGTCTCACATTACATTTACCCTCAAACGTGAAACTTGCCCTAGTGTTAACCTGGGCCCCGACACTACCACAATCAACCTGTGTTAAATATTTGGGTTTCCACCTGGATCGAAGGATGACATGGTAGGACCACATAAAAGAAACAAGCGCAACGACATTAATCTTCGTTTTAAAAACTTACTCTGGCTTCTTGGAAAGCCGTCTGCGCTATCCCTACCGAACAAGCTGATAATTTACTGCTCGATAATAAAGCTGATTTGGACATATGGGATTCAACTCTGGACAACCGCCAGCAAATCCAATATTCTGTGCCTCCAGAGAACACAAAACAACATTTTGCGGGTTATATCGTCAGCGCCCTGGTATGCTCGCAACTCAGAAATCCATGAGTACCTGGAGATCCCCACAATCTTAGACGAGACGAACCGCTATACCGCAACCTACAAGAATCGTCTGATAACTCACCCAAACCCACTTTCTCACACGCTTTTGGATCCGAATCGTGTTAAAAGACTGAAAAGAGCCGACGTGCTGATTAATTGAGAGGAGTTAGGACAGTGGTCCGACCTCTTCAAACGCCTATCTCCTTCAACACACCTGCTTATAGTGTATTGGACTGATCGCAGATGCAAGAGAAAAAAAATGCTATATATTGTTGAGTCCATTATTTAACACTTTTGAAAAAGCCAGCAAAGTTGCGAACGCTCGGCGGCGCTGACGTCGTGGACCCGGCCAATAATGGGTTAGCGAATGTCGTGTAACTTAATGTTGGTGAAATCTGCCCTAAAAAAAATGAATAGGTCATTGAGACGGACCGATTGAAAATTCTATTTTTTTTTTTGGAAAACTGCCACTTATTCTTTTCTTTATATGTAAATGACCATCGATATTTCACTAAAAGATAATGAAGATCTTCAGAGGCAATTTTAGCATGGGGTTACCCACCCTTACCCTAACGAGTTATATTCTACTAGGATTTCCCCGCCGCTTCGCCAGCGTGTCTTTACCATTATATTTTTTCCTTTTTTTCCGTGACTAAAACTCTCCTATTCGCTGTTTGCGAAGTAAAAGGTGGGTAATATAATCGATCGCAGCGCTCATAGTGGCTAAAAGTAAAACTAATGTTGGCGCTGTTATCTCTCATATCTCAAAGTAATTTGTTTAGACTTGGTTACCTAATTTAAATAAACCCGGGTCCTTAAAATAATACTCATTTTGATCAGAAAACGATATTTAATTCTTCACTAGCGATACAGGAACAATTATATATGTTTTTTTCTACTCGTCGACTTTAATCCCTCAATTAGAACGTCATAGACTAAACTTTAATAGCATACTTTTCAATGTCGGATACTCTATGGCACTTCCAACTGAACTGGTATATTCATAAGCCAACACTTTGAATTGAAGTGTTGGCTTATGAATATGTCGAATGAATGAGCCGAAGATAGTTGAGGTACGATGATGGTGATGGTGAGATGATAGTGATGGTGATGGTAATGATGATGGTGATGGTGATGGTGATGATGATGATGATGACGATGATGATGATGATGATGATGATGATGATGATGATGATACCTACTCGTAGAAAAAGTATTGTATACAATAGATATATAATTAGCTTTTTAAGTCTCGTACCTTACTTAGGCCACTCAGCAACTCAGCAAGCTTCGTGGCCTAAACGCGGTACTCGACTGAAAAAGCAAACATTATATAACGATTACATAAAATACTATAATATTATTGAATGAAACCATTAAAGTAGCTTTAGCTTCTTGTTTTACAGTAAAACTACAACTAAAAATTAAGTAAACAAACCCTGACACATTCAAAATAAAACACACTTTTTGAATCAATTTTCCCTACCCCAATTGATTTGAATGACGAAAATTGATTTCACAACCCTTTCTCCACAAAAATTAAGGTATCACAGTAATTTTGGAAATAAATTAATAGATAATTTTGGATTATCAATTATCATAGTATTTTGTCACAACGTCGCGATTAAATGTCAAAACGTCAGACAAAGTTGTGGACGCTAGGTGGAGCTGAACTCGCGCGGAGCCAATATCGTTTCTAGACTTTCTAGTCTCAAATTATCTCGATACGAAATTTCGTTTAAATTGGTTCAGCGGTTTTAAGGGTGAAGAGGTAACAGACAGATACATTTATATTATTAGTACCTAATAGTACTCGTATAGCATAGATTATTTTTATGTGTAGGTAGGTAGCAGAGGCCTGGCGTCCATATAAGCCGATCCCCACGGGAAGGCTTGTAACCAACTTTTAACTTAAATATGAGTAAATGTATACGCTTCTGCTTACCTTGTAATTTTCCTGACGCCACGCCTCTGGTAGTGTATGAATGCGGTATCTGTTCTTAAGATATATTAGGTATCTTTATTTAATCGATGATAATAGGACAAAAATAAAAACAAAAATATATAATTTCAAAACTTTTTATTTGTTAGAAAAAAATATACACTTATAATTATCTCAAAATATTTCCTTCTTAAGTTCCATAACTCCAAAACAATGAAACATATTGGCCATCGAGACATAGATCGGAATTTGCAACCTAACCACGGACACATGGGTGAGTACAATAAATACGAAAATATACTCCGAGATGCGTCCGAGAAGCTGGATACTTATCAACAGTCCCTCACTGCAGAAGGGCATACGAGATAAGATATACCTAATTTCATTTTTTTGTTTTTTTTCGTATAGTGCAACATTTCGGTTGGACGCGACATTTATAAGTGTTTTTACAATATATAAAGAAGAACTCTTATTAAATATACATATATCATTCAGTAAAATAAATATAATGAACTATTTATGAATTTGTTTGCATTCAAACAATTTATGTAAATAATATAGTCTCAGCGCAACAGACAGGGTTTGGCTCCATCATGATGACGCGCGGTATTCATCCATCTTTTATATCGACGTTATAAAGCGGAAAAGTGGTAACCGCTAACTGAATCCATTGGCGGTTACGTTTCCGATTTATGCCGTCGATATGCATTTTTGCGTCTCTCGACTCGCCGGACGGTTTAGTCGCTACGACTGAGAATAAACATTCATCATAATCATCTGCAAAGTCAACAGCAAATCGGACGCACCCTTAGACCCGTCACAAAACCCTCCAGCAAGCGTCAATCGTGAAAACGGTACCTAATTCTTTAGCTTAAAGTATATTATTATTTGTATGATTAGACGCTAGAGTGTTTTGATCGGGGCATTACCAGACATTTAACATGAGTTGATCGTAAACATAATGAGCACTTGGCAAGAAATATATCATTCTATACATCGATATAAATATATATGCTAGAGTACCTCCACCGGCAACAGCCGTTTAGGTAAATAATGTATTCTTCTTAATTAACATAGAGAACAGTTTCTCTATCAACCGCTGCTCTCGAGGTACTCTTAGGGAAACAAAATGGCTGGCCCGGAGATTTAAAGTAGTTAATTTATACGTCGCCTGGAAAAAGACACTATAATTTGGAATCAGCCATGGAAACGAAACTTAATAGATTTTGAATTGATGCCTGCTTTTCAGATTCCATAGTCGAGTTGGTTTCTTCATTTGTTACTTCAAACGCAGCAACATAAGGGTGATAAGGTGTCTTTCTGCTGGCGACATACATTTATATTTGTCATTTAGTTTCAAGACTAATGCGTGTACATTTCAGAATCGATTGTAACTTCACTAAATTTAGGCATGAAACTAAATGACATCTTACAGCTATTTTATTCTATTGATTGTTCTGAATATCGGGCCCAGCCTAGTATTCTGTACAAATTCAGATCTACGTGGCATATCCTTAACGTTAGAAACATACTATTCGCAGTACACCTAAGAAGGACCAGACCTTAAGGGTGTTTCCACTGGTTTCAACGTAACTTCGGATTCCTTACGATTGCGTTGTAGAACGGGTGGAAATTGACCTTAAGTATACGTGCACGGCGCAATGTATGCTGGCTTATCCTAGCGAGTAGAATAATATATTATGCACTATTCGTATGTACGAGAGCTTTGCATCTGATTGACCAAAAAAGTGTGCACGTACCTTATGCAACTCGCGTTTGAACATTCTACAGAATGTCTGATCCTCAGTTTTGTCTGTCTAACGCCCGGTCCTAAGCCGACATAAGAACTCAACCGTATAGAAGCGACACTGGCAGTCCGAACGCGTTCAAGGTACCGATATAACCTTCGCAGTTAGGGTTGCCCGTTTCCATAGTCACAAGGATATGTTCTAGAACATAAAGACTTATTACTCAATTGCACAAACTTTCAGCGTTAATCGCATAACAATTTCGTTGAATGAAAGTTCGTGCAACTGTGTTATCTTATCGCGTCGCTTCTATACATGGGCGTGTAATTATACCCTCATTCTCACGCAAAACCCCTGTTTAACGTAAACATTAACGTTAAATACGCGAACACATTGCTTCTGGCAACGTTTCGCCTCTTGTTCTGTTGTTAGTATGGAATGTTTGTTGCGTTTTGTTCAGGCGGCTGCTCGATTTCGGTACGTTACTGGACCGAAGGCAGCCCTATAGCGCCAAACAAAGCTATATTCTTATAGCTTTACTTTATTTTTGACTGGCGTTATGGGTTAAATTTATCTATGCCGGCGACGCATGTAAGTAATTGTTAAGAACTAGCAATTCGAATACTAGTCAACGTCGAGGGCGAAGATAAATTTGCGATCCAGTTCGATGTATCGGTATCGTATCGGAATACATCGGGGCAGGCCCTATTGGGGCCTATTTCTCGTTCAGTATAGAAGCAATGGCTATGTTTGGGTTTCCATCTTGAATTATAACTGACCGCTATATATATCCAACGGGTAGAAGACCGACCTTCGTGCGTTAAATAACATTGGTGTGCCCTCATATTTTACAATTGAAGGCGACTGTGCATAACGATAGCGATAATATAGCCTAAGGTAATAGATTTAATGGTTTTTTATTGTCAAGCGAAATAACGCTTTAGAGATACTGGGAAAATGTGTCGTTAACATCTGTGTTCTTCATAAACACCTAATGTTTCTGTAAATAATACTATCAACTCCCTACACTTTTGTTTTCAGATGAAAGATTGAAAGCGGTGTTTCAAGTCGATATGTAAAATAAGCTGCCATATTCATTAAAAATCTACTCAATGTATATATAATAGTGATCAGTTCGAAACCCAACTACACCCAAAATATTGACTCAACAATTGCTTTCATTTAACGTTTTTTTTCATAGGTACATACATCGACATGTAAGTAACACATCTGACATTTTATACAAAAATAGGTTAATCTCGCATTGAACGGGGAACACAAAGGTCGCAAGCGACACCCGTATTTGTACTGTTTTTAAAGCCTCCACTTAGTAGACCTACTCATCCTCAACGTTACTTAGTCGAATTCATTGAAAAACCTCGATAGGTGTATAAACAAGGAGCGGAAAAATCATAGCAACTGTCAAAAGTGATTGAACATTTTTTTTATTGACTTTTCCGAGTATCGATACTTTGTTATGGATCTTTAAATATTACTGATCTTAAAATGTAACCTGTGATTAGTCAGTCGCATTGCTACAACAAATACATCGCGTGACTCATATGGTGAAATTTTGCAACAATTTGTACGTGTTGAGCTAAACTGTCAATCTAAAGCAAAAACATCTTTATCCATTTGTTGATAATGATGTATCCAGTTCTTAAGAACTTCTCTCTTCAAGATTGTTCTAAGATATATTGCAATACGCGTGCACCTTAATTTAAAGAACTTAAAATACGTTTCGTAATACAAATGAAAAATAATACTTATTTTTGCTCGCTTATTTGGTACCCAAGAAACTTCATTAATATCTTCATTCGATTAGAGGCTTTTCGGCTACTAAATAAGTCAAACATGCCCGTATATCGACGGGTACTTTCCGATGGTCGATAAAGTCTGTCACATTTGACAGTTGACATTTGCTATGGATGTTTCCGCTCCCTGTTTATCAAGTTTACCTTAAAAGAATGTATAATATAAATAAATAAAAATATATATGTATATGTATAAATAAACCAGACTGAATTAAAAATCAATTAGTACAGATGCAACAGTAAGTCACCCCGTCCCAATATTTTGCTGTACAGTCAGCAGCAAAATTAGTTCCGTATACCAATGTGCCCATAATTATTTCCCCACGACTAATTGGCAAGAGAATAAGGCGTCTTCATTCATTCATTGATATTCTGCGGACCTCCTTTTGCTACTGACTGTATTAATAAGATGTGTCTGAATTTACGTAATCATTGCGCAAAATACGAGCGACAGAATTATGAATCTTTATACAAAAATATTTCCCGTTTTTATGTATTTCGTGACAGCAAAATTTAGATAACTGTCACCTGTAATCTAGTTTTTGAACCAGCCAAATGTTTGAAGTTGCATACTTATTTCATATTAGACATTTGTCACAGAAAGGGATAAATATCTTCTGCAAGATCTGTGGTAATACTCCATACTTATACAGTAAAGTATTATTTTATTTCGCCCGAAAGGCATCTGAGATCTTAGTTAAAGAGTATAAAAGCTTTTTTACACACTAGTTATAAGGTAAGGCTCCCAGTGCTTGATCCCATCCCAATAGTTATCACCTTCAAACCTAATCCATAGATAACAAAAGTGAAAGACGCGGTGATAACTATTGGAATTTGGCTGTCCAGGATTAGGTCGTTTGCCTTACCTTGGACAACTGATTTTTCCTTCATTTTTGCGATATCTGAGTAAAATAGCGGCGAACAATGAACCTGCACGATCTACAATAGTCTAGTTTAACATTGTTCATACAAACTTCGACTTCGTGGAGAACTCTTAACAGGGATTTTTTTGATTTCAATTGATGTCCATTTCAAATAGGGTGGCCTAATTGCACATCAAACAGTTTCTACACGTCATTATTTTTACCAGGGTAACATCGTGGATCGGTTCGACCGCCTGTTCCCACGTGTTACCATATTCACAGAATAGTCCAAAAAAAAAATTTAACCTCGTTGACATGGTCACGTCTCCTGAGTCAAAGACCTCTCCTCTTTAAAGACCAAGCCACACCAGATGCGTGTGCGTGGCGTGCACGTAGACGTGCGCGTGGCGTGCGCGTTGTAAAGTACGAATACCGATAAGAGATGACACACCGCTGTCGTGCACGCCACGCAAGCGGTGTGCCATCTACTATGACATTTCATACGATACAACGCGCACGCCACGCACACGCCCACGTGCACGTGCTGCGCACGCATCCGGTGTATTTGGGCCTTAAAACTACGATCTTAAACGTTATAAAGGCAACAAAATAATGCATACCAATATAGGTTTATTATTCAAGAGCCCTTCTCGGCAGTATGTTTTTAGCCTATACCGTTATTATTTTTCTAAGTTACTCTGTCATTATTGTCTTCTGGGTTACAGAAAAGAATAACGACAATAAATTAATAGTTTAAAAAACACTAAAAAAACACGCTTTGCAAGACTTTTGTAACAAATCCAAACTCAGCTATGATACGATGTTCCATCATGAAGTTCCAGTTCATATCTTCCGGCTCCGTCATCAGATCAGTTCGACAGTACCATATTATTGTATTGTCATCAGAACTACATACAGCTGCCAATTTTCATGACGCTACGATCCTTGGAAGATGGTTAAACTAGTTACCTTAGATTTCATTGCATAGTTAGTTACATACAGGTCGACCTAATAAAAGCATGTTAAAAAGTTGATCCACCCACATATTGTGGTATTCTGATATACGGACGACTAATTACGAACACATTAAATTTTCTTGACTTGTGAATACTTGGTAACACACGGGATCTCAAAGACTTCTGTCATTGTAACTGACAATTCGAAAGTGCTTGTATCTAAGCCTACTTGAATGAAGGATATTTTGATTTGATTTGATTTGATCAAAACATGCGGTCGAACCGCCCTACGACCATAACCACCCAGCAATGGAACTGTTGGTGCCGGATTACCACAAATCCACGAGGCAGAGATGATTGAAGGTGAAATATTCTTAAATATTAAAATTTTCAGTGAGTTGTCTCCGCGTGGAATTTCAATTAAGTATCGCAGACCCGTTTTTATTGTCATTTTTATCATGTGTTGCAGGCCCTTGCCGGCTTTTGTATGGCGATTGACAGCCTCTTGTTTTAATGGGCCTTGGTTACAGGTTATAAAAATAAATAAGTTGACACACGTTATAGTCTTCATTGTAGAAGCCTCAAGTGCAATACGTCCATCCTATTGGTAGAGAAGTATGTCCAGTCAACTACAAAAACTGAATATTGTAGTCGACTGTACCTCCAAGATATTTGCGCCGTTTTCTCGGTAGTCCTATAAAGTACAACTTGAAGTTACTTTAAAGAATAGTCTGTAGTCACGACCGATGTCGTGACGTCACCATCATTACAATACACTTTCCAGTCCATGACATTTAACGAACAACGATCAACTTTGAAATGTTTTGGTACCCCGGCGTCTCTAAACAATAAGAACTGCGACTTGGATGATTTACAATTAAAACACTAATAAATTAATTATTATAATATATACGCAATTCGAATGTAATTTTATTAAAACTGTTGCTGACAGAACCACCTACTTAATAATGGCTATAATTTATGAAATTGGAATAATTTCAAATTAAGCGAAATAAGAATTATATTTTAAATGACATTATTTATGATTTAATGATCGGAATCTTAAAAATAAATAAAAGGTTGAGGGAAAAGATCTCTTTCACTTTTCACATCAACTTATACCCCGCTTGATAGGGAGCAGACTGTAGCTTCTACCCTCGGATGTGAAAAATTGCAGAAGCGTCGTCAGCCCCAAGGCTAAGACTCGTAATGCCCTCTTGTCCAATTGAAATTCTTTCCATTGAATACATAGGGAGGACCTTTATGGTGTTCCTTCGTCTCAGTCCTTATTCATCTAGATAACGCGACCCTATCGTTCAAACTAACATTCATCGTAATTTAAGTCTTTTGAGATCTCTAATATGGTTGTTCTCGTGTACCTTGCAGTTGAATCGTCACAAGACCCTAGTTCTAGGCTAAATGCGAGCTTCCGGCCGCTTGGGTGACCTCCTCGAAGGACTGTTCCAGGCAATGCTTCAACTCTGCGTAAGAGACGACGAGCATGCTTTGCTCGTCTCGAGACATCAACCCCACCTGCGAAAGACGAATGAAAATACTCAATACATTATTTCTTTTTCATTACATGCATAGCTGCTCTACACGCAGGCGTATAGAGCAGCTATGGCCGATTTAGCTCCCACGGGAGTTATGGATTTTTATAAATGTTGAACGCACTCGTACGTCATTTCAGACTAAAGAGGTTTCAAATCAGCCAAGTTTTATTGCCTATCTTTAAAACTTGACTAGAAACCAATTTTACTGTATATGAAACTTATACGGTACCTACTTTTAACTAAATTAGGTGTTGAAATAAAACAATTTAACGGATTATATCGCGTATATTATCTCATTTTAGTTCCCGACGTTTCGAAAGGCCCGAGCTTTCCATGGTCACGGGAGGACATGGAAAGCTGGAAAGCTTCCGAAACGTCGGGAACTAAAATGAGATAATATACGCGATATAATCCGTTAAATTGTTTTATTTCAATGAGTAAATTAGGTGTATTTATATTTTACTGTTATTTCAAAGAGTAATTTTGCAATTATATTATTAAATTTCATTTTGTAAATCGGTACTATTTGGCAGTATGGCCTGTCAAGATTGAAAACTAAACGCAGTTCTTGATATTATCTGTCGAAGAGTATATTGAAAAAAGTTGATAATCTCTTTTAGCGAGTGCCATTAATTTGTTTGACTGTTGTTTTCGAAATATATTTTACTGTCTATATTTTTTTATTTCCTCGCCAATATGATGAAAAACATTGTGTGTATCTCGGGCAGTAACGGAATTACACACTCGAGTCATTAAAAGTCCTCCACCTTCGACGTCGGGCTTCTAATAGACTCTCGTTAGCAATTCCCTTCTTACTACCATTGGTGCACAATGTACTATTGTATAAATGCGAGTGTTTTTTATTATTTTGTCCCGTTACGTTCCGTGCGTTAAGTGCACATATTAATATCGTAAGGGAATAAATAACTTTAATGCAAGTCATTGAAAACAGAAGAGGATTTTTTTTATCATCTGATACGTCACGATTCACGATAACTGGATGAAACAATAATAAATAAAAAACGGAAAAAGGAAAACATAAATTCATTATATAAAGTACAAGATAAAGCTGAATGTAGAAGAAGCTGGATATTACTCCAACAAGACGAACAAAGACAGAGTTCTTAAATAAATGGGTGGCTCGAACGAGAGGAGTTTTTGCACGATAATGGTAGCCGATTGCGTCGGAAATTAATCCTCAATACTGAGGCACGAGCAGACAAACTACCAGTTCTGAACTTCCTAGATCGACCAGTTCTGAACTTCCTAGCAATATTTTGCGAACGTTAGTTATTAGAACATAATAGTACATTGTGCACCGTGGGCGGTAGAGAAGGAATTACAAACGAGAGCACATTGAAGTCCGAAGCCACAGGCTTAGGGCTTTAATGTCACGAGTTTGAAATTCCGGTACCGCCAGAGTATCACACAATGTATTTCATCACACTTGCGAGGAAACGAATAAATTATTAAGTCAGAAAGAGGTTGTTACTTTCAAGTGTCACAAATCGCAACATTGTGTCATAAAGTGTCATTTCGTGATTGGTAGAATCGTTACCGGTCCGTTACAACCAAGTAGCATAATGCCAGGTTACATATTTTGACTCAATCTCACATTGGCTTAGTTCCAAAATACCAAAAAACTCAAAAAAAATTGTTTTCAATATAATAAATTGTCATAATGACGTTTACATGTTGCATCCGATATCCAAAATGTATAGTGGGTAAAAAGAACAATTTATTAAATGCCAAATTATCATTAAGACTGAAGGTTAAAACGCAATAGTTTCCCAAACATCAAAATGACATTGTCTCATAATACCTAAAATTTGGACTAGGTACATTAAAATATGACTAGTTTTTTAAAAACTAATTAAAAAATATTTTTTTAGAAACTGAATGAAACCAGTAATTTGATAATAAGTTTAATGACTCACATGAAAATTGAACAATCACATGAAACAGTAATTCCGAAAATTAAGACATTTTTCCATATGAATTGAATTTTAGGTATTTTGAGCATTTGATGTTTTAACCTTGTGACAGTTTTGTATCAAGGTAATATAAGTTAAGACATTTTGGGACGTGGTTGAGTCGAAAATAAGTAAATTCACTATAAAGGTAATTTGAATTATAGTTATATCAAGAGTATGGTATTTTAAGAAGTAGGTGTAAGTCATTTCAACTTTTAGTCATTTTGAAACTAGTCTGTTTTGACAATGCGTCGTAATAGGAACATGATATTATGATTTTTGGTTGTAGCGAACCGGTAACGTAAAATCATTCCATAGATGACATAAACATAGGTTTCGTACCGAAACTATTTTTCAGTTTTGTTGCGTACAATTTTTTACGTAAATTCATAATTGTAAAATAGTATAAGCACGCTATTTTAACGTATTAAACTATAGCGTCGACGTGTATTTATTGATAACTATAAATACTAATATTATAAATGCGAAAGTGTGTCTGTCTGTCTGTCTGTCTGTTACCTCTTCACGCTTAAATCGCTGAACCGATTTGGATGAAATGTGGTATGGAGTAGTTGAGTCCCGGGGAAGGACATAGGCTACCCTCATCCTCGATAAACGAATTTAATGCGGACAAAGTCGCGGGCAGAAGCTAGTTATGTATAATTCAAATTTTCGAGGTACACTATTTTTTTTTCTAATTTTGACTAATTTCGTTCGGTACCGTTCTAAACGTGGAGTATTAGAGTTTTAGTGACGGCAGTCAACAAAAATAAAAAAAAGTCATTACGCCCATGGCGTTAATGGAGTTATACAAAGCCCACGGTTTTAATTACGACCTTGTCGCAAGTTTTGCCTGGGCGTAATGACACCGTTTACGAACAAGTGTGATAAAAAGATATGGAGGTCAAAAACTCGTAAATTTTAGCACTGACTGACTGACATATAGTACGTAAATCTAACCTACTTTCAGATGACCTAGAAGGATGAAATTTGGAATCCAAGTTTACGAAGAAGTGTGATGAAATATCTATTATAAGTGTAACACGGGTGAGAGTACTGACCCGATTGGTGGTGCCTCCGTCGAGTTGGTTTAGGCAGTGCGATAAGTGCCCGAAGTCGATCCACGGCCGGCCGTCCGCGCTCACCGAGTGGAACAGGTAGTCGCGGAACAGCTTGAGCATGTACCGGTGCCCGGTCTCTGACCAGGACGGGTCCATGTTCAGCCTGGAAAAGTGTTAAATAGTAAACCGCTTGAGATGACTGAGAAAGTCATGTTGAGACAAGCGAATATTTGTAATGTCTTAACGCATGATATCATGCCAAAAGAAACTGGATACTCAAAAATTACTATATCTATTTTTATTACTGGTATAATTTTTTTTCCAAATACGAGGAGCGGTCCAAAGTTCTCGGCCTAACAAAGAAAATAAGTACATATATTTATATATATTTTTTAAATATAGTCTCCCTGTGTTTCAATGCACTTTTCAGATCTCACAATAAGCATTTCTATCACCCTATAAAATTACTCAGATGTTTTGTCCTCAAAATGATCGTAAACCGGCACGGGTGACTTCATCATCTGAAGACAATTTTCTTCTACTGTCTTCTGTCTGCTCTGAAGTCTGCTTCAAGTTACGAGAAGAAATAATAGTCACTCAGGGCCAGGTCGGGACTATGAGGTGGGAGGCGAATTCCCTCAAAGCCGCATTTTGCAACAGCAGCTTTGGGAGCGTTCAAGTATTACGCAACGAATTTGGGGGGGGGGGGGGGTCTTGTAAAACATTACGATGCGTTACAGGTCCCCTTCCACCAGGGGGGGATTTGAACTAAGCGTTACGTAACATTGTTTTTTGAACCCTTCAGAACAGTCGCGTAC
Source organism: Hedya salicella (assembly GCA_905404275.2). NCBI lineage: Eukaryota > Metazoa > Arthropoda > Insecta > Lepidoptera > Tortricidae > Hedya > Hedya salicella. The sequence continues at coordinate 11,661,485 of FR990096.1, read as the reverse complement.
ACAGATTCTCTCAAGCATTTATAAACTTTTTTTTTCCCAAAATTTCAAATAGAATGACCATTTTAGGTAAAAATAATCACTTGGTGGCTACGTCACGTTTTACTAGGGGGTAGAGGGTTACAGAAAAACGTTACGGCGCGTTACATGGGGGAGGGAGGGTCAAAAATCTCCAAAAATTGCGTTACGTAATACTTGAACGCTCCCCTTGGCAATTGAAGCATTGTGAACGGGGAGCATTGTCATGGAGCCTCGACCTCCTCGATTTTGTTTGTTTTTTGTTCAAATATAACATCGTTAAGTGTTTAGTTTTAAAGCGCCATTTAGTTTTTGCCTGGATATCCCCTTGCGGTCGTGTCAGGATCTAGTGTAGCGATTGCCAGTCCTCTTGTTTTAATGGTCCTTGGTTTTTTAGCGAACTACACACACATAGAAACCTTATAATAATTCATTGAAAAATTGTAAAGTTTAATTTATTAATCTTATTCTAAGGGCAGTAGATAATATGTATGTGGTATACTCACTCTGGGCGTTCGTTGACGACGCCAAGTTTAATCAGTATGCGAAGAAGACGACCATTGTCGATCTCATGAGCGAGTTGGTCCTCGAACGCGTCGGCACGTCTCTCCAACGCCTCGACCTGTCGCAACAAGTTTAGTTTTAAATATAGGCTTTAGCGGTATAGGTGATTTAGATTAAAACAAAGAAATTGATGAATTGTTAGCCTAATACTTTTAAATATGTGAAAACGGCGCTGGTATGTTAGTAGGTATTGAAATAATAGACTGATAGCGAACAACATTGCATTGACATGTCGCCGACGCATTATTATTTTCATGCCTTCCGCAAATGCCGAAAATTATAACTGAAAGAAAGGGATGATAATGGAAATAATACTACACTACTACTAACAAACCATTGCCTTCCTAAATTTACTTTAATACTGATCGGAGCTGCTAAACATGTTGAAACTCAATACATCATTTTAAAATGTGGAAAGCGTTGAACCAAGACAGTATGGTTCTGTTAAGGGGCTACCTGAAAAATTTCGGTAAATTACAGGTTTTAAAATGATATAAAATTATTCCAATTGGTGCAAATCACGTAAAAAAAATATATTTTGTAGCTTGATATTTGGCCTATATTCGTAAATTTCTTTTTCTATCTTAAATTAGTATAGGCTCCCTCGTCAAGCGACGCTTAGACATAGGACTAAAACACATAAGTGAGTAATGATGTTCACTTTAAAATTGTCAACTGGTTTTTCAATAGGTTCTATAGTTTTTAAGAAAAGTTGCAAAAAATTGTTATATGCAACAAATTTGAATGGCGTTTATCTCGGTTCCGGTGACTCGTGAAGATAAACTGAAGCAGTATATTGGTAACAACGGTGGTTGTCGATACGTCGCTTGAAGAGCCCCTTAAAATAAAATACACTACAAGATTTTCACTGCGAGTTCAACTTTACACTATCAGGAATGGCAGAGGTTTTGCAATAGTTGAGTGTTATTTATTAGGGATCTTGGTGTATATATTATAATGTACCTGTGTGTAGAATCTGGCTCCAATCATGGGCATGAGGTCCGTGACCGAGCGACGAGCAGGCGACGTCGAGAGCAAATACCTAATTTATATTTAAATATAATTGAATATCAAAATACAATATATCCACGTAAATTAGCAACGGAATTAAATTTATTTTTACAAACAAGAAAAATTTACGTGGACATATTGGAGTTTGATATTTATCAACTCAATTAAAGTTCGAGGTTTTGACTAAATAATGCAAGCTCCTTATTAAATAATTCAATGAATGGATGCTTTCTCTATAGTATTTTTTCGTTGACTTTAAAGACAGGATATTAGATAAAGAAAACAGTTATTTCTAATCCGCTCATACATTACATTAAATATCTAACAACGACTGCAGTGCATTCAATACTCGTAGTACGTACTCCAAGCTGCTGTGGCGTTTATAAATGAAACATACTATTTTTATGATATCCAAAAAAATATTTTAAAATATCACATTCCCACATATTTTTCGCTTTAAGATGAGTATCTAAGCAATACTCAACGACAATTCTGAAAAATTAAACGTTTCAAAATAAGCGTACTCGGTTTTTTTTTCATATATAGATCACATTTTATACGACCTTATTCTCTTTTTAATATCCCCACTTAAACATAGGGTGAACTACCCTCCCGAGCCCAAAATTGAATGGATTAAAATTTCATTCAAAATTTAATACAAAATCAACACTAATTTCTGAACAATTACATTCATATGTAGTTAGTTGTATTGGATCTCGGTAGGCTTCCATTTGGGTACAGTACGATTACTTTGAGTTTACCACTGACATATATGCTTTTATTCAATTGGATATTCGATTTTAACACTAATGTAAAAGAGTTTATATTACTTACACACTGTCTGAACGTCGTTTGTTTGAAATAAAAACTCTTTTGTATTAGTGTTAAATGCTTAATCCAATGGAATAAAAGCATATGTCAATGGAAAACTCAAAGTAATCGTACTGTTATATGTGTAGGATTACATGTAAAGCAAAATAATGATCAGGTCATACAGTATGAGGTTCTTGAGATCGGCGGAGTAGGTGCGCGCGACGAGGTCCATAGACGCCGGTAGGTTGTCGCAGTGGATCGTACGGCAGGCGAGGGCCAGTGCCAGCCTCCCGAGCGCGGTGAGGTCTTCTTGCTGGGCCTGTCCAATCAAATCACGTCAAGGTCTATCTACATCCGATAAGTAAAGAAGGAAAATATTAAACTTATATATATAAACAAATGTTTCACGTACTTACGAACAACTACGAAACACATGTGATGCACCACTTGTTTTTCGTAGTTGTTATAGTTTTTGAGTGTTTTCGTTTTAGTGTTTCGTCGTAAACACATATTATAGGACGCGTCCATCGGCCGCCTTTGCAAGCCACGACTTGTCTGTATAATACAACTACACTAAACTGCGCCAACTAAGAGACGCAAGTCAGGGACATGACTGACTATCCTTGTGCTCCGCGTCCGTCTTCTCTTCATCTTCCGCAGATAGCGCGTACGGCGTTCGAATGCGTCTGCGTCAAATCCTCAAAATACAACGAAGTCCTCTGTATAATACAACTACACTAATCTGCGCCAACTAACAGACGCAAGTCAGGGACATGACTTCTGACTTCTCTTCGTCTGCCGCAGACAGCGTGTACGGGGTTCGGATGCGTCTGCGTCAAATCCTCAAAATACACCGAAGTCCTCTGTATAATACAACTACACTAAACTGCGCCAACTAACAGACGCAAGTCAGGGACATGACTTCTGACTATCCTTGAGCTCCGCTTTTGTCTTCTCTTCATCTGCCGAAGACAGCGTGTACGGGGTTCACATGCGTCTGCGTCAAATCCTCAAAATACACCGAAGTTCTGACACTTCAACAAAGTTGGCCCCACTACCACTAGTGGAAGTACAAGCAGCAACACACTTATGTGGCCATCTGTAGGCTTTATATGAATGTCAATAAGAATAATAATAGTCATTTAAGTGTGTTATAAAGTGTCAGGATTTCGGTATATTTTGAAGATTTGACGCAGGCGCATCAAGAGTACGAGTAAGTACTAGACATTTATACGTCGACAACTGATTAGGACTTTTTTTGACGATGACAACCGATCCTGTTTCTTGTAGAGATTAAGTGTCTATACTGTACTAAATACAAATAGAGCTCTCTAAAAGTCAGAAAATATAGTAAGGACTCGGTATTCCTACTGAGTGCTGAAAATGCTTAATACTTATTGTTACTAAGGTTTTCCATGAGTTAGGGTACCGAATTTATATGGAAAAACAGTATTTTTGAATTTGGGTCGTGAAAAACTGCGTTTAACTACATGAGATCCGATAAGAGCTTTGTTTATGACATAGGAGGCAAACGAGCCGACGGGTCGCCCGATCGTAAGCGAACACCGTCGCCCATAGACACTTGCATCACCAGAGGAGTCACAAGTACGTTGCCGGCCTTTCAGGTGGGGGTACGCTCTTTTCTTGATCTTGTTTTTGCTTTAAATTTGATTTCCAATTTAGAAAAACAAATAAAATGCCTTTGTATTTAAAAGCCATTTAGATGTTTTTATTTTTAACCAACTTCAAAAAAAGAAGGAGGTTCTCAATTCGCCGGGATCATTCACCGTTTGTTGTAAAATTATCATTAGGCATCATCCCTATTATTTGTGAAACGACAAAGATGTCCGACGATGACCTAACACATAGTCCAACAGAAAGCCAAGTAGTACGGTGCACATTCATAAATCACGGCTGGTAGCCGCGGTTGATAGACGCGTCCTGTAATTTCTTTCCAGCTTAAAGAAAAATTCGTATAGAAAAAAGCGTCAGACACGGATTTTTTACGTTGTATTTTTATGAAACAGAAGAGATATCAAAAACTCTTATTACTTATTTGCACAAGTCAGTACGCGGTCTCCACTCGAACCTTTCTGCCACCACGGCCATCGGTTCTTCGAACGATGTGCCCTGCCCATTGCCACTTCAGTTTGCTTACCCTGTTAGCTATGTCGGTGACCTTGGTCCGTCTACGAATCTCCTCATTTCTGATTCGATCTCGTAAAGAGATCTCGAGCATAGCCCTTTCCATAGCTCGCTAAGTGACTCTGAGCTTTCTTAAGAGGCCTATAGTCAGAGACCACGTCTCGGCTCTGTATGTCATCACCGGTAATACGCAATGGTTGAAGACTTTCGTCTTCAAGCACTCAGGTATCCCGGACGAGAAGACACTTCGCAGTTTCCCAAACCCTGCCCATCCGAGTTGGATCCATCGATCGATCTCTTTCTTGAAGTAGGACCTGCCTAACTGGATTGTTTGCCCTAGATCGACAACTTCGAGGACCGAGTTACCAACCAATACTGGGCTGGGCGCTACATGGACATTCGACGTGACCTTCGTCTTGTCCATGTTCATCTTAAGGCCTTTTAGGATACTATGTTGAGATCTTCGAACATCATACCGAGATCTTCCAGCGTCTCTGCCATGACCACGATATCGTCGGCAAAACGAAGGTGCGTGATGTACTCGCCATTAATGCTGATGCCAAATCCTTGCCATTCCAAGAGCTTGAAGGAGTCTTTCATTGCGTTGGTGAAGAGCTTGGGAGATATTACATCTCTTTGTCTCACACCTCGCTGCAGCGGGATCGCCTCCGTAATCTGGTCTTGTACTCGGACCGACATACTGGCGTTATTGTACAAACTCCTCAGCACCTCGATATCACAACAGTCAATCCGGCATCACTCGCCCATGTCTCGACGGAATCAAAGGCCTTCTCATAGTCCACAAACGCTAAGCTTAGTGGCAGATTATACTCCTCGGTTTTCTGTATAACCAGCCGCAGCGTGTGGCTATGGTACAGAAGCCTTTTCGAAACCCGGCTTGTTCGGGAGACTGGAATTCATCAAACCTAAAATTTCATTATTATTAACATTGTTAATGAAATAATGATCTTTTCACTTCTCCTGCTCTAAAAGTACGTCATATTAGCTTCGCGAAGCGAGACTAAAATAGTACATTTAGCCCCTAGGGCTTAAAAGAAAGCCATACAATCCCATACAAATTTCTATGAAACTGAATAAAAAGAACCTCCGGCCAGCTACATACTAGTTACGAATAATTAAAAACAAACAAACCAACCTGATCAGGTTGGCCAAAATTTCTGATCGAATTGCTCAAACGGACTTTTAATTTTTCATGAATTATACAATTTTAATGTTAAGTATTTTTTATTTTCTCGCAGTCGAAGTGAAAATCAGAGTGTTTAACACGTCGCTAAAAGCCATTATGACACTCAGTCATATTTGTCCTCGCTCACTTCGTGAGCTCGTCCAAATAATCACTTCGTGTCATAATGGCTTATTTTAGCCCCTTGTCAAACAATCTACTATTATTCTGTGAGTAGGCTTCAAGGCACTTTTACAATCTTACTCTACGGCATATCCCAAGAGGAGACCACTGTTGAGAAGAAAGCAGAAACAAAACTCAAGTTAGTATTTTTTTCTAAATAACTATTGTCTATTACAATATGTGTACTTAGCCTATCCTCAATAGTATATGTTTTAGGTATAAACTCAATGCGCAGTTCTCTAAGAAACAATATTATAGAAGATAAAAAAGCAAAATCTGTTTCCTTTTAAAACAACTTACGTACGTTTGATGCTTTGGGCCATGCATTTTTGTCTGTTAAATAGTACTCTACCCTATAATATGCTTTTGCCATTAGAGACTTTCATATAATGGGACTAACACATTATGGGTTTCAGTCTGAAATAAATAAATTAAATTAAAATATACTGACCTGTCCGACGTCATTCGTGTTCGTGTGTAGTGCATCGGCCACACCGCACCAAGCGACCCGAACGCGGCACCCGTTCATCACCACTTTAGTGGGATCCAGGGTTCTGGAAATTTGTCATTGTTAATTGAAGTTTCTCTTGTAACGAAGATTGGACAGTGTTGTTATTGACCCTGATGAGTGGAGAATTACCGTCACGAAGGGTCTTAAGAGTCCCCAGTAAGCTCGGTTCTCCATACAAACGTAGTTACGCTCTCATTTTCAAACGACTAGCAAGTTTGCTCTGAAACTTTCTACTTAGAATAAGTTTAGGTATATGCAGGCCTGTAATTAGTTTATGTAGCTTCAGATACCATAGTAAACAAAATTGCAGCGAATTTAAGTTTTTCGTACAAAACTTGTTTTTGCTGTATTTCGTTTGTTTTATAAACTGCAGGCATATAAACTAGTTTCAGGCCTATATATACCTCATGTCATTGTATATGCAAAGTTTCGTTACAATCCAACACATAGTTTTAAAATAAGAACGAAACTCCGTTTGTATGGGAAGGTGAAATTCGGCCGACCTTACTACGGACTCTTTAAGAGCCACGATAAGGATTTGTTTCAAGATTTGGCCGAAAAGCGTCCTAAAAGGCACCACCCGAACACTGTCCGCTGTGAACAATCGATTCTGTTTTTCGTAAGGATCAAACGTGTATATGGGACTAAATACAACTAGAGTACTCAAAAGTAAGAAATTACTCTCATTATAGTATGTATGTTCGGGTGAGATTTTGCAAGTTAAATTTGACGTACTTCCCGGTTTTCAATTGAGCTAAAATTTGGCATACTTATGTAAGTTTGATGTAGTATGATACCATCGACATGATCTGATGATGGAGCAGTAAGGTGGTCATAGGTACTCTGTAATAAAACAATGAAATCCTGCCTAGTACGGGCTCTTTAGAATCGTCTCGGTGAATAGTAGATAGATATTCAAAGAAAAGTACTGTCGGCAATAAAAAACATGTCACAAGAATGACATTTTTGACAGAAACTTATTGTAACTGAACGTTATACCAATGTACTCGTACTCCAGTGAGGCACTCTCGATGGTCTGTCGTGTAACTTGTTCCTACCATGTATAGAGTCTGTGCGGAAAGAGGAGGGTCGTAGGATATGAGGGCGTGCCAGTGCTATTTTATGTTTTTTGCTATGCTGACAACACTTTCGCGTAATTATAGTTTGTCAGTTATTTTAAAATCATGAAAGACCTGTATATTTAGGTAAATACATATATTTTGAATGAATATACTTACGTAACGATTATGTGTCGGAGACTAATTACTTAGGGGTACTATTAAATTGGTAATAATTTAATATGAAATACAACTTAAATACCCGCCATAGTAGACACACGTTCTGTGCCTTTTTGTAAGTCGATAGTGGGGCTTTTAGCAACTTTTTCCCGCTGACAAACCGAATAATATTCAATATAATTTCCCTTGTTATTCAACAGGTTACATTATATTGAATATTATTCGGTTTTATCACGTTTTGACATCATTTTATACACAATGACACATAAACGACAAGAAGTTTGTTAATTTTAATAAGACAGGTGTCTAATGTTCGATTGCCATGTAAAAATCATAATGTTAGATTCCATTGCCACGACTCTTCTCTTTCCGGACACTCTATTATGTAATCTGAGTACCTGCAAGCTAGCCCGGCGGTATGTATAGCACGGAGCGCGGCCGTCAGTTGGACCAGCAGACTCCACAGCACCGCCTCCGGCAGTAAGGCGCCACACGCCACCGCACGGAGCATAGCGTTTTTCTAAAACAAATCAACCTCGTAAAACCCAAGGTCCCATTTTTAGAACCACAAACCGTATTCTTTCCTGCCTCAGTATAATATATAAATTATCAAGATATCGACCCAAAGTGCTAAAATAAGGACATAGAATGCAAATACGTCCTGTGCTGCGACATTTACGTTCTTTCTGGAGAGATAATTACAATAGGCATGATGATGGGGCATGAAAATCAAAATTCTAATTAGTCCGTCATTTACAATAATAATAAAAAAATTGGACACGTATTATTTGCTTTCAAGTTTAGGAGTCGCTCTTGACGTCTCTTATGACATTTTATATTTGACATAATAGTATAGTTTGTAATTGTATCATGCATTGGATACCATAGTCTGTAAGTGATATGTACCTTCATTTAATAATAAATAAATTTTATAGTGACAATGTCGAGTACCGACAATTCAAACACACAAAACATAGAAAATCGAATACCATCATTTATTTTATCACGGACACCAAACGGAGCTGTCAAATCCCCTTCTAGGCAATAGATGTGAAGCTTGGTAAAATAATAGCCGGGTATTAACTACTCCATATACTTTCCAGGTAGTCATTTACCTCCATTCTTCTATTTCACGAAAATTTCCGATTTTATCCGACAGTAGCGGAATTCTCTTCTAAACGCTCACGGACTGTATGTACTAAGGTCAAGGAAGAAAGTACTTAGAGCATTTAACCACTGAAGATGGTATACGGACGCATACCTCTCTGCGAAAGTATTATTAGAAAAATCTGTCAGTTTATACAGGAAATTGACAGTGTTTGTGTGTGTGTTGTTTTTGTGCGTAGATGATTTTTTTATTGTGTGCGTTTGTAGATATAGGAATATTTCCGTAGTGTGCTGAGATAGTGCATGAACAATTTTTTCGGTAATGACATAGCTTCTCCAAATTCTAAGGGGTTAGTTAAAAGTTTGAAATTCAATCAATAGGGAATATTGCATGCATTTTTATTTTTGCTTTATCAAAAGCTCATTCATGTATTGAACAGTACAGAAAAAATCGAAAAACTATAAAAATAACCAAGAAATGAGCCATTAAACATTTCATTCTATCTCTTTCAAACAGAATTAAATATGGAGTTTTATATGGATATAGTGTACTATGACGGACATGTTGGATCTATGTCAAATCGCTGTCTAATTAGTAGTTTTTAAACTACTAATTAGACAGCGATTTGAGAGATGCCTATATCATACGTATTTCTTGGCCGATTTCAATTCGAATTTCACTCTTTGAAATCGTTTTACGGTATTTTGATATTTTGTTAAGAAAAGTGATTTTGAGTCCCCGGTAAGCTAGGTTCTCCATACAAACGCAGTTACACTCTCATTTTAAAACGACTAGCTAGTTCACTCTGAAACTTTGTACTTAGAATAAGTTAGGGTATATGCAGGCCTGTAATTAGTTTATGTAGCTGTATATGCGAAGTTTCACTACAATCCAACACGTAGTTTTAAAATGAGAACGAAACTCAGTTTGTATGGGAAGGTGAAATTCGGCCGAGCTTGCCGGGGATTCTTAAATAACATAAAATCATGCATGTAACCTATTATTCACGAAGTAAACGAAGTCCTCGGTTGGTGTGTACGGCCTCACCTGGTGCGTGTAAGGGCGCGGTGCGTCTGGGTCGGAGCTAAACGGATCGTGGAAGGTGTTCCCTTCGCCGGCCGCCGAGCCACTGCCACCGGACAGGTACTTGTTCATCACAGTCACGCAGGCGGGGTGGTAATCGTACACCAGTACCATTGCTGCAAAATAATATGACACGTTTGGCTTAGGTTGGACAACGGCCTACGAAGCTGGCGGTCCCGGCCAGGGTAACTGTCTGTGTGATGAGAATGATGTTTGTTCCTGGGTCTTGAATGATTTTTTATAGGGCGTCCCAAAACTTTGCCACATGGAGGGAAAGTACCTTAAATATTGAAGATAGGAAATTTTACTGATAGGAGACTTTTATTTTCTAATAATTGGAACTGTATTCAAAGTTTTTTGAAAAATTACCTGCCTTAATAGGATATATTTTTCTTAAATAACACAGCATCTTAAATAAAAGGAAGACCATGAAATTTAACATTTAAATTTTTATTATTACGTATTGTATGGTAACGTATGCGCTTATTTAAAAAAAATTGAATGTAGTTCCAATTATTTTTAAAAATAATATAAAGTCTCTTTTCAGTAAATTTTTTTATGTTCAAAATTTAAGGTGCTTTCCCTCCATGTGGCAAAGTTTTGGGACGCCCTGTATATTTAAATAATATCATTCATTTATATATTATGTTATGGTACCCATATTACAAGCTTTGCTTAGTTTGTGGTTGTGTCAATCATTTTGATTGATTTATTTATTTAAGAGGATTTTATCCTCGTAAGGCAATGGCTTATAATTAGGACATTTCACCCCTATACTTTTTCAATCTCGTATCTGACCGCATAGTTAGATGGGAGAAGCACTCATGTTCCACGAAGAATAAAGACTACTTTCCTATCAAACTATTCGATCAGATACGACGTGAAAGTATAGGGACGATTTGCCAAAGACATTTTAAATATTTCTTAAATGATAGTGGGGTATTTTATTTTCTCGAGTCTGTTAGTTCACTAACATTTAGTTTGGGGACACGTGAGAGTACTACAGCTGTCTCAGTGCTCAGTTTATAATATCCCTAGTATAGAAGCATCCACTTACAATGATCCCCAAACGCCTTGGTGGTGAAGCACTCGTGAAACCGTATGACGTTCGGATGGTCGATGTTCTTCCACATCTCGAGTCTCTTCGTGGACACGTTCCAGTACTACAGCCGTCTCAGTGCTCAGTTTATAATATCCCTAGTATAGAAGCTTCAACTTACAATGATCCCCAAACGCCTTGGTGGTGAAGCACTCGTGAAACCGTATGACGTTCGGATGGTCGATGTTCTTCCACATTTCGAGTATTTTCGTGGACACGTTCAAGTACTACAGCTGTCTCAGTGCTCAGTTTATAATATCCCTAGTATAGAAGCTTCAACTTACAATGATCCCCAAACGCCTTGGTGGTGAAGCACTCGTGAAGCCGTATGACGTTCGGATGGTCTATGTTCTTCCACATTTCAAGTCTCTTCGTAGACACGTTCGAGTACGAATGCAGCCGCCTCAGGGCGTAGTAATCTCCGCTTTGGCGGTGAGTGGCGCGGTAGGAGGTAGCCATTGAGTGAGGTGTGCACTCTATTGGTGTCAATTCCGAATACATCTCCACGTTCTCTGGTAGATCTAGAAAAAATCGAGTTATTATTAGATTAGATTGATGTATTTACATACAAGTTGCGTGTCTAACATTCGTTACATAAAGGAATCGATTTAGAATTCGTTTTAATACAATGCCTTACCATTTATTTCAGAACGACCCAATCAGGAACACAAAAAAATATTGCACTTTCAATTATAATTAGCAAACCAAGAAACTTCCAGATTGACGGTAGATTATTTATTACCATAGAATAAAATAATGCACTGTACAGTTAGCATGAATTAGTCTGTAGAATCCAGAGCGCCATATAACTTGTCACATAACAGTATCTTTATGCCTATCAGAATAAACATGTGTCGCAATCAGGGCTTGTAATTGTAACCCAGTTAATTTTCCGTACCGGTTAGAGCCACACTCTGAGAGCCTAAACCATAATAAAGATTACGCTCGCAAGAACATCGCTCTAAGCGGTTAATATCTCGGAGCACAAAACAGGGAGCGAAATCCATTTACCGGTTAGAGAGCAGTTTCTCCGTGAGAGAGGAGTCTAGGGTGAATAACCGCTCGCTTAGACAGGATTGGTTTGCTTGCATGGTATTAGATTAAATGTTTCATGTAGTTAACTGTCGTTGCGCCATTATTGGCGCGACAGCGGTCATTGATCCCATATCCGAGCACGGAGTAACCGGATAGAGAGCGCTTCGAAATAAAGCTCCCAAATCAATTCGTCCGAACGTAACCTAAATAATTAACCGGTATAACCTAAATAAATACCGGTTACAAGCCCTGGTCGCGATATATTCGGCACTTTGAATGTTACAGACTATTTGATACTGACTGTACAAATTGTGTCTTCGCTTACCAGGGAATTGACGCAAATCTGTTTGAAGAAACACCTCCTCATTTCTCTGGTAGATCTCTGAGCGGATCGTCTCTGGCATGTAGAACGTGGCAGCGAGACCTGTTACGACAAGGGAAAAATATTTATATAATCCCGAAAGAATCTCACACAAATCTACTTAGTGCCAACTAAACAATGCTAGATTAATGGATCATAGTTCCTTTCTATTCCGCGAAATAACACAATAATTATTCTCCTCCATGCGACGTTTTCCTCAGTGATGGTCGTGACCTCCCTTCTGCATCACTTTCTCTCGAACGATCTTCGTCCATCTGTTTCTGTCTCTGGCGGTGTGTAGGGCGTTGTAAACTGTAGAGTCATACCCGTTGATATCGATAGATTATTGAATCCCAAATGGAAACCACAACAGAAACCGATGGCCATACTGATAACTGTGCTAAAACCGTTATCGACCCTTCTATATCTCATATAATCCGTATTTTCACGTGGTGCTATCCACGTGAAAATACGGATTATATCGCGTATATTATCTCATTTGAGTTCCTTAGTACGCCTCATTTGTGAAATACTGTTTGGTCAATTATTAAAATGAAATAATTAAGCCCTTCTGGCACATGTGTAATAGTAGTTTATCTACATCCATATTATAAGGTTTCTACAATATGTTTGGCAGCGATAAGCAAATAGACTATATTAGGAAATCTGTATCTGTGGGTGCATCGTAATTTTTACTTGACGATATCGGCAACCGATAGTTTAATTACATTTAAATTTGGAACAGCTGTCAAAACTCAATTGGGTCTCTATTCTAGTATCCATAGATATTAAAACAGTTATCGATATAAAACGTCAATTCAGTAAGTTTTTTTAATATAAACCGCACGACATTTGATCTCGAGTGATATGAAAATAAGGACTTCATTGGTTTGTCTATGATTTTAAAAAAACATTCGTTTTGACGGAGGATCGAATTGCCGCCATCATTTGATTGTTAGTTTTTTGCTGTTACGAAAGTAGAATTGTGAAAAGTTGTTTGTAATTTACATTTAAGTTTAAAATATAAGTAGAAGTGACTCTGAGAACTATATTAACACTCCGCCGGATATCGTAAATGCAGCCACAATTGCAACAAATAACTTATTGTTAGAAAAATTTATAACCAAATTTAGTATTAGTAAAAAGTACTAAGATTTTTAGATTAGAGAAAAAACGCACGACTTCGAAGTGAATAAATAATTAGTTTCTGTATTTGTTCAAGTTTATTTTTTATTGCATTATTTTAATATCTATAGTCTATTGATGTTTTACAGGTAACACTAGTAACAAGGCCTTTTATAGCATCGACTAATTCTTTTAAACTATATCAACATTAACCCAAACGAGCATTTAAAAATCGATTTTTATTTCTAATTATCTAATATAAATTAATATTCACTAACACTAATAAATTTACCAATTTGATATGTAACATAAACAATAACAATAAATTAATAATGAAATGTACGAACTAACTTACTAAACACATTAACTTGTAAAATTATACTTTTCTGACTTGTAAAATATATTGACTTTTACCAATAAATAAATCTGAATCTGAATGCAGGCCAATTCCCTACGGCTATCTCTGAACCCATCTTAGAGTACTTATGATAAGATGTGTGTAGATTAAGTAGTGTATGCATCTGTACATAATTAGGCCTTAAAACACTCGTGATCCTATTATGAAACTCGCTGACGCTCGTTTCATAAAACTACACTCGTGTTTTAAGGCCTCTCATTATGTATCAGTTGGATAAACGTCTTTACAGATTAGGCCCATCTGGCATGTAGGTACACCTTTATTTGTGTTCTCAAAGTGGGTAGTTTGCCGTTACGACACGTCGGAAACTCAAATGAGATAATACACGCGATATAATCCGTTAAAATTGTTTTATTTAAATGAGTAATAATCGCGGAAACAGAAGAAAATATTACACAATTTGATACTTTAAAAACCTATAGAATACTAATTAGAATTATTAATTTTGAAAGAAGGTATATATAAAGTAAAAGTTAGCATACTCCTAGTTTGATGTATTCTATACTATTATAAAGTTGTAAAAATTAAATGTTGTCCATTGATTGTTCACTAGCGAGAGTGCCCTATTGCATTACGTGCATAGTAAATTATAATATCCATAAATTCAGAGTTTCAATTTAAACGATATCGATCAGTACACCTGTCGCAGTATTTTTTCAGGTCAAATTAAATGGAGGAAAAGGAAAAGAAAATCTTCAGCTGCGCACACTGCACGCAAGGTCGCTTCAGAATGCCACTAGTATTAACCATTGCAATTCATTCAACGAGCGGCTAGTACCGAAATGTCGTAAGAGCACAAGGAATGTCAGGACTTGCGACCGTTTAGTAAGAGTTAAGTAGTATTATAGTCTTGTATTATATGCAGAACGCAGGGCAACTATAGAACTATGAAGTATTCGTATGAGTTAAATAAACACCACTTGCCCAGCTCCCCGTGTAACAAGAAAAGCTGAAATCCGTTTCGCCGTTTTGGCGTGATGAAGCCATAATATCTCGTTGGCGCTACCTATGGTCTCACCGGAAGATCAGCGCTGGCTTTAGAGCCAGCATTATGTTGAGGTGGGACCATTTCGGGGCATACTTAGTTTAGTAATTTATTGCTGTATAAATATGCCCTCGAATAAATGTATTTTCTATTTTTCCTTCTTTCGACGAAACACAAACATACAAAAAATAAAAAATAATCGATTCTGTGTCCTTCAAATAGACCATATCACTTATCTTTCCGAAAACTATAGACATTTCGTTTTTAAAACTTTACAATAGTACAGATGGAAAACATTCAAGACTCAGAGAAAAATATTTATGCTGATCACTTATACATATACTAGTAGATGTCAGCAACTTCGTTCGCGGAGGAAAAAAGTCATAACTCTTCTCTTTTTAGTAGTCGGGATAAAAAGTATCCTACCTGGAGATACCCAGCTACCCGTGTACCAAAAGTTGTTGAAATCTGTTTAGCCGATTTTGCGTGATGAAGCCACAACGACACATACAAAAAATCCAGAAAATATATTTTTGGTTTTAGTGACATGACCTCCAAATAGTCCGCTACAATATTTTCTTTGAAAATATCTTCTTTGTACAGACATTTCATTTTACAACTTTATAATAGCATAGATATATGCCCTTACCGGGATTTGAACCCAGTACTATCAGCTTCGCAGGCAGCGTCACTCCCGGTCGGGGTAATTCTTATCTTGTGAAATTTAATGTACCCCGATTCATGTGATAATCTAGTTTTGCTTTACGACATACTATATACTAGCAAACAATACCTTTTTTGTAGGTATATATACGACTTTGGCATCTTTTGCTACGAACGCTTGCGTACATTCGCTATGTCATACTAGAAAATATTACTTACCATAACACTATAAGAAAAGCAAAACACATATCTCCTGATTAATTATTAAAATTTATAAAAAACTTTATTTTTTTCATACAAGATGTGCCATAGCCAATAATAATTAGCACTAAGGGGTCTAGTATAAAAAAAAAATATGACTAATAAACCCATGACGAAGTCAGAGCTTTTTAACCCGGGGGGTCATTAATATCGACGGCAAAAAGAAACGTAGTAACCGCCAATGGATTCCATTGGTTATTCCGTCGATATACAACTGACACTGCGCCTGACGAAGCCAATTACTTACCACGCCGGCTATTAGTCCCGCGTACAAAAAGGGAAATTGAAACACGTATATTTTTCGCTCTTGTCACAATGACAATAAGGACTAAAAAAGTACGTGTTCAGTTTCCCTTACTATACTCGGGCGAGCACTGTTCCGAGCTATACCGTAAACTCGGGTTACTTTGACCCAATGGAGGGCAACTTTGACCCACATGAAAACCTTTTTTAAAAGGGTCTAACAAAATACACAAAAACGTTAAAGATAAGCTAAAAACCGAGCAAATCTCAATGGTCAAAGTTACCCTCCAGGGCTAAAGTAACCCGACGAGTAAGTAGTCCTCCTCAACGATTTCGATGACGGCGACCCCGACTATGATGACTAAGTATGTACTTTACATTTAACACATATATATTTACAAAGAAAACGAAAATATTTAAATAGATTTATTTTCTAGCATGAGCCCTAATATGGCTCGCTAGACCGAACTTATTCTTAAATATTCTATCGCAAGGGATACAATAGAGGTGGCCTTGAGAGTTATATGAATAGGTATAAGAGGGCTTAGGTCTTAGGTTAGGGCTTACGTTACGGTACGTAAGATGATGTGAAAAGACTTAACAGGCTTGGATTGGGCCATGGGTCCCATGTGCGTGGGGGTACCGGTGGACATCTGGGACGAATTGTTGAGACTTATACGTAGAACAATGTGAACAGACTTACCATCCAGCCTTGCAGTGGCGTGGCGTTAATAGAACCCAATTCTCATCGGCTTGCATACTTTAAGGCATTTGAGTACTTTATTTTAATGCTTTAAAAAAACCGGCCAAGAGCATGTCTCACCATGCTCAGTGTAGGGTTCCGCAGTCGTTCATACAAAAAAATGCACTACTGACGTAAAAATACGATATGGAAAAGTGCACTGTAGCAAAAGAGCGTATCTTCTCGGCACTTACGCCCTTTTGCTGAGAAGCACGTTTTTCGGCAATAACTCAAAAACGGTATATGCGATCATGTTGAAAACAATTTTCGTTGAAAGTATTTATTACGCTTTATATTTGTGTTTTTTTTATAGTTTTTGGACATCAGGTATAGAAAATAGAGAGGGGGAGGGACACAATTTATGCTACTTTCGGCGCGATTATTTCCGTAAATATCCAATAAATTATTTTTTTTAAATCTCAAAATGTTTTCAAAAGTACTGTCGAAATATGTGTCACACTTATATATTTGCTGAAACAATTTTCTTTTTTTCAGTTTCAGTTACATGTATGGAGTGCCCCCCTTAGAAATATATTTTATTATTATTTAACTATCAAACTAAGTAGCGGCTTATACAAGACACCTATTCTCTAAATTTCATCAATATACATGTACTAGTTTTTGAGTGAAATGCCTGTGACATAAGGACGGACATGACGAAACTATAAGGGTTCCGTTTTGGCTACGGAACCCTAAAAATGAGAAAAAATATTCTCCGGCTTCCCAACATGTTTGACGCCACGCCACTGCAGCCTTCTATTGGGCCTTGGGTCTCAGGTGCCCGCGTACATCTGGGACGTGTGCGGGAAGGAACCACCGGCCCGGGTCAACCACGCCGGGGCATTATTCCTAGCTATACGTAGGACAATGTGAACGGACTTACCAGGCTTGGATTGGGTCATGGTTCCGATATGCGTGGGGGTGCCGGCGTACATCTGGGACGCGTACGGGGAAGGCACCGCCGGCCCGGGGCCGACCACGCCTAGGCATTGTTCCGGCTGGCCTATACGTACGACAAATTAATATAAGTATGATACATTTTACAGTACGTAGTGTATGTTACAGGATAACGAGTAAAGGTATCAGATTTCCGACCACTTCTGAGGTTTTAGATTGTTTCGGACGCCATAACTATTTATTCTGAATATATCTGTTGGCTTTTCTAAAAGTTACGTGCTGGCACATTTTCTCAATCCAAGAAAAACATAATCAATTGTTGCATGTGAGCATTGAAAAAAAAACATCCATATCAAGACTTCTTTTGACTCAAATGACAAAACTGTTCAAATTTTTTTTCATTCCATAACTGTTTCCATAGTAAGCTATATATAAACTTTTAAGAGCGATAAAGGATAATGAAAAAAAAATTAGACAGTATGTTTTTCCTATTAGGAACAGAGCTCGTGATGAGTAGAAGTTTCGTAAAATGTCTTACAAGTAGAAATTTTAAACAGTTCTTTCGTACAGCCCACATATAAAATAGGAATTGTTATTGAAATAAGTAGACAAAACAATTGCAACAACTGTATATAGGCTATTGACGCATGTAAATAAGAACTGCATTGACGCACGTGAACCACATAATTTTAAAAGTCAAAATAGAATTGCAGCGCATATATCAGCACTGCATCTCGACTACAGCGATTATTCGTTGAGGTCACCGCATGAATACGTAACTGGTGTGTGATACGAGGGCAGGCTGATACATCGATATGGAAAAAGATAAAGTAACTACGAAGATTGTTGCAAAGGATACCAACGTAATCGGCAGATGGCAGCACAAGTTTAATTGCACAAATGTAAAAACTCTGTTGATATAATGGAAACTTTGTATTGTACAATGTGCAAAAACAGATACGAATTTGATTGCAAGAGCTTTTTACAATGACCGGCCATTCTTTCGAGTCGGTCTCGCGCACCGAAGGTTCCAGATAAACTTTCACTTACCCTAACATTACTACCCGATTCCAGTTGGGTTAATTTTGCACCTGATATCTATAGCATTGCATACACATTCGGTGCATACTTAAAGCAACCGAGTTGTTTAACTAGGTGTTTTGAAAATGATTAAAAAATATCTAGTTACAGGCATAGTTATAATTTTCATGTAATATTTATGTTTATATATACAAATAAAGAAAATTTCAAAATTTTCGTTTGGCGAACTTCGTAGATAAGGGGATAAACTCTGTATCAAGTATCGACATGGCAAAACAAACTCAACGCCAATACTACAAAGAAAATAAATAAATAAATAACACAGGGACAATCTTACACAAATCCACCTAGTACCACACTAAGCTAAGCTTATACTATGGGTACTAGGCGACGATATACATAATATATAGATAAATTATAATACTTAAATACATAGAAAACATCCAAGACCCAGGAACAAACATTCCTCCTCTTCACAGAAACACTTGCTCAGGCCGGAATTCGAACCCGAGACGAGCCCGAACGAGTCAAAAGTGACACTTTACAAAATTGATAGGGGATCATTTGCAGTGGCGTGCAGTCCATATAGGCACAAAGGCACTGCCTAACCTGAAGGCCCATACAGGTACAGAGAAACTGCCTACCCTGAAGCCCTGAACGACCATGGCTCTATATAGGCACAAAAGAACTGCCTACTACCTTGGCTAAAATCCCTGTGCACACCACTGATCATCTGTGGCGTGCGGTCCATATAGGCACAAAAGCACTGCCTACCCTGAACGACCATGGCTCCATACAGCCACAGAGAAAGTGCCAACCCTGAAGCCTTGAACAACCATGGCTCCATATAGGCACAGAAGAACTGCCTACCTTGGCCAAAAACGATGTGCGCGACACTGGGGATCATTCACATCATACCCCCTCAACTCAACCAACTTATCTGACGTCAACCCTAAAACAAGTTCAA
Organism: Hedya salicella; assembly: GCA_905404275.2. Taxonomy (NCBI): domain Eukaryota; kingdom Metazoa; phylum Arthropoda; class Insecta; order Lepidoptera; family Tortricidae; genus Hedya; species Hedya salicella. Next base: position 11,641,794 of record FR990096.1, on the reverse strand, counting down.
GGATATTCCGCCTGCAAGGTGTAATTCTAAGACTGGAACAGCAACAAAAGAAAGCAGAGGAAGAGATATCACTTCTCAATAGACACGCAGTGACTAAAAGATAGGCTTAATTCTACAACCTTGAACTCTTCGTCTCCCAAAAAACCGCCAGGTGGAATGTAAACAAAAAATATTTACGGATCTCAACAATGCACTGGACTATCTGAATCAATATTGGGATCAAGATCCGAAAAGAATGGAGTCACCGCCGAAACGAAGCCCCTCGCCCTGGGCATGAAGATATTAAAAAAACTTACTAAATGTTTGTCTTTATTAATGTGCCTAACAGAGAAGTGGCGTCGGGAAAATGACAAGGGAAGCCGAAGCGTATTTATTTACTCATATTAAAAGCAAAAGGTTAGAAGCCTTTCCTTGGGCAACCCGGTGGGAATCGGATTATATGGACGTCACGCCTAAGTGAAAATGAGCGCGATCCAAAGGCAGTAACAGTTTCATTAAGTTTCCTTAATTAAACTACAGAAAATTGATAAAAACACTATTGATTTAAACATCAAACCTTTGTGACCGATCACAATCCAAAAACAAACTCACGAGATTTGTAAATCAATTAGATAACCACGTCATAGACTGCATTGATTATGCTAAAAGGTTTATACGCGTTCGTGGTCTAAAGAAACTGATGGGGTACATATGTAGTGCATAATTGTTTTCCATCGTATTTTCTCGGAAACGTTCGTATTTGTCGTGCTACTTCAACCTCAGTACTTTTTGTACCGTGACCGACTGAAATAGCAAGACGCGTTCGTACGTTTCCGTAAAAATAAGATGGAAAACAATTATGCATTACATCTGTACAATAAATAGTTTAAAGAAAGGAGTTATCTGGTTACCCCCTGAAACTAAGACTACTTAACTAATGTATTACCCCATGACCAGCCATGAAAACAAAGTCTTGGCCCGCACGACTTTATATTAAGTGCAGTGTGGCCCTTGTGTCAAAAAGTTTGAAGACCCCTGCAAGCAAGCAAGCAAAGCAATGATTACGAAAAAGTGCACCAAGACATAGCTAAGTATTATCGATACACGAAATCTTAGAGTAAACAATTCAAGAATCAAAAGAGGCAAAACGTGATTTAGACTTTATATGCCTATGAGAAGGTTATTATCATAAACGCAATAATAAATAAAAGCGTTACAAAGGAAACCTATTTTAGTTTTCCGTGGAAATGGAAATACCAAAGTGCTTGCTGTTATTATTAAGTCTTATGTTTTGAAAGGCCAAACGCTACGCAGATAAAAACGAAACTGGACCGTGTTTTCGGGTCTCCCACTTCATTTTATTCAAGCAATATTCACACACGTGTTACCGACTTCAGACAGATTGACATAAATCAAGGTGACAGCTACTACTCAATAAAACATCCTTTTATGGAAAAATAATCGTTACCGTTTTACTAAAAGGGATCATTTTAATAAAAATAACTTTATTACATTTTTATGAACAAAAATCGACTAAACTATGGGGTTGCCCGCCTCAGACCTATCAGTCTTTGACTTTGACATTGACCCATACATGCATACTAATACAGCAAGTTAAATATTAAACTTGTAAAAAAGTATGGCTCCTAACTGGCTTGCAGGGACCTTCTAAATTCAAGTCTCAGAAAAGCTCCATAGGTTCATACGGCATCAATACTTTAGCCATTTAAATAATGATAATAAAATCGTCTTTTTATTGTTTTTTTTTTTTTAATTGAACACGTGGTAGACCCATCAATTCGAACAACTGGCATTTCATAATATGCGTTAGTAGTAACTCGAACCAAAATGCAGGGACAGGCAGATTCTTTTTTCGTTTTCGTAATGTCTGCATATAGAAAAGTTATTCGTATCGTCGAATACTACCACTTATTAGAATACAGGAAATCAAATGACACGGTGTATGGGGCTTGTGTCCTAAAAAAATATAATTCGTCCGTCAGTTAAATTATCAGAAAATATTGGACACGTGTTTTTTCTTTTGTCAGTTAAACAAAAGCGGCCAAGTGCGAGTCGGACTCGCCCATGAAGGGTTCCGCAGCCGTTCATACAAAAAAATGCACTACAGATGAAAAAAATACGATATGGAAAAAAAAAACACTAACAAAAGAGCGTATCTCCCCGGCACTTACGTCCTTTTGCTGAGAAGCGCAGTTTTTTGGCAATAACTTAAAAACGGTACGTCTGATCATGTTGAAAACAATTTTCGTTGAAAGTATTTATTAAGCTATATATTTGTAAAGTTTTTCAAATTTTTTGAACATACTGTTTAGAAAAAAGAGGGCAATTTTTGCTACTTTCGGGGTGAATATTTCGGAAACTGTTCACTAAATCAATTTTTTTTGTAGAAAGCTTAAGTGTTTTTAGAAGAACTGTCGAAATATGTGCCACACATTGATATTTGCTGAATTTTTTTTTTTCGTTTCGGTTACATGTATGAAGTGCCCCCCCTAGAAATATATATATCTTTTATTTAACTATCAAACTAAGTAGCGGTTTACACACGACACCTATGCTCCAAATTTCATCAATGTACATCTTATAGTTTTTGAGTAAAATGCCTGTGACATACGGACGGACAGACAGACACACAGACAGACGTGACGAATCTATAAGGGTTCCGTTTTTACCATTTTGGCTACAGAACCCTAAAAATTATGAAGATATAGCCCGTTAAAGTTCCTGGTAACGTCAAGCCGTGCACCCGTTTTTCGCGAAATTAGACGCGCTTTTTCTGTTGTCTTTTTTTGATTGATTGACAAAAGAAAAAATACGTGTCTAATATTTTTTGATAATCCACCTGAAGGACTAATAGGAATCATGCAGAATAGCGTAAAAACTATTTCAAAATGTGAAATTAAAATTAAAATTGGCCAAGAAATACGCATAATATAGGCATTTTAAACTAGTAATTAGACAGAGAGGTCCGATATGCACTGTTACCTCACATTGCACTCGGGCCATATAAACTCCATATTAAATTTTGTTTTGCAAGAAAGAGATAGAATGAAATGTTTGATGGCTTATATCTTAATTATGTTTATAGCTACTCGTTAAAATATTTTTGTCTACTGTTCGTTGCATGAATGAGCTTTTAATAAAGCAAAAATTAAAATGCATGGATATTTACTATTAGAATAGTATTTTTTGTACCCAAGAAACTACCCTATAGTCTTACCCATTGGAGCAGCGGGATTGAGACCGCCGGAGCTATTCAGACTGTCGTTTGTGGAGTAAAAGTATGTCGTGCCGCCAACATTTTCCTGTTGAGAAAAGCAGAATAAGCACTTCGCCTCTCCTTTAATTATCTTAATATAGCGTAGATGGGCATTTTCACAAAACCGTGGGGGTGTTTCAATTCATCTTTTGAACAAAAATAAACGAAATCAACATCGGTTCATCCGTTCAAGAGCTACTATGCCTATACATAGACACATACAGTACGATTACTTTGAGTTTACCACTGACATATGCTTTTATTCCATTGGATATTCGACTTTAACACTAGTACAAAAGAGTTTCTATTACAAACAAACGACGTTTAGACAATGTGTAAGTAATATAAACTCTTTAACATTAGTGTTAAAATCCAAAATGCAATGGAATAAAAGCATATGTCAGTGGTAAACTCAAAGTAATCGTACTGTACGCAGATGGGTGAATCAACTTTTTCTTGTCGATATTCTGTCCCGTAACTCTCGAGACAAAAGTGACAGAGTAACTTGGAGAAATGCGAATAATTTAGGCCAGGGGTCGCCAAACTACGGCCCGCGAGCCCTTCTAATCAGGCCCACAGAAAGAAAGGGGGAGAGCTCACAGTCCGGCCCGCGATACCGGCGTTATCTAGCTACCTCCTGAAGACTAAGACTACTTAACTAATGTATTACCCCATGACCAGCCATGAAACAGGGTCTTGGCCCGCACGACTTTATATTAAGTGCAGTGTGGCCCTTGTGTAAAAAAGTTTGAAGACCCCTGATCTAGGCCAGGGGTCGGCAACCTGCGGCTTGCGAGCCATGAAGTGCCCCCCCCCCTAGAAATATATTATATTATTATTTAACTATCAAAGTAAGTAGCGGCTTAGACAAGACATCTATCCTCCAAATTTCATCAATATACATTTAGTAGTTTTTGAGTAAAATGCCTGTGACATACGGACGCACGGACGGACATGACGAAACTATAAGGGTTCCGTTTTTGCCATTTTGGCTATGGAAACCTAAAAAATGGTGGCTCTTCAAAAATTTAGTAATTTTGTAAATTATATTTTTTAACTCTTCCGACTCTAAAGGTTGCCGACCCCTGATCTAAGCCATTAACATGCTGACGAGAGGGGCCCTTAAAAAATGGACCTATTTTGGCAACAAATAAGTATTTTTGTTGCATTTATATCGTTTGAAACGAAGTTAGTATAATCGTAGATACTATAGTGCCTCAAAGAACGCGACCATGTCAACCAGGTACAGAAAAAAATCGTCGCATTCATACACCGACATACACATCAAACTTATAACACGCACACTCTTTTCGTCAGGGGTTAAAAAAACATATGCAACTTACATCGGTATAAAGAGGAACTACTTGGAGAATAGATTTGAATTATTATCACTACACAACAAAACGGGGCTTAATCGCATATAAATATGATTTATTTAATTTTACCTTTCGTTGTCGGTCTAGTGACGACCTTAGTGTTCGACCTAATAATCAACACCAAGCGCGGGTAGATCGAAACACTCGCGCGGCTAGAAGACGTTGATTCGCCGCTCCAGTTCCTTCGAGACCATGGACGTAACGCGACGTCCGAAACGTCGAAGAATTACCAACGAAAGGCAGCGAACTGTTATGAAGGAAAAGCCAAGGCCCTTTTTAAAAAAAGGTTTATTATTTAAAACTTAAATTAAAATACACCTTGTAAATTCTGGCCTTGGCGAGGCATAGAAACCTTGGATGGAAAGCGAGGACGGGTTCTCAGGTTGTATGGAGAAAGAGGGACTCCCGCTGATGCTGCAGCAGTGTCAGCAGACTTGCCTATGTAGCTAGGATATAACATCTCGGGTTAAGACTAAACTTACTCTCTTAGTGAGTGAAGTTTATGTGGATCTAAGTCTAGGTACAGGAGCTGAAACTGGATGGTCTTCGAGTTCGGATGAGGTTGGAGGTGTTGAGAGAGGATGGAGCTGAGGAACGAAGTTCATTTTCGCTATACAATAAGTTGCTTTCCAGGCCTTGTAAGTGAAATAAGCTAACAATACAATAATAATAAAAATAGTACTGTAAGAGTAATAATGTCCATACAAAACAATGTGGGGTTTTTCTATTATCTTATTTAAGCGTTCAGTCAGTTCATCCTTAGATAAGTACGAGTAATTACTGGTCTTCAAGGTGTTTATGTTTAGACTTTTTAGATTTACTGCAGGAAAATCTGACTGAAATCTTTTGATACTGGTATAGTCACAACATGAATCTTCAATTAAATTGAAATCGGACTGAATGGGTGTTAAATTCGTTTGTATGTTATTTTTTGAGATAAACTGTATGTCCTTAAAGTACGCGGTACATTTACTGGGTAATGTAGACAAACCTGTTCCCATAACATCAATATCAAATATATTAGAGTTATTTTGACATTCCACAGATAACTTTGATTTTTTTGAAATTACATAAATCCATTTATTATTTTCAAGTTTAACCCAAATTTCCATATTTCCATAAATCAATTTAGTTTTACAGTCTTCGGGTTTAGCAGTTAACAATTTCGTTGCAATTTCAGTTTCACAAATAGGTGAGGACGTAGAGGAATAGACATTATCTAAGTTACAAATATAAAACTTATTACTAAGCGTCTTACAATTATTTAAATTATCTAACTTACAATAATGTGCCTTATCTCTGCTTAGAGGTATATACTTCGCGGTGGGTATGACCATCGCGTAGGAGGCCGGTGTAGCGTTTCTATGAGCTACCGGGAATGGAACACCGTGATAGAGATTATATTCCTGGGAATATACTAAAGGTATTTTCATTACAAATATAATTTTCTTATTGATATAAAAGCTAGAAATTTCAGAAATGTTTACCAAAATGTTAATGTGATCGAGATGCAATGGTACTGGAAATTCGTGTAATTTTGTTAAAAATCTATAGTGTTCAACTAATTCAGAAAACAACTGTTTTGGGGTAATAATGGCTGGGTATAGTATGTTTGATTTACTAAACATTACGGCGTTCACGATGTCCTCTAATTTAAATGACAATGTTGAAAGATTATTTTCAATTATGTTCACTAATTCTAAGATATTGGATCTTAATGCTAACTTATTGCTAATTAAGGTTAAATTTTTCAAAGACATATTAAGTATGTCAACAGCGTCATTCAACCTTTGTTCGTTAACACTAATTTTGTTAAAAAAATCTTCGTGACACTTTAAAGTCGCCGACGTTACTAAAATATTACTTTTCATCAAGGTCGCGATCTCCTTCTGGTCGCTTTCTAAGTTTTGAATGGCGTTGTTATACATACTAGCATGATCCTGGTCCATAGTTCCAAATAAATGTTTAAAAACAGTACCGACACCACCAAACCACGCGGATCTTTTGGATTTATTTGTAATCAAGTGTGAGATTGAATCGTAGTCTCTAATTATATCATTATATCTTGTATTGAGCGGTTGAAACATGTTATTGCATTCTGCCACCGTCAAACTATCGCTCTGCCTACATAAGAACTTCGAGGAGCCTATCACACCGTTCAGATTTTCAATGTGCGATTTTATAAAAGAAATGTCGATAGGTATAACATCCAAGAATCCGTTAATCACTTTAATTTCTCCAACAGGGTCGAGATAAATGCCAGGGTTGTTATTTACAGGTTCGGTGAAATTACTTTGTACCAAAAGGGGAACACTGAAAAAAAAATTGAATAAAAGTAATTAGTATAGTAAAATCTTAATATAACTAATTAAATTATGTTATTTGATTAAATACTATCAGCTCTATGTGCTAGTTTAATTTGGTCGTAATGATGAACCACGTATTTGCGGTTTATTAGAAGGGTCAAAGTGTTTCGACCATTAATTTTCACGACCTTGTATGGTTCCTTCCACACAGGGGATAAGGCTTTGCGAAGCCGAAGATGGTTTTTTAGGTAAACGTGATCTTCTACATGATAAGTTACAGGTCGGGTATCTGAGTCGTAATATTTTTTTGAGGTCTCCTTAGACTTCTGAATATTTTCGATTGCCTTGTTATGAGAGTGTTGGAGACGGTGTTGAAGCATCTTAAGGTAGTCGCAATAAGTCGCATTAGGCGCAGAATCATAAATGGAGTTCGGCAAAAATGGTTTGTGTCCGAAAATCAGTTCGTAGGGACTATAATTAGTGGTACTATGTACTGTGGTATTATACGTTAGGATGCCCGTATACACATACCGGGGCCAATCGGTTTGATCTTCATTTACATATGATTTTAAATATTCTTTTAGAGTGGAATGGCTCCTCTCAAGGGCGCCTTGAGTTTGGGGGTGATAAGGACTGGACCATAATTGTTTTATTTTTAAAAAGGAGCAAACCTGTTTGAAAAGGTCAGAAGTGAAGTTAGATCCTCGATCCGTCAGGATAAATTTGGGGATTCCAAATAGGGATATAAAATGTATTAGACATTCACTAGTCTCTTCAGTGGTGGTACTGCGAATTGGATACGCTAAGGAGTATTTTGTTAGATCGTCCTGTAAGGTTAGTATATATTTTACCTTGGCAGGCCCTGCTTCTGGCAAGTGGCCGACAATATCCAACGATACGCGTTGGAAGGGTTCTGTGGAGGTAGAAGTTATTTCCAGTGGTGATCGGTTGGTTTTTCTTAGGGCTTTATTCGTTTGGCAAGAAGGGCATCGTTTTATATAAATTTCGATATCAGTCCGCATGTTTTTCCAATAGTATTGCTCACGAATTCTGTTAAGCATTCTGGTCATGCCTAGATGACCAGCAATGGGAATATCATGGTTTTCCTTAAGAATTTTAGGAATTTCACTTAGTGATGGATATATGATGCTATTGTGATATATATGTATTTGAATGTTAGTACCATGGAAAATGTAGGCTATCATGTTATAGATTTTAGTAAAAGCATGTTTATCAAATAGATTTTTGAAATCAGAGATACTTATGTCTCTTTTGTTACCGTTCAAGCATTCATTAGTGCCTATTAAGTGGTTGCAAAGGTTTTTCAGTGACTTATAAATATCTGAGTAGGATCAATCATCAAAAAATATTCTGGTTTGGGGCAAAGCACATGACATACAGACTATATTTGTGTTACAAAAAAGAGCGATTCGTTCTATATATAACTTGAACTCCCGTGACTCCTTAAGAGAACTTTTTAAAGACATCAACATATTAACCGTAGCGTCCCAATATATTTATGAGAATATTATTTATGTTATTAAGAACCTAGAGTCTTTTATTAAGAATTCAGATATCCACAATTTTAATACTAGAAATAAAAACAAAATCGCTATTAGAAAGTTCCGCGTTCGCAAAGTAGCCAAATCATTCGTAGGCCAATGTATACATTTTTATAATAAGCTACCAGATGATGCTTTGAAATTATCGTTTCCAGCTCTCAAAAAGTACTTAAAAGAGTCCCTAATGGCAAAGGCTTATTATAGGGTAGAGGACTATTTAACAGACAAAAATGCATGGCCCAAAACAGAAACCAAATAATTTACTTTTACCGGGACACGGTTCTTATAAGGTGGCATATCAAACGTATGTAAGTTGTTTTAAATAAAAATCACTATTTTGCTTTTTTATATTCTAGATTTTTTTTACTTTTATAAGTTTTGATATGTTTCCTTGAAGAACTACGCATTGAGTTTATACTCAAAACATATATTTAGGTTAGGCTAAGCACGAATATTGTAATAGATATAAGAGTTATTTCGAAAAAATGACTGACTGTTGAGTTTGTTTCGGCTTTCTTCTCTTCAGTGGTCTCCTCTTGGAAAACGCCGTAGAGTCAGACTTGTAATAGTGCCCTTGTGGCTTGTGGCCTACTTACAGAATAAAGATCATTATTTCATTATTAAAGTGATGGACCTTGGTAAATAAGGTTATGAAAGTTTTTCCTCCGTGATTAATTTCCTGCAGGGAAAGTAATGTTTTTTTCGGATTGTATGAATTGCTCTTTTTCTGGTAGGTTACTAAGGAATGTTTCTATGTAGGGTACACTTTCGTCCAGGTCTAATGACGTAGAGATTACAATGGTTTTAAATTGGCTTTTCAGAAGGTCTTGGTTGTGCTCAATAATTGCATAGTTGGTGTTAGGAGGAGATTTTAAGAATTTTGAATAAGAATCATCAACTGCTGGAGGAGATGGTTCAAGCAAATACTGATTGGTATTTGTTTCAATAGGTTGTAATTCGAGAGATGGTGTATTTTCTAAGTTAAGTTCATCAATTATGGAATCTAATTCGATCGGGGTAAATTGTGGATCAGGCGATAGGGACGGAATGTCTTCGAAATCAAATGGGTTGAACATGTCTGCCTGAGAAGAGGATGTCCCTGGTTGTGGGTTATCATAGATGTTTGTTTCAGCTGTAGGCTGAAGGTTTTCCTTAGATTCTCTATGTACAGCGTTTACAGGTAAACAGTCTTTATTAGGAATAGGATATCGAGATAATGCGTCAGCCGCGCAATTCAATTTGCCTTTGCGATATATGATTTCGTAATCGTATTCTTCTAATTTTAAACGCCAGCGTTGTAATTTGCTACTGGGATCAGTGTGATTGAACAGCCATTTTAGTGGGCGATGATCAGTTAGGATATAGAATTTCCTGCCGAAAAGGTAGGGTCTGATATATTTACAAAAATTCACAATGGCCAAGAGTTCCTTCTCTGTAGTACTGTAATGGCATTCGTTTTTGTTTAGTGTCCTCGAAGCGAAGGCTATCGGTTGGTCTTTACCGATTTGTCCTTGGGATAATATACCGGAAATTGCATAATTTGAAGCGTCACAGGTGAGACCAAAGGGTTTTGTAAAATCAGGGTACATAAGAATCGGAGCGGTCGTGAGTTTAGACTTTAAGGTCTCAAAGGCTAGTTGTTGCTCGTGTCCCCAATTAAAAGGGGTTTCTTTTTTTAAGAGAAGTGTCAAAGGTTTTGATATTTTAGAGAAGTCCGGGATAAATCTCCGATAATAAGAGACAAGACTCAGGAAGTATTTAATATCTTTTGGAGATTTAGGCAGCGGGAATTGAGTAACCGCCTTAATTTTTTCAGGATTAGGTTTGACATCTTTGTCACTGATAATGTGCCCGAGATTACCGACTTCTTTTCTAAGAAACTCGCACTTGTCAGGTTGTAATTTGAGATTGAAACTGCGCAGCCTATCAAAGATAGCTGATAGATTTTGTATATGTGATTCTAGGTCATAAGAGTATATGACAATGTCCAGAAAGGCAGTTATTCATGAGCCTTTGAAACGTAGAAGGTGCATTTTTAAGGCCGAATGGCATTCGATTGAACTGGAAGTGACCTTGAGGTACTGAAAAACTGGTTTTCTCTGCATCTTCAGGAGACATATTAATTTGGTGAAAACCAGAGGCTAGATCTAGGGTGGAAAAGTATTTACTACTGCCTAGTTGGTCTAAAATGTCGGAAATCTGAGGTATGGGATAAGTTTCTCCAATTGTTATATCATTGAGCTTACGGTAGTCAATGACTACGCGCCATTTTTGTTCTCCTGAGGCGTCCATTTTTTTTGGAACGACCCAGATTGGGGATGACCATGGAGAAGTCGAAGGCTTTATAATGTCTTGCTCCAACATCTTATCATTTTGTTTGTTCACCTCCTTTTTATGTATTTCTGGGAATCTATAGGATTTAGTATATATAGGAGCATAACTATTTGTTCGGATACTATGTTGAATATTGGGAGCGGATGTTAATTTGTCACCTGGAAGATGGAAGATGTCTGAATATTGAGAGCAAACCTCGGTTAGAGCGTTTGCTTCTTCGCCATTTAGATGGGAAGTGCGAAGCGAGTTTAAAACTTCTTCAGTGCGTCTTGCAGTGTTACCATTTGAGGAGTAGGCAACAGTCATATCAATAGGTTCGAGACGTAGTTTCAAATCGGGGTTTACCTTGACGGCGTCTTCAGATGTGTTGATAACAGAGATATTGACTCGGATATTTTCCTTAACCTTCACGATACAGTTGGCTATAAGTATTGATTCAGACAAATGCTGATCGGTAATTATTCCTTCTTTTATATCAGGATTAGCTACGGTACATTCTATTATGGTTTCAGCTCTCGGAGATATATCGTAATTTGGTTCCTTGAAGGACAGCTTGATTTTAAGATCGTTGACCTCTAAACAGTTAGTTGCATAATTCACATTTCAACGGAATTTAGTAAACATATCATTTCCGATTATACCGTCATAAGGTAAGTTGATTTTTTCCATGACATGGAAGTCATGTGTTAAGGTAAGTTCACGGAAAAGGTGAATTTGGGATTTAATGTGACTAAGACTTTTGATTGATTCGTTAGTTGAATCAATGCCCTTGACATTGATTTCGCTCTTTGAAAGTTTGAGGCTTCTATCGACACACGATTTCTTAACAAGGCTTACTGATGCGCCTGTGTCGATGAGTAGCATTAAGGATTTAGCACTCATGGATGTTGGTACAGTTATGTACGGTAAGTATCTATCGTTTTTGGCACGAACTTCGTAGATCCTAGGGTTTCTGGGCATTGAAGCGGAAGTAGTGAATGCGGTGTCAGCGGGGGATTTAGGACTCGAGCGACACCTATTCGAGCCTATTCTTCGTTTAAAGGATATGAATCAGTTTCATCAAGTTCTTCGTTGTCAAGGAAATTGATTGGGCGATCAGATGAGTTATTGTTGAAGTTGTAACGTTTATTGTTATATTCACGTTTTTTACATTGTTCACTAGTATGACCTTGTGTTTTACAATAGCGGCACACTACGGTATTATTTGATGTAGTATTCTGCCTGTTAAACGTGTTGGAATTATCCTTGTTATGTGGTGTGCTAGGTTTCGAGTAAGAATTGGAATACTGCGGCTGGGAGAAGTTAGGTCTTTTAGAGATATTTGGCTTGATAAAGGGCGCTGCAGGTCGGGCTCTTGTCGGCATATTGTAAGATTTTGTTCTCGGATCATGCGAGGTTAATAGCTTCGTTGAGTGTCCTTGGTGACTTTCAACGCAAAACTGTGGAAATTCTCGGGTTGACGCCCATCATAAATGAATTCAATGCAAGGTCTTCCATGGCCGCAATACGAACAGGAAGCTCCATATTTTTTGGGCAGTACATAGTCACCTCTGTTAATAATTGGGAAAGGCATGATTCTACTCGGAGAGAAAATTGGTTAAGTGACTCATTAGGCCCCTGTCGGCATTCCTGTAAATCGGTTAGTAAGTGGGCGTAGTGTTTACGTTCACCGAATTGGGCTTTCAGAAATTCCTGAAGTGTGGACCACTTGTCGAATTCTTTAATGGAACAGGCTAATTCTGCTTTACCTTCTAACTGACTTATAATATATTTGAGAACTATGCTTTCTTGACTTATGGAAGCCAAGGACATAGCATTTGTGCAATTATTTATAAAAGCATTGAGTTTTTCTCTTGAGCATCGTATGGCTTAATGAATTTGAGTATGACATTTAATGGAACTTCTGACACCACCAATTTCGGAAGATTCAGTGGATCTAGGTTAGTTTTTCGTTTTTAGAAGTGCCGGGCATCTCACTGTCGGGTGTTTTCGACATTTTGTAATTTTAATATTAATACAATGCAAGAATAATATTCTGATACGGTGTAATAGGCGGACGGCCGCCCGAAGAGAATTGTTTACGATAGCGATACTCGGCTCGGTGCACCAGGATGATATATTACATCTATGAATGTACAATGTATGTTATGGAATAGATAAAAAGAAATGACCATATGTTTATAGAAGCAGTCTTGATTTCAGGTATTTTATTTTCACGGCACTATCCACGATTTTCACGGCACAACACAGATCACAATATGGAAAATGAAAGTACTCACAGCAAAACTATGATGACTTGAAGGACCACCATTGTCAGGGTCGATACGGAGTGTTTGGCCTTGACACTCAGAGCAGGCCACAGGAAACAGCGGAGCCTGGCTAACAGGCTAGATTTGGCAGGAAACAGCGTCACTATGATCACGTAGATCGTAGCAGGAAACAGCGTCACTATGATCACGTAGATCGTAGCAGGAAACAGCGTCACTATGATCACGTTGACCGTAGCAAGAAACAGGGTCACTATGATCACGTAGACCGTAGCAGGATACAGCGTCACTATGATCACGTAGACCGTAGCAGGAAACAGCGTCACTATGATCACGTAGATCGTAGCAGGAAACAGCGTCACTATGATCACGTAGACCGTAGCAGGATACAGCGTCACTATGATCACGTAGACCGTAGCAGGAAACAGCGTCACTATGATCACGTAGATCGTAGCAGGAAACAGCGTCACTATGATCACGTAGATCGTAGCAGGATACAGCGTCACTATGATCACGTAGATCGTAGCAAGATACAGCGTCACTATGATCACGTAGATCGTAGCAGGAAACAGCGTCACTATGATCACGTAGATTGTAGCAGGATAGAGCGTCACTATGATCACGTAGATCGTAGCAGGAAACAGCGTCACTATGATCACGTAGATCGTAGCAGGAAACAGCGTCACTATGATCACGTAGATCGTAGCAGGAAACAGCGTCACTATGATCACGTAGACCGTAGCAGGATACAGCGTCACTATGATCACGTAGACCGTAGCAGGATACAGCGTCACTATGATCACGTAGATAGTAGCAGGAAACAGCGTCACTATGATCACGTAGATCGTAGCAGGATACAGCGTCACTATGATCACGTAGATAGTAGCAGGATACAGCGTCACTATGATCACGTAGACCGTAGCAGGATACAGCGCCACTATGATCACGTAGACCGTAGCAGGATACAGCGTCACTATGATCACGTAGATAGTAGCAGGATACAGCGTCACTATGATCACGTAGATAGTAGCAGGAAACAGCGTCACTATGATCACGTAGACCGTAGCAGGATACAGCGTCACTATGATCACGTAGACCGTAGCAGGATACAGCGTCACTATGATCACGTAGACCGTAGCAGGATACAGCGTCACTATGATCACGTAGACCGTAGCAGGAAACAGCGTCACTATGATCACGTAGACCGTAGCAGGAAACAGCGTCACTATGATCACGTAGATCGTAGCAGGATACAGCGTCACTATGATCACGTAGATAGTAGCAGGATACAGCGTCACTATGATCACGTAGACCGTAGCAGGATACAGCGTCACTATGATCACGTAGACCGTAGCAGGATACAGAGGAAACAGAGGTTGAGTGAGAATCCCGTTACTAAACAGTTTTAATTGACCGCTATTGTCTTTGGAAATAGCACTTCACTTTTCACTTTTCGGAAACTTCGGAAACGTTCCAGGATTTCTTAAAAAATCCCTAAGCTGCCACCAATGTTATGAAGGAAAAGCCAAGGCCCTTTTTAAAAAAAGGTTTATTATTTAAAACTTAAATTAAAATACACCTTGTAAATTCTGGCCTTGGCGAGGCATAGAAACCTTGGATGGAAAGCGTCAACGCGGTCAGAGGTCGGGACTCCACTGACTGGCTGGATGAGGACGGGTTCTCAGGTTGTATGGAGAAGGAGGGACTCTCGCTGATGCTGCAGCTGTGTCAACAGACTTGCCTATGTAGCTAGGATATAACAGAACGAAAAGAACATAGAAGCACAACTAGCGTCGCAAAATGACCCCACGAAAACTGTGTCGAAAAAGGCGGGGCGTATAAACTGGGTCAAACGGGCTGTCAGTTGCATATGGCGGCGCTGCATGACTGTCGTATTATTTCAATTCCCAAAGTGAAAAAAAAAACGGTTTATTGATCTGTAAAATACTGTATTAATCATTCTAGATAATATTAAAATAAAAATGGAATCACTTTTCACGTGTAAAAAATACCGTAAACATAATTATTTATTTTTTTTAGTCGGAACAGATTTTGTATAGGGATGGTGTTATGCCACCTTACACCATCAAAATGTTAATATGTAAATGAGAAAGTATTATGATACCTATTGAAGATTTGATATATTATGTGTTGAGATACATGTCTTCATGCACATAACTATTTTATATACAGTGTTCGAAAAAGGTGCAATTTGATTTAAAAGTTATCATACTCTAAAGAGCTCAAACTCGGTAGGATTACGGTAACTTATTACAGTCCCTATGCCCACCTTCCGTCTCCATCATTATATCAGCTCGATATTATCATAATATTGCATTGCCACGAAACTTACAAAAGTATGCAAAAATTTAGTACAATCAGAAACCGGGAAGTGGTTTTAATTGAGCTTCAAAGATTTGATCCATACAAACATAATACAACACGGCAACAATAAAAGTACGCAAGCTCCATTTTTGCGTTGTCTTAACGTACTACAAGTTATGATTGCTAGAGTCTGGCAAATGAAAGATGAGAATGAAATCAACCGCGAAATTTAAAAATGTAGATGCAGTGTGCCTGTATGAGCTGGAGTTACACATATTCATTGCTTTTGTCATTAATTATTAAGTTATTAATTAGTTACTGAGAAAAGCGTCTAAATTTCTGTATATTTAGCTCATACAAGCACACTGCAGCTACATTTCTAAATTTCGTGGTTGATTTCATTCTCATCTTTCATTTGCCAGACTCTAGTGGGTGATTGCTGTTTGTATTTAAGTATTTAGCAAGCTATAATATATGCATACTCGTATGGTCGTCTAGTATTCCCAGTATAAGTATGCTACATCTTAATTGGAGAATAGTTTGATTTGCGAAAGGTTATTTATTCTATGATTATTTAAATATAAAATAAAACTGAAAATTCATACGACAATTCTGCCGACAAAATTACTCTTTTTTTTTACTATACCACAGATTTAGCCAGTGTCATGTCGATTTTGAAAAAATAAAAATAAAATAAAAATAAAAAACGGCTACGAACGCGCCAAAGCAAAATTTTATAGTTGCTAATCCTAGAAAAAAAAGGATTAAGTGTTATACAGGGTGTCCCAAGAAGTAGTGATATACTGAAGCTGGGAGGTAGAGGACCTAGAGGGCTATCTAAATCACTCCCATGTATGTTCCGCGATTTTTCGTATTTTCGGAGTTATGACTTTTTTTTTAATTTTTCACCTATCGCCGGGTACGATGAGATTTTTATTTATGGTGACGTGAATTATTGCGGTAGATGATTGTTTTTTTTTATATTTACTATCGTTAGATCTTTGAATGGAATAAAAAAAAAATGCCAAGAATTATAAAATTACCCAATATGTTCACAACTTCAAGGGGCTTTAAAAAGATAACATCACATAAAAAAAAATTACCGTTTGGCTTTTAAAAACTTGCTCTATCTATCAGGTAGCTACCCTGAAAATTTCATTTTATTATTCATAAACTTCAATCACAAAATTGAAATCTAAATGTGGCAAGTGCAAAATTAATTAACTTTCTAAATAAATTTCGTTCTAAATCACGCACTGGCCATCAATAGAAAAAGAACAAAAAACAAAAGACGGTTGACGCATGAGAAAATTTTCACGTTGTTTGGTCATCGTTGGTACTTTTCAATAATTTAAAAATTGTGTTTTAATGCTGCTAATTGTTCGTTTCTCTAATTATTTTGGCTATTCATATGGACTTTGACTTGCATTACGATTTGGATTAGTGTTATTACCTGGAATCGACGACTTGGCATTATTTAACTAGACTTGAGTTTGCGTGTAAGTGATCATGTTTACTTCACGTGACTACGCAGAAATGCATTAGTATTACGGTTATGCTAAGGGGAATGCGGCGGAAGCTTCAAGGCTGTACCGGGAACATGTGGAACGAAGAGCCTCAACCTGAAACGTTTCCTGACTATCGCATGATCTTAAGAGTACATAATGCGTATTTGGAAGGTTACATACCGGGTACCAGATCAGGCCGTATGGCCACTATGCCGGATCCTGATGTAGTAGATGCAGTGGTTGAAGAAGTAGAAAGAGACCCGTCGACCAGTGTGAGAGTTATGGAACGTCGTACCGGACTTTCTAAATCTCAGCTACACCGTACACTACAGAGCGTAGGATATCATCCGTTTCACATTAGAAAAGTGCAACAGTTGAAACCGGAAGATTACAATCGGCGAATTGAATTCTGTCAGGAAATGCTGAGGAGACAAGCTGAAAACGAAAACTTTTTTAACCCAATCTTGTGGACGGATGAATCCCACTTTAGACGCAATGGGATTTTTAATATGCACAATTCTCACTCATATGCAATTGAAAATCAAAATTTAAAAAGGGAATCGACATTCCAAGAACACTTTAGTGTTAACCTTTGGTCTGGCAGACTTAACGGTCAGCTAATCGGGCCCTTTCAGCTGCTAGACCGCTTGGGCGGCAATCACTTTTTAAATTTTCTACGCGTCGATCTGCCCCTGCTGTTAGAAGATGTGGACTTGGAGACACGCAGAAGCATAGTACTGCAGTGTGATGGTGCACCATGCCATTTTGCCTTGGACGTAAGAAACTATTTCAATCAAAGATACCCTGAAAGATGGATTGGTCGTTGCGGCCGGGGTGACGCCTGCCTTATAGCCTGGCCTCCACGGTCCCCCGACCTAAGCCCCATTGATTTTTTTGTATGGGGATACTACAAAGACCTCGTCTACTCAAGAGAATTCCGCAATTTGGACGAGTTAACCCGGAAATAGAGAGTAGCAGAAGAAAACATTAAAAATAATAGAAGTGCATTCAGACGTTTAAAAGACAACTTTTTTCGGCGATGTCGCACTTGCATTGAGCAACAGGGGGGCCATTTTGAAAATTTCTTGTAATTAAACACCTTGTAATTGGTTTTACTTTGTTTGTATTAATCATCATGTTAATTTAAATTTTGCACTTACCACATTTAGATTTAAATTTTTGATTGAAGCCTTATGAATAATAAAATGAAATTTTTAGGGTAGCTACCTGATAGATAGAGCAAGTTTTTAAAATACAAACGGATTTTTTTTTTAATGCGATTTTATCTTTTTAAAGCCCCTTGAAGTTGTGAACATATTGGGTAATTTTATCATTCTTTGCATTTTTTTTTTTTTATTCTATTCAAAGGTCTAACGATAGTAAATGTTACCATACTGAATTGGCCTATCTATCAGCTTAGCACACAAAAAAAATCAAGCATCTACCGTAATAATTCACGTCACCATAAATAAAAATCTCATCGTACTCGGCGATAGGTGAAAAATTAAAAAAAAAGTCATAACTCCGAAAATACGAAAAATCGCGGCACATACATAGGGGTGATTTAGATAGCCCTCTAGGTCCTCTACCTCCCAGCTTCAGTATATCACTACTTCTTGGGACACCCTGTATAACTGTTATAAAATTAATTTACAAAACACCTTATTAGTGAAACATTACACACCTACGTGGATATTAATTTAATTGTTAGTAATTATTTACGTTATATCTTTAAGTTATTAAGTTGATAGAAAGAGCCCAAGGAAAAAAAAATTCCTTTGTCTTTTTTTTATTTGCATTAATTCTAAAAAAATACTCTATATTGCATGTGACCATCTACTACGTATGCGTTCTCATAGTCGCCGTCATGTTGATACTATAAAACGTCAGCGCTAGAAGCCAATCACAGCCAGTTATTATGAAATTGGCAAATCACAATTATTTGTTTTGGGTAATAGAAAGTAGACTGATATTTTGGCCAACTCTTATTGGTCACACAACGCGCATGCGGATTTAGAATATTTACCTCGTTTTCTACTGCAATTTTGAATGAAGCTCGCGTTCTATGTTTTTTTCGTTCACTGACGAAGGGTAATTAAATAAATCATATTTATACGTGATTAAGCACCGTTTTGTTGTGTTGTGATAATGAGTGGAGATCGTGTAAGTTTAAATCAAGATTTGAATTAGATTTTACCTGGTGTACTTGTTGTGTGTTGGGCTGGATATTCCCCGGTATGTTCCCTTGCATGTTACCCTGGATGTTGGCCAGGGTCGATGGCGGGGAGCTCTCCGGTGAGTCGGGGAGGAAAGGAGTGAAATAGTTGACAGGCATAAACTCCCCGATGAGGACCTGTGGGAAAGGCTGTAGTCAAATGAGACAGCCCAGTGGCATAGAGATTGCTTGACATACATATATTTGCTATACAATAGGCTAGTTGCTGACATATCAAATCAGTTACATTTTTGTGACACGCTTTTAATTCGACTGCACTTTTCATGTGGTGTAGTATTGGTCCAGAAGACTACTACCCGTAAGGGGAGACTAACGTACAAACAGGAGGTCGGGAAATTATGAGCTCACTGTGTGGCACAGTCTAAATGCCTCCTTATACATGTTTTTTGCCAATTTTAAAATATTCAACTGGGCAAAAATCTGTTTTGTCGTATATTCGATGAATTATGTTTTATTTAAAGATAACTTGTTTTTTAATTTATTTGGGCTTCAGGAAACTACTAGGGTGGTATAATAAATATTTTTTCTAATCTAAGGTATTTGTCGCACGAGCTGGAGGCGAAGAGGATAAACCTACGAACTGAGGAATACTTTATCACCGCCCATGGCGTTAGACAAGTCTTTCTCCGAGCAGGAAAAATATTTTCTGGCTGCGAGGCGGGCGGTAAATGCTACTAACGGACCGGAGTAAAATAAAAATATTACAATCCAAATTCATTCGCAACCAAGCATTACAAATATCAAAATCGTGCTGCAAAATCACATATATCTATGGACCACATGTACACTTAAAAGAAAACATATTTTCAATTTTAATTGATTACTACTATACGTCAAGGTTTTTAAAAATGGTTACTCCATTTTTTTTTGATGACCCATTATGCAGTGAAAACTCGCAGTGGTGAAAACATTACATTAGAATCGAAATTTGCTTAGAAAGTGCAGCCTGCATCAATTTCGTTAGCTTCTAAGTGGCCCCTGGCTGCAAAAAGGTTGATGACCGCTGATTTAAGCAATCGTAGGAACGATATGAAACCACCCACACACCAAGAAAGAAACTGATGCTCACTAACATGCTCACTAAAAACTGAACCGACCATTTGAAACATGGCTGAGAACACTCTCGATCAAGTCCCGTTACAGACCAAAAAAAACTAAATTGAAATCAGTTTAGCTGTCATCGGTTTAGGAGCTTCAATGCCACAGACGGACACACATTACAATACAATCTAACAACCCAAACATAACACCCCTCTTGTTTAGTTGGGGTTAAAAAAACATCTATTTTGGGTTCTGTATGTTTGTATTGCAAAATTATTTGTTACAAGAAACTAACTTAACACACAAACATGTATGACTATTCGTTTATTTATAGTCATCTCATAATTTCCTGACATCATATGATGATAATAATATAAAGTTTGTTGTCCACAATAACTATGTGTACAGTCCGCTGCAAAAAAATATACATGATTAGTCTGTGTTCAAAAATATCTTCTCTCAAGTTTATTGACGGGTACTTGTTTAGCGAAAATATTTATGAACAGACCAATCATATATATCTTTTTGCATCTGATTGTACAAGAAAGTTCAGACTTGAACAAGTAGTTGATGAAAAAATATAAAACTCCCAAGCATTTCTTAAAAAAAAATTGCCAATTATTTTCTTGAGACATTTTCTCAAACTTTTATGTTAGTTTTACTTGGAACCACGAGTTTTTTCCATCCCAATAGGAGAAAAAGTGTCCGAAATTTTCCATACATTTTTGAAAATGTCCTTATTGTTACCGCCCATACACACAACACATATGGAAAATGGTAACACAATAGGAAACAAACTTTAAGACATTTTCTTTATACAATTAGGACCGAAAAAGCTCGTGATTCTGATTGGAACATACATATAATTCACGGCAAATTTTACAATGAAAACATTGGCTTTTTTTAGAAATGCGCACAAAAAAAAAGATGACTGGCAAGAGGCTAAGGTAAGAACACCCTCCATCCCGTCACCTTCAAACGCACAAAACAACATTTAAAACAGTGCAACCGTGATACCGCAGACAGACAAATACACAAGGCAAACACACTCTATTTTCAATTATCAGTGGTTAATAAGGTTAACATCATGTATTCAGACGGTAAATGAAAGAAAGCCTTGCACACATAAATTACTTATAAAAGAAACTTTATCCTTTTGACAATCTGCTTGGATGGACCAATATATATTGACCTGTCATCTGGAACATGTATGGCTACTACATGGTTCTAGTTATATTAGGGATGAACTGAAGGCTGTCGAGAGCGAAATTTAACACTTTCACTGCCAAGCTTTTCGTAGCGTTACGCTCTTTTCTCTACATACGGGGAAACTCACTCATCGGCTACGCGTCTACAAGCAGAGCGCCCGCTAGGCGGGTTCCTGGCAGTGAATGCGTTAAGAATGACACCCTGTTCGAGCCTCTTTGGCTCTTAACAGTTATTAGCTGGAAAACCGTTTTCCAGCTAAAACTGTCAAGAGCCAAAGAGGCTCGAACACACCCTGTATACACATACCCTTATATAACTAGACATATAAAGTAGTATTACATGTTCCAGATCACAGGGCAAAATATATTGGTTGTCAAAACTGACTTAAGAAAACGAAGCCATGGGCGATACCTATGAAAACGAATAGTTTATACGTGTCCTGGGGTCATTATCATTATAGTAGCGATGAGTCCGTCAGCGCTGCGTTCGACGCTGACTTGTGTGAATGTTATAGCTGTACATATAAAAAAGTTAAATTGTTCCTGATTCGTCGTATTCCTCTTTATTCGGATTCCCGTTTCGTCGAATTCCTGATTCGTCGTATTCTTGTTTCGTCGGAATGTAAGCGGATGACATAATTTTACCAACTTCTATTTAATTCAAATTGTTGTTGTTATTGTAAATATTTAGTTTTAAATACAGAAGTGGAGTAATTACATAGTTTCATTAGATATTAAAAATCCGACAAATCAGGAATTCGAACAGGAATACAATGAATCAGGAACAATTCAGAAAGTTCAGTATTGAAAAAGATTAACTTCATAAACTATTTGTATTCAAGACCTAAGTGTAAAAAAGGCAGGTTAAGGCTAGGTCAAGCCTGACCAACAGCACCAACTTATATTTAGTACAGTCAAGGGCAGAGATAAGTAAATGCTACAAAATCTTATATACATATATCCAAATGTTATCTCTATGCCAGTAGAGTCGGTGTGTACATGTTTTTGAAACTTGATATCCCCAATCATTTAATTAAAATGCCATAGAAGTAAGGCTTTGAACAATAAATAGTTGAGCATTTTCACTTGTGTCATGTGTGGGTTTTAGAGTTTGTTTTGCTCAGAATCAGGAGTATGCGATCGATATTGATAAATAAAAAAATGTGATCAGAAAAAAAGTCTGTGTCATTGTGATATTATTTCACTACATTTTGAATGAGTGACACAAAACTGAATGAGGGTCTAATTTTTAATAAAATCATTTATTTGTCAAATTAACTTTGAGTAAAAATAGCCCATAATCTGAGGCATTCAGTCAGGGTACATCTTTTTATTGATTTGTTGGACATCTTTTCACAATTATAGCATTTGTTTAATAAATTTTAGTTTCAGGTCTCTAAAAATGATTAATACTTGATTATTTGAGCTGACCAGGCATTTTCCATTTTACACAAACCCATAATTTCACTTAAGTTTTAACTGTGGATATGGTAGATACACGATGTGTTGAATAAAGAACTATTGAATGAAATTGCATCGCAGTTGAAATTAAATTTAAAAAAAAATAATTAATTTTCATAATGGAACAAAATGCAGAATCTACGAAACAGCGGAGCTTTGGTAACTATTAATATATACTTACTTTTTTGATTGCTGTTGGGGAAGACTCAAGGCTCAGCTTCCCCATGGCCTGGTTTAGGGACCTCGTGGGGGTGGATGTGGAACGGTTCTGAAAGCCAAAAGATTAATTAATCCTATTTATTTTTACATACATATCAGGAACCTCACTTTCTTTATAATATAAGAAAATGTGATACCCGTAACTCTCTCTCAATATCTTCTTTGTCTTCTTCCTCTCTTCTAACAATGGGGTAGACCGACAGTGGTGGACCATAATGTGTGGTATAATGTGGAAAGGGTCCATTCTGAAGGGTCTTTAACAAAATAATAATCAATGCATCTGGTTAGGATTGGATTATCTAACATCTAAAATCACCTTTTATGTCATCATCCTTTTTGGTAAGAACGTCGAGACTTCTAGAGACAACAAAGAGCAAATTTTATTGAGGATGAAATAAAAGGTGCCTGGTTAGTAGAAATTTTTTGTGACAAGCTTTGGGGGAAGGTAGATGACTCTATCCCCCAACTGATCATTGTTAGATTTCAATGGGAAAAGTAAATTTTGAGGCTCAAGACTTACCATGTATGTGGCTAGTTTCGACTCCTGGGGAAGCCCATTGGGGGGAGAATATTGCAAAAAGATAGAGGGATCCATCGCGCCTGGTTCGGACAACGCGGCAAACTAGGAGAAAAGAAAACTTGAAATTATAAACAGTTCCTATATACGACTTACCCACAGCATCGCTCCCGAGTGCATCAGTTAACATTCACACAATTTACATACCAGTTCAAAATATAAAACAAGCGGAAATAGATCGCAATCTGCAAGTCGATATGAACCCAGAAGTCAAAAAAGTAATGACAAGTAGGTAAACGAAAAACTACTGACGTTGTTACTGATTGGTTTCTTACCTGACACTGGGCGATTAGTAATCCATCGTCTTAAAACTACCCTCTTAATAGAACGACATCACAACTCGACGGAGACACCCGACATTCTCCAAACTTCCCTTGCTCTCACTATAACTCCGTGACGACTGAACTGAAGCCTCACACAAATATGCAATTTATCTTACATACTAAGCTCATTGTCACAGTAAATAAACCTTCTGAATATTCGTTATTCGATCAAATCATGATCAATCGCGACTTTTAATACATAACATTAATTTCTAAATGAAAATAGAAGTAAGGGCGACACGAAGACAAATTACACACAAAGTTGAGTGAGGTGAAATGCATACATACACAAAGAGATATTTGTGTATGTGTAGATCGCACTAAGCCATAGACAAACGACCAACTTTTTTCTAGTTAACAATTCCGTAGGCGGGAAGTCCAAATTTCAGTTTAGAAAGTCTAATAATGTTATAATTAGATAATCGTTCATTATTTTATATCTTTCCAGATGAAAATGTCGTTCTTAAATTATGTAGAAGCCACTGAATTTTTTTTTTCTTCGAGTTCTTCGATTCACAGTTCTATACAGGATGTTTGGTAACAGGATGCAAAGTTGAAAGGAGGTGATAGCTTAGGCCATTTAGAACATTTTAAGCGATATATGTGTTAGGCAAATGTTATTAGTTTTTTTTATTTAAGTTTTAAGATTTTTCTGGGAAAACTCCAAAATTTCAGATTACATCGCCAATAGTACTTTTTTTACTGTACGTAGCATTTTTTTGTATATTTTTTTATATTGTGCAATGTCTATCGTACACCATAAGTTATTGTAAACATCTGTGTCTAAAGAAAAAAAAACTACAGCGATTTAAAAATTAAACAACATGAAAAATAAAATGATTTAAGTGTTTTCTAAGGACAATAAAAAAAAACTAAAATAGCCCCGGTTCTTCAAACCATTTAAGAAACATGCTTGGCTATTGCCCTTTCATTTAAGCTATAAAGCACGACTGTAGCTATCGTATCTTTAAAAATAAGCCACTTAAACCAATTAGAGAGCTAAAATGTTTCACTCGACTTGTGATACTTGTGACGAATCTAATTATGATTTTGTAATAAAACATTGGTTCTTAATACTAAGTTGGCGTTTACCTGACATTTGAAATGTTTTGAAAGGGTTAAGTGCAGTGGACAAAATTGTCACATGCAATTTTAATAAACAAAGGTTCGCGGTGGTGTGAAACAAAAGGGACCGATAGCGGCGGGCGGCGTTTAACAAAGATGACTCAGCCGTTTTACCTTTGAAAATAAGCTACCTGAACTGATAAGAGGGAATTTGTATTTCTTTTTACTTACGACGAAATCAAACAAAAGCATAAAAGTTAAGTTATTTATTTCCACACTTAATTAAAAAACAAGAAAAAATCATCAATCGTTTTCAAAATGGGACCCGCCGTTTCGAATACAAGCACGAGCCCGTCTTCTTATTTCCGTGGTGATTTCTTCCCTCATGGTTTCGAACGCTGCTTGGATCCTCTCTCTCAACTCTTATACGGTATTAATTTCCTCTTCTGTGTAAACTAGCTCCTTAGAACGGCCCCAAACGAAAAAATCAAGTGGAGTTAAATCGGGTGACCGAGCGGGCCAAGGGATTCGTCCGCCTCTGCCGATCCAACCGTCAGGGGAACCGTTATTTAGGTGTTCCCTTACAGTCAGGGAGTAATGGGCGAGACAACCATCGTGCTGGAATGTCACAGCACCGGGCAGCTGGTCCTCGTCAATCAGCCCGGGCAAATCGTTTTGAAGAAATTCCAAATAATTTACACCATTTAAATTATCTGGCAAAAAATGTGGTCCAATAAGGACTCTGCCGATTATTCCAGCCCACACGTTGAGAGAAAACCTTCTTTGGAAGGACTTTTGCTTTTTCCAATGTGGATTATTGTTTTTATCAGCCCATTGGTGAAGGTTGTGAAAATTCGTGATCCCTTCCCGGGAAAATTTGGATTCATCGGTCCAAAGAATACTTCTTAAAAAGCGTTGCTCTTCGATGTCAGCTTTGAGTAAAAATCGGCAGAAGTCTACTCGACGTGCAGGGTCTCCTTCCTCCAGTCCTTGAACTCCGGTGCCATGAAAATGATATTTTCCCTCGCGATGCATGGTACTCCATACTTTCCATATGGACATGTCCAGATTACGAGCTACCACTCTGACGCTCTTAGTCGGATCCTCTGCAAATGCCCGTACAACATCGTCCTCCAAATCAGGGTGATTACGTCCTGGGTTCCCTCCACGTTGCCCAGCAATTCCATTTTCACGTAGTCTTCGGAATGAGGTGTAAAACACTCTCACATTAGGCAACCTCTGGTTTGAAAAACGCTCTTGGTATAACCGTCGAGCCATTGCTCCATTACCGTCAGCTCTGCAGTACATGTAGAGAATGTCGGTGTATTCTTCGTTCGTAAACTCCATGTTTACAACGAAGGAATCGTAATTACACGTGAAGGAGCGCCTACAGCAGCGGTAAATTTTGCATGACGGAGGGAATAAAAACACAATGAACGTCTAACCGTAACTGAAGCTGTAATTAGACTAAATTAGTAGTTTTTGCATAAATTCGCAAGTCAGTTTATCTTTAACAATAAAGCACAATAAAACTGCTTGAGTCATCTTTGTTAAACGCCGCCTGCCGCTATCGGTCCCTTTTGTTTCACACCACCGCGAACCTTTGTTTATTAAAATTGCATGTGACAGTTTTGTCCACTGCACTTAACCCTTTCAAAACATTTCAAATGTCAGGTAAACGCCAACTTAGTATTAAGAACCAATGTTTTATTACAAAATCATAATTAGATTCGTCACAAGTATCACAAGTCGAGTGAAACATTTTAGCTCTCTAGTTGGTTTAAGTGGCTCATTTTTAAAGATAGGATAGCTACAGTCGTGCTTTATAGCTTAAATGAAAGGGCAATAGCCAAGCACGTTTCTTAAATGGTTTGAAGAACCGGGGCTATTTTAGTTTTTTTTACCGTCCTTAGAAAACACTTAAATTATTTTTTTTCACGTTAATTTTTAAATAGCTGTAGTTTTTTATTCTTTAGACACAGATGTTTCAAATAACTTTTATGGTGTACGATAGACATTTCACAATAGAAAAAAAAATACAAAAAAATGCTACCTACAGTAAAAAAAGTACTATTGTCGATGTAGTCTGAAATTTTGGAGTTTTCCCAGAAAAATCTTAAAACTTAAATAAAAAAAAACTAATAACATTTGCCTAACACATATATCGCTTAAAATGTTCTAAATGGCCTAAGCTATCACCTCCTTTCAACTTTGCATCCTGTTACCAAACACCCTGTATAACAACAATCCCCCTTACTTTTAGTCCGAAAGCATTTAACTACCTCATAGAGATGTCATAATGGATATATTCGCCTCTGCCAAGGTAATCGCGAAATCTCCGGTTAGTTTATACGGTAAATTCCCGTGTGGGGACGTTTTCTTGTTTGCCGTTGATTTTTTTGAATTGTATGTGTTTATAGAAATATTTCCGTAGATATTGTACGTGTTTACCTCACCCCCATGCTAAAAAATGCATGAAAAATTTATTTGATAATGACACGGCTTGATATTTACATTAGTTAAATGCTCTAAGCCGCTAAAGTAAAGGTAAAGTCTGCCATATGTTGTCCAAATGAATATTTCTGTTTTCTTGGTAACTAAGCCGCCTTGGTATACTATAAAAATAATCTATCGGCGTTTACTAGGTTGCGTCAGTATTATAGGCAGTCATTCAACGTATCAATGTTATTATTCGTTAAAAATGTATGTCGGGTTAAAACAAATACACTGGAATAAAACTTATTTGAAAAGAAACTTAATATTGCCCAAGTCTAAAAACTTATTCAGATGTTTTTAATCTTCATTTTGCTTCCATTTAATATGAATTCGAGTGTTCATTTAAACTTTGCACTATGGAAAAAGCCGCAACGACGACACCTGACGCATAGCTAAAGGCGACCCGTGTCACACTCTGTGGCAAGTAACGGCAACTTCAGGTAAATGTCAATACCCATTTTTCGTATTCCTAATCCATAATCCTTTTGACAGCTAGCAGCTCCTCTACATGTAACGTTCGAATATTGCTTTAAGTTATTGTGACTTTTGCCAATAGCACTATACAGACAGGGCATAAAAAATCGTCGTAATAGTAGTAAAATATTAAAATCATAATTTAAGGATGTAATGCTGAGAAAACATATCATTATTTACGCTTGGTTTGAATTTAGTCAACGAGCGCTTCAGTACAAAATCTGTCTGGCGGCTGTAATATCCGAACGGCCGACAGATTATTTTTCTGTTATTGGTAGTGAAAAAAAAGTATTGGTCGTGTCAGTGCGTAGTAATTAATATTAATTTATCAGTTATTAGTGATTTGTGTTGTATACGTCATTGAATAATCACATCTCATTAAAACAGTAAGTTTTATGATAAATCTGATATTGTACAGTGATCGCTGGAGTGTTAATACGTGCTATTCAGCAACGTAGTTATATTTCTTTTTTATTAAATTAGTTTTTGTGCAGGCAGGATGGATGCTTCATACCAAGGCGGCGTGGCCTATGAAGAGCGGGGCGAAAGCTTTCAGCGGTTATCATCAACTATAGCCAGTAACATAAAGAAAATTTCACAAAATGGTATGTATCACCTTACAAGCCTCTACGTTTGTTTGTATTATCTACCACGTAGCGAAAGATTACGATATGTCTTTGTTTTGACTCACATGCCTACTGCTCCGCCTTCCTTTCATAACAATACATCGCAATTTCATAGAAATCCTTACTTTACACTTCATCATCATCATTGTTGGCCTTTACATTTCTATCAGATGATTTAAACAGCATAATTGTAGCAGTGTTTATAATGAATACAGAGTCCGACTTTAGACATGATACTATTAATTATTTTTTCCCAATTGAGGGTAAAAACAAGGCAAGAGCTTAGGTAAGGGCAGTAAAAAGGCTATAAAACTGCTGCTATGTACTTACCTTTTTGAGTTGCCTATGATTCTGCATATTATTAACATTTATGTATGTTTGTCTGAACAAGACAAACATACATAAATGTTACAACTGAATGAAACAACTATCAATTCAATTGAAATATATTTTAATGGCTTCCCTTGTAGAAAAAGATAATGACCGGCAGTCACAAGAGGCTGAGTCTAATTAACTGTTATTTTTGATAAGTATTCTTGATTTAAAATTGAAGCAGTGTTTTTAATCTGTGGTTTGCAATTCCATTGAGCAGCGGTTCTAAAAAGATTTTTGGTGACAGAACCCTTTTATAAAACTAAATATTTTGCCAAGGCCTTAAAAGTATCAATAACCTTAGTCTATCATATGATATTTATTTTTCTCTGAAACCTTTTTTATTATTAGTATATTTTCTCCAATACAACCTATATTAACGCGGTGCCCTCACAGAAGCTGCGGAGTCCTAAGGCTCCTCGGAGCACACATTGAGTAATGTTGCCTTAGGTGGGTCGCAAAGAAGAGGTTCATGAAATATTTTTCAATTAATGATGGTCATATCATGAAAAGTGAGCATAACTGAATGAGAGAAATGCAATAAGTTACACACTCACTAATAGGGTAGTCTCCTGGGTAATAAAAATATTATGCTAATCAGACGGTCAGTTAGATTGTCAAAAAATATTGGTCACATATTTTTTCTTTTGTCAATCAAACAAAGAAGACAAAGATGTAGCTCGTCAAAGTTTGGGAGTGGGGGTGCATGACGTCACGCCGTGATAAAACGGTCGCACGGCGTGACGTCATGGGGCACTTTAACAGGCTATATCTTCATCATTTTTTGTTTAATTGACAAAAAAAATATATGTGTCCAATATTTTCGGATATCCTAACTGACAGACTAATTATATATATTTTAGGACACACGCCTGTTGTTTAATTCCATGCTCTAGAATAAATGAGTTGGTTAACTTCAAACTTGTGTAAATCCATTTCTGTCATTTTTTAAGATTTTTGTCTATAATAAAAGGTTAAGAAATTGGTTTTGATTCTATTTCATGGGTTATGTATAATTTCGTTTAGTTTTTGAGAAAAATAAAGTTAAGATCACAATATTTTATCAAAATCAGGTAAATCCATATGACAGTTTATTTCAAATGAAGGCAAGTCCATCAAAGCCAATCAGCGAAAGAAGTTTGTTCAATATGGCTGTCAGTTGACGTCAACTCTGCGTCAATAAATGTAGATAAATCCAGGTCTGTTAAATCAAAATTATACAAATCCACACCGAGTTTTTTCAAAGATAGATAAATTGCAAACGATTATATCAAATAAAGGTAAATCCAATCAAAATTTATCTTTTTTGAAAAGAATACACTAGTTTAGATGGTTTTTAAGCTGAGTTTGTCGAACAGGATCGTTTTTTAATGCTTTAGCCATAATACAAATAATCTGCCTTTCAAATCACTAAATTATCACTTTTTTTCAATAATCTCCCAAGTGGTTAGAGTGGATTTATCTGAGTTTGAAGTTAACCAACTCAAATAGACTACTGCTGCAGGCTTCCTTTGATCTATTTAAAGATACCCTATAAGTGTGCTCATGCAAATTAGTGCTATGTAAGATGTTACATTGTTGTAAACCAGCCGGTGTAGCACAACTCTCCAGGGCTACACTTGTCGCGTGACATAACATCACCCGTCTTTCTTGCATTGTATTGAAAGGAAAGAGGCAGAGGATCTTTGTAGCACGACAAAGAGTCGCATATCACAGTTGTGCTAGAGGTGCAGCTCATGCAAACCCAAACAACTCTATCTTTGTAAAAAAAATATTATTATTGAAATAAAACAATTTAACGGATTATATCGCGTATATTATCTCATTTTAGTTAACGACGTTGCGGAAGCTTTCCAGCTTTCCATGGTCACGGGTGGACTGAGAAAAGATGTATTTCCCTCTGTCAAAGTTACAATTTGTGCAAACTACCCATTTTTGAAAAAACAAATAAAGGTGTACATACATGCCAGATTGGCCTAAGCTATTTCAATGAGTAATAATCGCGGAAACAGAAGAAAAATATTATTACAAAAAAAAATGTTTATGGGTTCCTTGATAATAGTACATTGTGCACCGTGGGCGGTAGAGAAGGAATTACAAACGAGAGCACATTGAAGCCCGAAGCTGCAGGCTGCGGGTTTTAACGACTCGAGTTTGTAATTCCGGTACCGCCCTAGTAACACACAATGTTTTTCATGAAAGTAATAAATTATTAAGTCAGAAAAAGATTGTTACTTTCAAGTGACACATTATGTCATAAAATGTCATTTCGTTATTGGTAAAATCTCATTCCATAGATTACATAAACAAAGGTTTCGTTCCGAAACTATTTTTTTATTTTGTTGCATACAATCTTTTACCAAAATACAAATTGTAAAATAGTATAGACAAGCTATTTTAACGTATTTAACTATAGCGTCGACGTGTATTTATTGATATTGATATTATAATAAAAATATGTTGATCTTGACTAATTCCGTTCGGTTCCGTTCTAAACCTGGCATATTAGAGGAGTGAATGCAGTCACAAAAATTTTAAACAAAGTCATTACGCCCATGGCGTTAATGGTATTAATAAAAAGCCCACGCTTTTAATTAAGACATTGTCGCTCGTTTTGCTTGCGTGTAATGACACCGTTTACGAACAAGTGTGATGAAAATGAATTAACGAAATGGGTGACGTTTAATATTACAACGAACAACGAAAATTATCTAATTACAGCACAGCAAGTTAAATAAGAAATGTACAGACATTATATTAAATTGCACTTGAAAAAGCAATTCTAATGGGTCCCCCTGTGTCAGATCTACCGGGGGCATTGTTCTCAGAGTCTGGCCGCATTCCCTCTCTGGATGGCCAGGCCGAGGCGTTGAGCGAAGTATAACCCAGTTCTAATGTCGCCAGAAACACAGATGAGCTTGT
Source organism: Hedya salicella (assembly GCA_905404275.2). Classification (NCBI taxonomy): domain Eukaryota; kingdom Metazoa; phylum Arthropoda; class Insecta; order Lepidoptera; family Tortricidae; genus Hedya; species Hedya salicella. The sequence continues at coordinate 11,609,840 of FR990096.1, read as the reverse complement.
CCAACACTTCTTTGACCAGTTTCGTAGGCTATTAATAGTTGAACAACAACACCCGATGGTTAACCATAAAGAATTTTTTTTATAGATTTAGTTGATATATTTGCGAAAGTGGAAAAAAAATGTATGTCGGGTATGTGAAAAGAATGTCTTTTGATACTTAGCATTGTGAGGGAAACAATTTTTAGTATAACATTGATTTAAACTTCCACATTATCACGACACAACAAAATGGGGCTTTAGCGCGTATATCATCAGTTCCTTCGAGACCATGGACGTAACGCGACGCCCGAAACGTCGAAGAATTACCAACGGAAGGTAATTAAATAAGTCATATTTATACGCGATTAAGCCCCGTTTTGTTGTGTTGTGATGATTTTTAGCATGATCATATTTCATGACATGACTTCTTGATTGACAGTGTTTTCTAGGGTTATTCTATGTAAGTATATGTCTTGATAATAAAGCTGCTATAGCCATCACATGATCGATAAAGTTGTTATATTGGTGGGTTGTTCCCATATAAGAAAGTCTTAATAGGCCCCTCTTCCCCACTGGCCACTCTGGGCATGTGCCCAGGGCCCCATCCTCATGAGGGCCCCGAAAGATCTTAAACAAGCTTTTTTTTACAGTCCAACAAGGTCTGTAATTTTATTATTGGGGCCCCAGGGGCCCTTATTTTTGAGTGCTCGAGGGCCCGTTATTCCTGTGTGCTCAAGGTCCGCGTGTATAAAGACGGCCTTCGGTCTTACTTATTCAGAACCATTTGTCATAATTTACATATTTATACCTACTGCAAATAGCGTACGAATGTGTTTAGGCTAGAAAGGTGTATCTTGATCTGCTTCTGATAAGGTGCGTCCACACTTGTATCATTTGCTCGTATCCGATCACTGTGCCGTGGCATGACTGCGTATCGCGCTGCTTGGACGCTCACTGTCGGCGCGCCGATCATGCCTTGCTGGTCCGATCTAAGTGTGTGATACGCGTATCAACATGGATTTTGAGCGATCGGATCGGCGCAACGTCCAGACGCGTCATCGTGACACGCGATCATGCCACGGAACGAAAATCTGATCGGGCAAATGATACAAATGTGGACGCACCTATATGTATCTAAATATATGCAAATGTCCTAAACGCGTGGCTTTCCATGTACAGTCACCAGCTTTAATATCTGCCACAACAAAGCGCGCATAAATATCTGACATGACTCTTTTCTAAGATATTTTCGCCGGCTTTGTTATGGCAGATATTCATGCTGGTGACGGAACATTAAGCATCAAATATTCTGCAACATCCAAATGAAAATCCTTTCCAATTCATATATATTTTTTGTATCCATACTAATATTATAAATGCGAAAGTATGTATGTCTGTCTGTCTGTTACCTCTTCACGCTTAAACCACTGAACCGATTTGGATGAAATTTGGTACGGAGATAGTTTGAGTCCCGGGGAAGGACATAGGCTTCTTTTTATCCCGGAAAAATACCCTTATCCGCGATAAACGAATTTAATGCGGATGAAGTCGCGGGCAGAAGCTAGTTAATAAATATGTGCGACCATATTATTTGGCACTTTATATTTACAGATTATTGGTTTGCCTGTTCTCCCTAGTTCTATTCAGATCACGCTATCCCTCTCATCCAAATATTGATTATTAGGATCTCTCTTACTCTTTCTCCCACTCCTGAGTGGAACGATACAATTCCTACTTGGAACTTAAGAGTGTATCTTAGTGCTTAACGCTAAAATATTGAAAACGTTTTTTTTTCGAATCCCATTGTTACCTATAATCAGTAAAATTCATAATGTTAGTCATAAAATCATGTGTCATAATCCTGAAATCGTTAAGTATTCACGATCTTTGAAAAGGTCACCTGTTCAACCCATGTTGGTCTTGTGACAATATGGATTAGTTAATGGAAAAATGCGATTAACGATAAATTCGGACTAGTGGCGTGGCTACTTAAGGGCTAGACAGGGCCGTGCCCCAGGGGCCTCAGACCCTGACCAGTGTGCACCTATTAAGGCCCACAATATTTTCGGGGCTCTTGGTCCCTGACTAACAGAACCTCCATACATACACAATACAATACAGCTGACATGGAGCCCCAATATTTTCTTTTGCACCGGTGCTCTTCGTTACCTGTCTATGCCACTGACTCGGACAAATATTACATTATAACTTTCAATTTTATGGTAGTCAATAAATACCTTTTTTTTCTGTAGTATCTTCAATGTCAAAGATGGTTAACCAGCTGCAGACACCTCAAGACTCGCAGGAGCTGCGCAATCAATTGTGAGTAGTTGTTTTTTTGTTTTTTACAAGTTTTTATATAGATAACAGTAGGTGCAATACCATACCAGGAGACCAAAGGGGTAATAATAGTGTTGATTACAAGTAGATAGTGTAAGTATTGCTCTAAATGATAAATATTAGGGGGACAATTTTACTCAAACCGCACTAGTGCCATGGTAAGCTGAATAAGTCTTGTGTTACGACTTACGGGTACTTGACGACGATATATTTAATAACGAAGATATATTACTTATGACAACAAATATGTATACGAGAACAAATATGTATGCTCATCACACAAATATTTACCCTCACTAGGATTTGACCACAGGACCGTCAGCATCGCAGACCAGACATCATATGTTTTAATTTTTTATACTACTCATTGACAATCACAAAATAAAACAGTATATTTAAATGATAAAAGAACATTTTTAAAGTAAATAATCATTTTGTTAAATAATACACATAATAATAATTATAAATAAATAAATGGAAACTGAATAATTAAAGGAAACAACTTTGTTTATTTTATACTTTTGGCCTGAGGTGTATGTTTATTAGAATTGCTCGTATCTAAACCATCAACATCTTTGGGCGTTTGTCCACAGGCGTCAGATCCAGAATTATACACAGAAGTTGGCAAAAGACACGTCCTCGATGATCATGGACCTGATGAAGATGCCAGTGGATCAGCCAGCCGGGAAACTGACCAGGGAGCGTCTGAGCGACGAATACATGGCCACACTCAACGCTTTCCAGGTCAATTTTATATTGAGAATCATTCGCTTGACTATTCTTAAGTAAGGCATTTTGCAATATAAAAAGGAATTAAATAATGATTTTTATTTTGTAAGAAGGCCGCAAGGGAACTTTTAACAAATCTGATTCTACCGGCATTTCCCAAGAGATCACTGTTGAAAAGAAAGCCGAAACAAACTCAACAGTCAGTCTTATTTTCTAAATAATTTTTAGCTATTACAGTATCAGTTTTTGCCTATCTAAAATATATCTTTTAAGGTATAAACTTTATTGGTAGTTCTCCAAGAAATCATATCAAAACGTATAAAAGTAAAATTTGATATAAGGAAAAATATAAAAAAAATGTTTTCTTAAAATCAGGTTACGTACGTTTTGAACTGGGGAAAAAAAAGCGGGGCACTAACTACCTTTTCCCGAACCGTTTCGTCTCATTTTCAAACTCTCATAGCTTCGTCCCAGTTAACACCTGAGAGCACAAATTCACAGGTTAAGATGTAGTCGGGGAACATATGAAATGCACTAAATTTCATTGATGTAGCTTTCATACTTTAGGTTTTATTGATACCTAAAATACGCCGATTTTGTCACTGGCTCACTCACTCACGTATATAAATTATAGGGTACTTCCCGATGACCTAGAAAGCTGAAATTTGGCATGGAACCTAGGATTTACATACAAAAAATCAAGTAATCAGTAACATTCACCCTCCTACCTCTAAAAAGGGTTTGCAGGTCTTGGTACGGAACTAGTAAAACTGAAATACTTCCCGATGTCCTAGAAAGCTGAAATTTGGAACGAACCCTAGAATTTACATACAAAGAATAGAAAAAATCTGGGGGCACGGTAGTGCCCCCGCCAAGACGAATAAAAAATATTAAGAAATTTTACTACTTAAATCGTTCTTCCTGAGAATTCCTAAATAGATCAAAAACTTTAATCATCTAAAAATTAAGGAAAATTACGGATAAATACCTACTTTACATGGTTTTATGATTGATAAGATTTAAAGATATTGAACGTATGTCTTGAATACAAAATTACTACTTCCATAATATCTACACTGACTTTGTATATTCAATCATTTGTTTATATACCTACCAAAATGCAATGATAAACTTGGTTGAACAATTCACATAAAATACATATATTACTTACCTGGTACGTACACAGTGATCTGATCTGATATTACAGTGCTAAAGCAAAGATAGAGAGTGGACGATGAAAAAAGGAGTAGCTGATGCTCAAAAAAAGCAACAGCCTAAAAAAAATAGAAAAACTAGGGCACCTTACAAAAAGAAGTGAGATCTCACCAAAAACATTTTATGTATAATTGGCAGCCAAGACTCACAAGCTCATAACACTTTCACTGTAAAAAAGATATCAGATCCCAGGAAAAGCTAAGCCCTCAAGCTCAGACTTTACTGACCCTACACCTTATCTTAAGAAGTATGGCTTCAACTGGCTTGAAGCCCCTAAGCCCTGATTTTATTAACCCTACACCTTGGTTTCAAAAGTATGGCTTGGCCGTTTTATACATCAGTATATGTCTTCAATATTGTGATAATATTATTAATTTGAATGCCTTTTCTATGAAACGTACAGGCTATAATTTTGAAACCAAGGTGGTGTAGGGTTAGTAAAATCGGGGCTCAGGGGCTTCAAGCCAGTTGAATCCATATTTCTTAAAATAAGGTGTAGTATCAGTAAAGTCAGATTTTGAGGGCTTGACTTTTCCTGGGATCTGATAACTTTTTTACAGCGAAAGCGTTATGAGCTTGTGAGTCTTAGCTGCCAATTTTACATGAAATGCATTTGGTGGGATATGCTTTATAAGAACTGTGTCCCGGTAAAATAATTTATTTGCTTTTTGGTTTCGGCCATGCAATAGTCCTCTACCCTCTAATATGCCTTTCCAAGTAAAACACAAAATATAAACACATGCCGCATGGTAGTTAGGACCGCCCATAAAGGAACCTCCTGGCTATGTACCGGATTTACTTGATCCAGCCATCTAGCGAGAGCCTCGCGAGATGGACGATGTTTTTAGTATTATTAATTAGTTTTGCTATCTATTAATAAAGCAGATACTGCGGATAAACAATAATTTTTAACTGACTAATAATATAAAGCAATAATTATTTCCTTGTCATGTCAATTTTACCAATGGTTTTCCTCACTTTAGCAAAACGTCAGTGGTCTTGCCAACATGTGCTAGATGTAAAACAATTAATTTTATTGGTGAATTTGTTCCGTAGGCGACACAAAAAACGGCCGCGCAGAAAACAAAAGAGGATGTGAGGAAAGTGAAGGCCCAAAGTGCCACAATCAACATCGGTGATCCATTTGGCATGTCTGGTAAGTATACACATCTATATATCTATACTTTTCTTATTAAGTAGTACGAATATTCGCAGAGTGAGTGTTTAACTACTAGTGGGCCATTGTACTTTTAGAGTGCCACTATTTAAAATAGTAACGCAGTGGTCATTCATTACACCAAAATTTTAAGAAAAAGTTACTTACCAATTCGGTGCCATCTTGTTTTAGGTTATAATGATCAATATTTGTATGACTTTTTACATTAAAAAATCTCTAAAATTGAACGGAATACTTTTGCTTGGCATGTTTCTTTTAATAACGTTTCGTTGAGTATTGCTTATTTATTTGAAAAACAAAAGTGGTTAACCAAAAGAAGTGTGAAGTGCACCAGAAGTAGCTGGTTATATCCTGTCAGTCTATTAGATATACTATACTTAAGTCGTAACACTCGTAAAGCGATTGTATTTAACTGCTAGTATATCAAGCAGATGTTGCTCGCGATATGGTATCCTCTCTCAAATCGTAATTTTCTAATTCATTGCTTTGTTTATAGACAAGACATGACGTGACTTAATTTTTTCACACACGTACGTGAAGTTTCGGTTACTTTCTAGTACAATGGGCAACCATAATTTTATATTCATGCAATTTTACCGCCCACAATACATAAATCTGTTACATATTTATTGTATAACTAGGTCGCAGCAACGATCTGGTCGAAATGGACGACAAGGATACCCGCAGACAGGAGCAGGTCACAATGCAGAGCGAGCAGGAGCTGCGGCAGCTGGAGGAGCGCGAACGAGACATCAGGCAGCTGGAGGTATACAGTTACACAGCACACATTGTGTACACACCTGGGTGGCGTCTGCGCGAGTGGACACAACGACGCCTGCAGACAGGAGCAGGTCATAATGCAGAGCGAGCAGGAGCTGCGGCAGCTGGAGGAGCGCGAGCGAGACATCAGGCAGCTGGAGGTATACAGTTACACAGCACACATTGTGTACACACCTGGGTGGGGTCTGCGCGAGTGGACACAACGACGCCTGCAGACAGGAGCAGGTCACAATGCAGAGCAGGCAGGAGCTGCGGCAGCTGGAGGAGCGCGAGCGAGACATCAGGCAGTTGGAGGTATACAGTTACACAGCACACATTGTGTACACACCTGGGTGGGGTCTGCGCGAGTGGACACAACGACGCCTGCAGACAGGAGCAGGTCATAATGCAGAGCGAGCAGGAGCTGCGGCAGCTAGAGGAGCGCGAGCGAGACATCAGGCAGTTGGAGGTATACAGTTACACAGCACACATTGTGTACACACCTGGGTGGGGTCTGCGCGAGTGGACACAACGACGCCTGCAGACAGGAGCAGGTCATAATGCAGAGCGAGCAGGAGCTGCGGCAGCTGGAGGAGCGCGAGCGAGACATCAGGCAGCTGGAGGTATACAGTTACACAGCACACATTGTGTACACACCTGGGTGGGGTCTGCGCGAGTGGACACAACGACGCCTGCAGACAGGAGCAGGTCACAATGCAGAGCGAGCAGGAGCTGCGGCAGCTGGAGGAGCGCGAGCGAGACATCAGGCAGTTGGAGGTATACAGTTACACAGCACACATTGTGTACACATCGGGGTGGGGTCTGCGCGAGTGGACACAACGACGCCTGCAGACAGGAGCAGGTCATAATGCAGAGCGAGCAGGAGCTGCGGCAGCTGGGGAAGCGCGAGCGAGACATCAGGCAGTTGGAGGTATACAGTTACACAGCACACATTGTGTACACATCGGGGTGGGGTCTGCGCGAGTGGACACAACGACGCCTGCAGACAGAATAGTATTACATATTATTCAGAAAAATAGTATTTGTGAGAATCCACTTTTAGAGCTACACAAATTTGGTTTCTTTTTGTTTCAATTTATAATGTACGTTAAACTGTTGAATGGTCCCGTATGTTAAACCGAATAAGCAGAAAATATTATTTTAGAAGCCCGATTTCTTGGTAACTAGAGAGACATTTTCGGTAACACCAGAGACGCCGAAAAGTGTGTCTAGAAGTTGATTCATCCATTTATGGTTTTAATTACAACAACCATAGTTAACTTATGGAAATTTCCTGCCAAAGTAGAATAAGTATCCTATCAACGCAAAAAAAAAATAGCATGGTATAATTAGTTATTACGCGATAAAAAGCTTATCGATAAACAACAATTAGTTCAAATCGGCCATAGTTCTTATCAAATAACCATCGATATTTTGTTCTACTCTGGCCTTCGGAATATGATTCATCCATGTTAATTCAAATAACTCTTTAACCCGCTACGAACAACTTCTGGTTAAAACAACAGTTAGCCCTATCAGAATACTGGTACTGCACACAGAATGGCCACGCACACCCCCGCACCTAGTCGAGTTTCCTCACCCTGCAGACGTATATCGTGGTCATCTGATCTGGCCGTTGTTTTTTGTTTTCTTGCAATGCAGCGTGGTCCAGGGTTACCGTAAATTAAAATTAATATGGGTGCGTAGATGCGCTCTTTTTTTCTACAGTAAATATTAGCTATTTAATGGAAACCTGAGGGCCTAAATTATCAGTCTAATAACAATAGCTAAATAGACACTCGCTATTCTTAATATAATAGCGAGTTTAATAAAAAAAAAAATTTAAAAATAAATGTAATGGAATCGTCAGATTGTTAGCCCCACCCAATATACTTAAACGTATTCATATCATATCTCTGATATCTCATCACCATATACTATTACGTATTCTGTGTCACCACAGTATCACCACATTAAGATACGTGTCGTTTTAACATGTGGGCCACTAGCTGCTGCCCGCGACTTCGTTCGCCTTAAATTCATTTATCGCGGATAAGGGTATTTTTCCTGGATAAAAAGTAGCCATTGTCCTTCCCCTAGGCTGAAACTATCTTCATACCAAATTTCATTCCGATTGGAAGGCGGTTTAAGCGTGAAGAGGTAACAGGCAGACAAACACACTTTCATATTTATAATATTAGTATGGATTATAGTATTTCAACGTCACTCTTTTTTCGCATCTTTACTTGAAATGCATATTGTGCAAAAAGTGATAGTCAGATTGTTTTGTGGCGTATTCATCTAAAATAAAGCATTGTTAATCCGTCATTTTCAATTAATTTTAAGTTTTTTTGGTCACCGTTTATATTTATAAAGCAGGTAACGCAGTGGTCATCGAAGTCCCCCACTTTAGTATAAAAGTAAGGTTTTTACGGCTATAATCATCAATGTATGACTTTTCGTCCCTAAATCGGTTTTGAAACTTATGCCTAGCATGTTAATTTTATATATCTTTCCTTGAATATTGGTTATTTATTTGAAAAACTAAAGTTGTTTAAAGAGAATGTCCCATACCATTTTACAAAAAAGTCAAAATTTAATTTTTGTCGATTACTGTATTTTTCATTACGCTGGCAGATTTTATGTTGAGTGTAACCAAGGACCATTGAAACAAGAGGACTGACCATCTCCATACAAAAAGCCGTTCCCCGATATGTACAACGCCATCTATGTATAAAAATGTTTTATATAATTATTCAACTTTGCAAGTGTGACACAGTTATTAAATGTTGCGATTTACTTATTAGCTATTTGCGAACTATTTTGTTACTATATTATGTTTCTATATTCAATTATAACATAGTTAAATGTTTATTTTTAAAGCGCCATCTAGTTTTTGCCAGAATACCTCCTTGCGATCGGAACACGATCCAAATTAAGACAACTGTCAGTCCTCTTGTTTTAATGGTCCTAGGTGTAACCCTAAATTAAGTTACATGCCGACTGAGAACAATCCCAAGTAACACACGAGCTGTATTAGAGCTTACACAGCCCTTATAACACCCAAACTGGCTGTATAATCTATTCTATTATAAAGTTATAAAAATAAAATGTCTGTACATTGAAGATATTTAAAGAAATGGTTTTTATGTTCGGATGTTTTGTATGTGTCGTTGTGGCTTCATCACGCAAAACCGATTTCAACTATTTTTGGCACACGGGTAGCCGGGTATCTCCAGATGGTTATAGGATACTTTTTACCCAACTACGCTGAAGAAAAAATGAGGGTCACGACTTCCCCCTCCGCGTACGAAGTTGCGGGCATTTTCTAGTAGCTGTATAAGCCGTTATACAGCTTCTGTGCTACTTGGGATATCACAGCTCGATATTATACTTTTCAGAGCGACATTCTGGACGTCAACCAGATATTCAAGGAGCTCGGCACGATGATTCACGACCAGGGTCAGGTAGTGGACTCCATAGAGTCCAGCGTCGAGTTCACGGCCCACAACGTCGAGGCTGCTACTCAGGAACTCAGACAGGCCTCCAACTACAAGGTGGGTTTCAAAAACCTTGTTTCTCTAAAACTGATCTCGAGAGAAGAAGGTAATTGCAACCGTGAAGATTTAGATTTTTTTAACAAGCTTTTATTAGGTCGATCTGTATGTAACTAGGGTCTGCCTAGCCAAATATTGTGGACAGATATTTCCTTGTGGGATCACCAATTGTTTACGATTTAAAAAACGACTAAAAGTCGGTTGTCAATTTAGTATATACTTCATCACTGTGTACTAGTTCTAAAATTTGCCTATAACTATGATTAGGTACGTGAATTTATTAATACCTGAATGGACGCACACAGGACAAAATGTGTAAAGAAACGGATAAACTAGAAGTTCTAGAAAATACCAATAAAATCAAATCAAATGAAATGTATTTATTTCGGACCAACAATGTATCCATAGAGTGTTAGAAAGGAAGCGAAATCTTAATCTAGTGTGAGTATTTACAGTTTAATTAAACATCGGAACGTAAGGAGTTACTGAAAACCAATATTCAGAAGAAATCTGCGGACTGGTCATTTGATATAAAAATATCTTGACCTAAAATGACTATATATGAGCGACGAGCGTGTCGATAGAATCCCGCACTTGGCCCATCGTGCCGGTGCAACATTACTCTAACCTAACCCATGTCTATACCTACTTAACCTAACCACAGACATTGGTGATGGATTAATATTATGGCATTATAGAGCTAGATCTTATTAATTTTTCGCCTTGTTACAATGGTATATTTTGAGAAAGTGTAAACATATGTGTTTGTCGTTCACTGTACTGTACATTGACTTTGAGTGTGCGTCAACGTATATTTTATTTACTTATTTCCTTAGGTTTAGGTACCTTACGTGTGCACATATAATTAAAAATATTTTCTAATATCAAAACTATAATTCCTACTTCACAAAGAGACCAGCCCAATTTTTTGAATATCCCGCCATAAAATTGGGTAATATTTCAGTAGCCAGACTCTAAATATGTAATGGAATTTAAGGTTACTAATTTAAGCATCTTGAAAGGATCGTAGCGTCATGAAAATTGGCAGCTGTATGTATGTCTGATGACAGTACAATAATATGGTACTGTCGAACTGATCTGATGATGGATGATGGAAAAGATATGAACTTGAACTTCATGGTGGAACATCGTTTCATAGTGTTGTGTTTGGATTTGTTAGAAAAGTCTTGTAAAGCGTGTTTTTCTAGTGTTTTTTAAACTATTAATTTATTTAAAGTTGACAGTTATACATTGAGTGAAAGAAGAGCAAAATAGTGACTGAAAGAAGAATATCGATTAATATTTCAAAGAGGATTTATGCAATGGATAAAAATCACGTACTTATAAGTAAATACAAGCCATATTTATAAGTTAAGTTTAGTTTATAATGATGACGTTTTAGATACGATTCTTAAATTGTGGTACACGCAAAATAGCAAGAAACAGTCACAATCATCATTATTAAAAAATATTGGACACGTATTTTTTCTTTTGTCTATCAAACAAAATATCAGATAAAGCGCGTGAAAGTTTGGGAGTGGGGGCGCATGGTGCGACGGTTTTTCGCACGGCGTGACGTTACGGGGAACTTTAAAGGGCTTATAACTTCATCATTTTTTGTTTAATTGACAAAAGAAAAAAAATGACCAATATTTTCTAATAATCTACTGACGGACTAATTATATATATTTAGAACACGATCACTTCTCCTGTTCAAAAAGTACGTCTTAGCATTAGCTTCGCGAAGCGAGACTAAAATACTACATTTAGCCCCTAGGGTTTAAAAGAAAGCCTTATAATCCCATACAAATTTCTATGACACTGAAAAAAAAACTTGCGGCCAGCTACATACTCCTTATGAATAATTAAAACCAAACAAACCAACCTGATCAGATTGGCCAAACTTTCTGATAGAATTGCTCATACTTTTAGTTTTTCATGAAATATACAATTTTAATGGATTATATCGCGTATATTATCTCATTTTAGTTCCCGACGTTTCGGAAGCTTTCCGGCTTTCCATGGTCACGGGTGGACTGAGAAAAGATGTATTTTCCTCTGTCAAAGTAAATTTGTTTTTTATTTTAAATTGTTTTATTTCAATGAGTAATAATCGCGGAAACAGAAGAAGATATTATATACAATTTTAATGTTAAGTTTTTTTTTTCTCGCAGTAGAAGTGAAAAGCAGAGTGTTTAACACGTGGCTAAAGGCCATTATGTCACTCAGATATATTTGTCCTCGCTCAGTGAGCTGGTCCAAATAATCTCTTCGTGTCATAATGGCTTATTTTAGCCCCTTGTCAAACAATCTACTAAATATATAAACACAAGCCTATTAGAATTTAGATTTTCGTACGCTGTCATCATGACTATTCATTTAAAAAAAATATTTACGAAATCTTTGTAGAACAGTCACCAGCATCAGTATCTGCCATAAAAAAGGAGGCGAAAATGTCTGACACGTCCTAACAGCCCTAGAAATAGAGTCATGTCAGATATTTATGCGCGCTTTGTTGTGGCCGATATGAACAGTCCCCGGCAAGCTCGGCCGAATTTCACCTTCCCATACAAACGGAGTTTCGTTCTCATTTGAAAACTACGTGTTAGATTGTAACGAAACTTTGCACACACAATGACATAAAGTATATCTAGGCTTAAAATTAGTTTATATGGCTCCAGTTTATAAAACAAACGGATTACAGAAAAAACAAGTTTTGTATGAAAAACTTAAATTCGCTGTATTTTTTTTACTATGGTATCTGAAGCTACATAAACTAATTACAGGCCTGCATATACCTTAACTTATTCTAAGTACAAAGTTTCAGAGCAAACTAGCTAGTCTTTTTAAAATGAGAGCGTAACTACGTTTGTATGGAGAACCGAGCTTACTGGGGACTCTTAATAATGGTGAATGTACTAGGTATAACGATCTTCGCAATGATTAAAGTACAAAGTACTTCACTCAATACATATTAAGGTTGGTTGGAGGAGATCACTTCTTAGCGATAAAATCGCCTGTATTTTACCATTTCTCATACAGTTTTAAATTTAAAGTGTCTTATGTTATTTTTTTTTGCCTTACAATAAAGAATTTTGCATTGTATGTTATAAAAACAAAGATCACAAACAAGTAGCCACTAAACTAAGAATTTAGCCTATTCCTCTGGATAATGTAATTGTTAATGGCTTGGGTGATAAAACTTTTTTTTTTTATTTTCGTTCCAGTTTTTCGTAAAATAAAAGGAAATTGTAAAAAAACACACGGTGTATAACTTATATTTTTACAATATAGGACTTGCGTAGTGGACAATTTGTACATTCCTATAGGGTTCTCCAAGAATAATTTGAACTTAAAAACCTTAATTTTGGGATGTCTGCAGGAAAGACTGGTAACGCTAACTAATATTAGAAATCTGTATGGCCCAAGCAAGTGGCAATTGCAAAGTTCGCCGTGTTGGGATAGAGTATTCGTTTCCTAAATCCTCATTAGTAAAAAGCCGGCTATCTTCGTACGGCCTCGTGTACTTTTAAAAGTACAAATTAAAATCGAGTTTTGAACACCCATAATTTTCAGGAAGTTCCGAAATTCAAAAATTTCAAAAACTTTCTGGGCCGTACTTCTAGTATAAAGCAAAGTTCCTTTACAAAAAAGTGTCACAATTCGGAGAATTGCTGACAAGATCTTGTAGCTTAGTCGAGAGTTTATCTCTACAGCACAAAGCTTTGGCACAATCAAGTACGTTACCTAACTGCGTTACAGGAAATATGTTTTTAGAGTATATAGTTGTATTAGGGATGTAACGAATACAGATTTTTGTACATTCGCGAATACGAATGCGAATATTTGACACTGATTTAGCGAAGGTTATATAGGCACTAAATGATTCGTAAGTTATACGGTCTATTACCATTGTTCGATACCTAAGTACCTAAGAACTATTTAGAAGTGGCTACCTGCTTTTGTAGGTACTATCGCATAAGGGGAAGAGTCATCAGCATCGAATCGCATTTTTTATATCGATAATAGTAGTTTTGTATGAGGACGTTTTCGCATCAATTCACCTTTCCGCATCGATTCAGCTTCAGAATAGGGATGATGACTAAATTTTAATAAGTAGCCCGTCTTGTAGATGAATAAAAAATATTGGACACGTATTTTTTACTAAATCAAAAAATAAAGCCTATACATTGAGTCAAAATGTTGCGTGATGTCACTCCTACGTACAAATCTTACTTAGGAGTGACGTCACGAGCCCCCACTCCTAAACTTTAATGCGATTTATCTGATTTTTTTTTAGTCTTTTGAAAAAGCAAAAAATACGTGTCCCATATTTTTGTATTACCTAACTGACGGACTAATTACAATTTTGATTTACATATCTAGTCATCATGTTTATTAAATGCGTATAAGTGTAGCAACCTATTTGATGTGCTTATGCTTAAAGATGCTTATTCATGTTAACGCACGGGAACTTATGCATACGAGGGGATGCTTGCGAATGAGAATGGTTGGATCAACCCACGTCCTTCGTTTTTTGCGCTTTTTTCATTGGTTTTCTCCAAGAATACACGCTAGGACCCATGCTGCGCTTCAAAGACTGCGCCAAGTGCGACATGGTCGCTTTTAATATCCCTAGTTACCAATGGTAAGAGCTGGCGGAGGATCGTGACAAATGGCGACACCTTGTTTACGAGGGCCAGTCAAAGCACGACGAAACTTGGTTTGGGTTGCTGAGGGAGAAACGCACCCGACGGCACGAGCGGGCCGCCAACCCCCGTCCACCTGAGGCTGCATGTGCATACACCTGTCGTGAATGTGGCCGAGGGATTCAGTCCAAAATAGGACTATTAAGTCAGGAGCGCAAATGCTGTCGCGATCGCGATGCTGCTTAAATCATCTGTAATAGATGACAAGGCCTATTATTATTATTACACGCTAGGACAACGGCATTTACAGACAACCCATCCATTAGTGTATCCAACTCCAACTGCGGCGTAGCAATATACAAACTAACTTGCACAATATATATTTTAGAAGCTGAAAGCATGCGATGGCACCTTTTAGTGATAGCGTACTCTGACCACAAATGCGTATAGTGTGTGAAATCATTCGGCAAATGTGATTCGATGCTGATAAATGTGACTCAGAATAATTTCAGAACACAAAATTCTTAAAACTAGGCCATCATATAGTATTTGTATACTAGTAAATAAATTTATTCAGTGGCATAGTATATAGAAGACAAAAAATAAATAAATAAATTACATACAAAAATATCTAAAACTATGCGCCGAAATGGTCCCACCTCAGCATAATGCTGGCTCGGGAGCCAGTGCTGATCTTCCGGTGAGACCTTACAGATTTTATTAATTTTGTATCGTAGTGATAAAAGAATTCCAACTATTATTCGGCCAGTTTTTTCTTTGTTTAGGTATCAATTTTATGAGAAGTTGCACCTAAAATATTCGAAAGAAAACTGCTGAGATTCTTGCAAATACGCTAGCGAATGTGAATATATAAAATGTTGCGGATATTTGCGAATGCTAATACGAATATTCGTTACACCGTCTATTTTTTAGATTCGTCTTTATTGTTTGAGTGACATAGGCTTTATATTTTGCATTTCCTTTTTTTCATAGTACGAATGACAGACTTATTATAATTTTGTTTAGTATTCTACACAATTCTTACACATACTGTATTTTTATTTTCCAGAACAAGCTGCGAAAGAAGAAAGTATATATCGCCATAATACTCATCGTGGTCGTATCAATTATTTTAATAATCATATTCGGGAGATCGTAAACGGTGCCGCTAACGTCCTTTTGATAATGTAATCTATTGTTAATGATTTAAATAAACAAATTAGTCTCATTATTGGCACTAAATGGCTTAGACGAGAGCCAGACGCGTCTAAGAACATTTCTTTCTACAGGTGTAAAACATAGAACTGATTAATATTACATAATATATACTAATCAATACAAAATAGGGGCCACTAAGTATTTAAATAGTAACTAGAGATGGGTAAATCTGGAGTTGAAACGACGGAGCGGAGTGAGGCAGGTGCTAATCAGCAATTCCGGTATGACTTAGTTTGATGGATTCAGAGAAGTCGGAACAGTCGCTAAGCGGGGTTGGTACCGTAATCGGACCCGGATTTATTGATTCGAATCACTTTGGTGTCAAAATTACCCATCTCCAATAGTTACGTGAAAATTATATTAATCAGTATTGTTTTTATAAAGTAACATTAAAACAAGTCTTTTGTTTTTGTTTAGGTTAATAATCGTTTAATTAGGTCCATTGCTAACAGAAGCTCTCCGCAAAAAGTGGTCTCTGTTTCGTATTAAGAAGTATATTCATTTCTTTTCTGGCATCGTCAACGCAAATCAAATGACACATTAAAGACTTGAGTACTTACTTGGGTGTAATACAGAAATTTCGTCTAGTTTGTTTGTAATATAGGGTGAATGTAAGTCGTGAAACGAAACGATACTTTCTAAGCCTAGTCACGATTGCGATTAACTTTTAGTATGAGGCTAAATTCGAAATCATAAAAAACTAATTCTTCATACAAAACGTGAATTCAACCGACTGTTTGAATACGGGAGGCCCAAAGTTTCTTTAACGAATTCAATGTTGGTCCTATATCAAAAGTTTGTCGTAATCGTGACTAGGCTAGTAGTAGAGTGAAATGTTTCGTTTCCCGCCTTAGATTTCACTTCGAATAATTAGACACACGAAATAGTGATACATGTTGGAGATCCGAGGTCAAAATATAGCGGTAGTTATAAGAACAGTTTATACGAGTCTGCCACAGCCCTCCCAGAATCCCATCTGAGGTTTTTTACGTTTCTAAGAAGTATTATGTCAGATGAAGGAGATTTCCTCTGAGATTTAAATAAAAAAGATAGGACATTTTATTATTAAAATATATTGGTATCTTCCGGTGTTTTCTTTTTAATTTGTATGTGATGATGATAATGATTAAATCGGGTTATTTTGAGATTTACAGTACCTACGTCTATATTTATCACAATTTTTTATTTAGCTTTCAGAGTTATTTAATATTTATAAGAAATATAACTTTATTATTAATTTGTAATCAGTTGTGTATAGTAGGTTGCAAAGAATTAAAAAATAAAGTTTATTAGTCACCTCTGGGTTTAAATCATTAACAATACGAAAATAATAGTTATGCCCTTTGTATATTATAATACTATATACTGTAATTGTAAAGAAATGTTATTCATTTGCGTACCCTTTATTTGACGCAAATATTTATAAATGTTAGTATATGTGTTTTACAATGTCATTTACATTCATATACATTAATGGGACTTAAAAGTTTTCGTAAATTGTATTGCAGTACCACGTTTGTGAGTTACAACAAACTGACATCGTCTTGAACCTAACTATAGCCATGCGACGTTCAATATCCCCAAAAAAGCGGCCAAGTGCGAGTCGGACTCGCCCATGAAGGGTTCCGCAGCCGTTTATGCAAAAAAAATGCACTACAGATGAAAAAAAATACGATATGAAAGAAACACTAACAAAAGAGCGTATCTCCCCGGCACTTACGTCCTTTTGCTAAGAAGCGCAGTTTTTTGGTAATAACTTAAAAACGGTATGTCCGATCATGTTGAAAACAATTTTCGTTGGAAGTACTTATTAAGCTTTATATTTGTAAATTTTTCATATTTTTGAACATACCGTTTAGAAAATAGAGGGGGGGGGGGGGCAAATTTTTGCTACTTTCGTAGCGAATGTTTCGGAAAATATCATCATTTTTTTTTTTCTAGAAACCCCGTAATTTTTTTAGAAGTACTGTCGAAATATGTGCCACACATTGATATTTTCTGAAAAAAAAAACAGTTTCGGTTACATTTATCGAGTGCCCGCCCTGGAAATATATATATATTTTTTTATTTAACTATCAAACTAAGTAGCGGTTTACACACGACACCTATGCTCCAAATTTCATCAATGTACATCTTATAGTTTTTGAGTAAAATGCCTGTGACATACGGACGGACAGACATGACAAATTTATAAGGGTTCCATTTTGGCTACGGAACCCTAATAAAAACGATCTGACAATGTCTAAGTTCAACTGTGCATCCAGCATGGGGCCATGACTCCATATTGGACTTGACTGGCAAGCAGTAGAAAATTCTATATTTTTTCATGGTTCGGTTTTGTGCATCGTAAATGGGCGGTATAGGCAATGTCTAGCCTGCCCGATGTTACGTAAAAAGGACATGTCGCCGAAATATTAAAAATTTTCTTATAATGAATTTCAAACCAAGTTGCACGAAGATATTATTGTAATAATTTCTTACTTTAATGCAGCAACGGCCTCCCCGTGTTTTTTAAATCCCCGTAGTTATGTTTTAACACGAAAAAATAGAAAGTTGCAGTGGGACCCAGCTAGATTTGGTACAAACGTGGTACAACGATACTTGTGTTTTCATTATATCTGAAGTCCCAAATCTAGGAGAACATTTAAATCCTTTTTGCAATAATTAAATGATATCTGCTTATTGGATATACGAAACATACAAATATTGAAAAAAAAAACCCATATAATGAAGCAGTTGTATATGTTAATACCGTAAGGATTTCAATTTCGATTTAACTGTGCAATAAGACCGTACACTTCTCTATTACGTTATCTTTTATTGCGCGCTGCACTGTCAATGGTTGAACTATGAATGATACCCTTATTTGAGATTATAAGATTTATAAGAAATATGTTTTTTCAAACATGCAATGAAATATTGATGTTGTGTTCCTTATAATAGGCTGCGAAGTATGACGTTTCAGGTGCGGCTAGGACAAGAGGTCGTTAATGGAATTTCATACAAATCATGCAGGCCTAGGCCGGCAAAGTCCTCTTTTTTATTTACGTTCCACATAAATTTGTGGCACAGGCATCATGAAATTCTGCTCACTATGCGAATAAAAAAATAAAATTTTGATTTTTTGTTGTTTATTTCACTGCATATTTGAAAAAAGCAAACCGCTTTGCTCGGCCGTCTATATGTCTTCGGCCGGCAACCCCTCGTCCCGGCCTCTGTAGTAATGTACTATTACTACAACGCAATATGGGCGGATAATGACCGCATATGGCAATTAGAAAGGGGAATAACTCGTGTATAAGACCTAAAAACATTTACGAGCTAAATTCGTTGTTATTTTAAACATTATTGCCGTCCCCTCTTAATACCTGTTCGTGCTATGTATGATTACGACGTCATTGCAACAGATAAGGTCTTCGGATCTGTATGATATTCTGTGTTGCTGTTTATGTTTGTTCAAACATCCTCACATTTCTTCAACGTCTACGAAACGTATACTGTCCCTACATAATCCATTAGACACTAGATCTGTCTAGTATCTAATTGATTTGGCATTAAGAAGCTTCACTTACACAATTAGCCGATAACATAGGAAACTGCGAATGTAGCAAAAACTTGCTACGAGCAGAGCGCCCACCTTACATGTTCACAAACAATTCATCGTGAGTTTTATATATATATATATATATAGGCTAGTAAAAACAAAACTACGCGTAAGCTATATAGTCCATGTCCGCGATCGTGTCTAGTATATTGTACACTGGAATTCTCTTCTTGGAATAGGAATCGGAGCTAAAGACAAGTTCATTCGCCTTTACATCAACCAATGACGAATGCAATAGCAAAACTTTGATTAGCTGGAAGTAGATAAAGAAATGTTGTCTAATTCGACCATTATGAAAACCTACAAATCGTGTCATTGATTCAAAGGCAGTCAATCGAACTCAATTTACAATCTCCAGTGTAATGTATAATTTTGTTGGTATGCACACGCAAATTTGCACTGGACAAGACTGGGATTGTTTTCGCTAGCATATTATCTTCTAAGTGATCTTTTCGCTCGAAAATTAACGGTCAAATAAGAGATTGAAGATTGCTTTGTAATTCAATAGACTAAATTGGCCTTTTTTAGGTTTCTTTCACTTCACTTATTATAGTGCATACTTTTAAATACATTTTGAGTCAAAATGCATCAATACATTGTGACAATTCGAATTCGATAGACTAATCTGTCAACTGTCAGATTATTCTATCGAATTAAAAATCGGACTTTAGGTTCTGATTATTCAAAACACCTGATAAAAATATAGTTTTGTTAAAGTTAACCTTTCGTTTGCATGACAAATAAAAAACAATACAATTAAAATAGACTGATCGGAAAATCTATTCTAAATAGATTTAGTAACTAGGTTACATAACAGCAATCACCAAATTAAGTACACAAAATAGCAATTAAAAGTTTTTAGTATTTAGATTCGCATTTTAGCGGACAGCCTTCCGCGTACATATAAGAATAATATAAACAGACATATTATCCATGGACTTTATATACAATGTTCGTTGTCGTTGCTCCTGAATAAATAAATTATTATATTGACTTACTGCATCTATAAGAAATAGTTTCGCATAGTATATGAAGTGTATGGTTTTGTTCGTTAGTGTAAGTTAAAAGCTTGTAAGTTCCCACACCAGGTGTCGCCACTTATGACTGTGCCTTATACCTCCGTGGTTCTGTTCTAAAGGAATAATGATGGTGGCATCTTGTGCAATTTTTGATACCGACACAGAACTGGAAGGAGCTTCTAGTTTTTAGCCTCTTTTGCAGAATTTATGTTATGTTACTTCCAGCCTGGGAGTTGCATTACTGATAGTTATGATAGCTGATATACCAACTTCACATGAGTAGCGTAACATTATTTTTATGAATAAATTCACCAGGTAATTCTTAGAAGGTAGATCTCATTACAACTGCAAATTGTTTGGGAACTGCACGCCAACAACTGTTATCGCCTCTGAAAATTACACGTAGAATCAATAAAATTATTAAAAAATCAATACGTTATCATTTAAAAAATTTAATGTATTTTCAATGTCGTGGAAATGTATATAAATGTTGTTTAGATGAACTTTTATTTAAGTATTATTTTATTATAGTTTCGAGCCCATATTTCAATTTTGTAGCAAAATCTACTTGTTAACTGTCTATTAATTATTCCGTTTCTAATTTAATTACATATTTTAGATAGTAAGGTCCGATATCCTTTTGGTAGGACATGACACATCACATCAGTTTCGATGCATAACAGTGAATAGATGACGCAAGTGATTCTTACAAGTTTACCTTAATGTGATTCACTAAAGCTTTTTACATCTATGTTATTAGGTGATGCACTTTCAATAATCGTCTAATATTTAATTGGAACTTTAAGTTTTCTAAAGGTGTTCATATATTTTTTCTTAATAGTACTCGTTATGTGAACTCAGAATCTAAAGGTGGTTTATTTTTATCTCATATTGTTTTTAGATATCATTTTTGTAATCCTGGATGTGACATATGTCCACGACAGTCGACTGTGTACATTTTGGTTTATATGAAATAGCAAGAAAAATTCCAAAGTTACGAGGGTTGCTACTTATATATCCGGAAACAAAAAAACAAACAAACGTACACGGCTGAAAATAGTTTTATTGTTTTTCAAAGTATTCCCCTTGATGATCTATGCACTTTTGCATTCGCGTGAACCAATTTTTAAAGCACTTCTGCCACTCCGCCTGAGGTACCTCCATAACGTGTTGTTTGAATGCGTCGACAGCATCTTCAGCGGTCGAAAATCGTTGACCGCGTAATTTATTCTTTATATTTGGAAATAAATAAAAATCGTTGGGTGCCAAGTCAGGGCTGTACGGCGGATGACCCGTTAATTCCACATTTTGACCCTCCAAAAATAGAGTTGTTTCGCGTGACGTATGACAGCTGGCATTGTCATGATGAAGAATGATTCTTCGTCGCTGGTTAGTTTTACGAATTTGTTCAAATACTTCCGGTAAGCAAATGGTCGTGTACCACTCTGAATTAACCGTTCTACGGTTTTCTAGTGGCACTGTAGCTACATGGCCATTAATACCGAAGAAGCAGGCTACCATTTGTTTCAATGTACTTTTTGCACGAGTAACTTTCGTAGGGTTCGGCTCATTTTGAAACACCCATACCGTTGATTGTTGCTTCGTTTCGGGATCGTATGCATAGATCCAGGATTCGTCACCTGTATAGATGTTATAAACGGCTTTTGAGTCACCACGGTTATATTTTTTTAACATTTTATTGCACCATTCGACGCGAGCATGTTTTTGCTCATTTGTTAAGTTGTGGGGTATCCAACGCGAACAAATTTTTTTTTACAGCCAAATAATTATGTAATATGCTATTAATGCTGGTCATAGAAATACCCAGAGTCGCCTCTATCTCGCGGTACGTAACATGTCGGTCGTCCATTATAAGTTTTCGCACAGCCTCGATATTTTGTTGTACAACGACCGATTTCGGGCGACCTGCCTTAACTTCGTCCGTAAGCATACTACGTCCACGATTGAACTCACTAAACCAGTGATACACAGTAGTTTTAGATGGGGCTTCATCACCAAAAGTTGAAGTTAGTTGATCTATGCACTGTTGTTGCGTTAAACCACGCCGAAAATCATAATAAATCATAGCACGAATATTTTCACGAGTGAGTTCCATTCTTGCTGCGAGATGACATTTAAAACCCGTCAAAAACAAAACACGAGCGTTAATAAGGAAGAAAAAATATACCTTATATACTTAAAAAAGTTCAAATTTTACCATGGCGGTCAAATATGCTATTTAAGAAGATTGTAATCCCGGTTTCCGGATATATAAATAGCAGCCCTCGTAGAGGCATTTTTTTCAAATATTCTTACTAATTCATATAGACCAAAGTAGACATGTATACAGTCGATTGTGGTGAATAAATGTCACATCGAGGCTTTAAAAAATATATCTAAAAAACGATACAACATAAAAATTTACCATTTGTAGATTAGTGTCCAGGTAAGTATACTATGGTGCAAAAATGTAAAATGTTCACTTCTGGAAAATTTCACGTTCCCAATTGAAATATGTATCTATACGTGTAAACTAAATCGAACTCTAGCCGTACACTAAATTCCGTATTGCGATATTTATTCACTCTGATTTGTGGCATCGATTGCATACGTAAGTAGCTGACGTGGTTGTTATATATTGTTTATACTTAAGGAATTAAGAATATATATCACTTTAATTTTTAGACATACTTATTGCAAACAGCTGATTTTATGGTAGAATATTACAGCAGATAATAATAGTAGTTGCCCAAAGGATTTTAAAATGTACTTTTAGGTACTTCAAAGAAGGTAACCAAAACCTCAAGCGGTTCGGCTCATTTCGCCAATCAATGTAATCTTTTGTATATTTTGTATGATGCCACTGGCTGAATGACCCGAGTAACGTGGTTTTTTGTGTTGTTTTTTTTTTTCTTTTACTACCTTAAGAAACAGACTATAGGCTTGCGTAACTATGTACTGTCACTACAGTTCTAGGGTTGTCTTGAATGGGTCTTTTAAAAAATGGTTTTCATTACGACGACCATTTACATTTCTTCTGAGTAACGAAAATGAATTGGATTGACGATACCTATCGTTTGTGTAACAGAGACTAAACAGATTTTAAACTTGATTTTTTTAGGCGGTCCTTTTCTGTAGATCCTCCTGTAGCATAAATAGATTAGTCCTACGATTGTATTAAGTAAGCGTTGAAAGCTATAGTAATTACCAAAAATCAAAACAATGAGCTGCTCTGATGTTCAAAAATTCGTATTCTAGCGTCTCGTTCACTCAAGTATAGATCGCTATGAGAGGGTAAGCGACTTTTAATTTCATAATCCGGAGAAACACCTATAATATTATAGGCAGTAACAAACCGTTTAGGGAATCCTTGATGACAGGGGAAACATTATTTTGAGGGTCAAATTCGCCATGCTCTATTCGTTTTAATGGCTGGCGGGCCTGACATTGTCGATGGACAAATATGAGTAAGTTTTGATTAGAAAGTTTAGCAACTTGATGACTTCTAACATCTATTGTCAAAGATGTATCCTTGTCATTAAACTAAATTAGTACTACTGAACATCGCAACATGGCGAGGCCCGCAACAGCAACTTGTGGGGCTATAATTAGTTTCTCGGAAAGGGCTATAATGATTTTGATAAAATTTGGTAGTAGAGTTTCGCCTTTCAAGTTAATGTAGATCGGGTTCGACCCAGGTTCTAAAATATACAACAAGCAGTTACTCGCTTACGATTACAAAATTCGGAAAATTTCTAGATCAGGAAATTTATCACTCTTATCAGATATATAAACCCACTTAGAAACCTGCATTAAAGAATACTTGTACATCGACCGATGATTTTGAAAACATGTAAGTCGGCTCCTTACATACTCTAACGGCAGAGCGGGGAACAGACATTTAAATTGGAAATTTATCAGATAACTCCACACGCTCACACGTTTACATTTATTTTTAAAAAAACCGTTTGTGTTTTAAATAGGTAAATGGAATATTGAAAACTATCGCATACTCACAAGTAAAGTTAACAAATTTCGATTACATTATTTTTGGCTTTGACCATTCATTCATTTCAATAAAGGAGGAGTTTGTCAAGTAATCGCTGTTTGTTGCTCGTTAAAGGCTGCATGATATATTTTTTTGAATATAGTTTATTAATTATATTTAGCATTTATATTAAGCACGCTTTTTATTGTTTATATCGATATAATTACAGATAAAAATGAATTCGGGTAAAATATTTTTGTAACAAGCGTATTTAATATTGTTTAATGGATTAAAATTTATTTGATCTAGTTTTAACTGCTAAAACAAGCAGTTTTCCATTGAATCGATACTTGAAGTAAATAGGTACTTGTCTAACATTTTTTTTTTGTATATTATATCCGTAATCATCTATCATCTAACGGACGTGTGGGCGATTATGCTCTTTTGTAGTTTATCTTATGTTGTAAGGTTACTATGGGGCTACTACTTAATTCAGACGTTGCCAGCGGCATGTACGTCCAGGGGATTTGATAGATGACATAATAAATATGCATTTCTACTAGTTTAAATCGCTTTGCTTTCCATAGAGTTCATGTCGTCCATCTTGAACGGGCGACATGACACGCTGATGAAAAATCTTCATTTTAATAATTTAAAAATAAAACCGCGCCATGGCTTTAAACCTGGCAAATTGATCCTCCTGGACAGTAGCCATTAAAATTAGTACAGTTTTTAATGTTATCTATAGTTAGTATATTAAACTAAATTTTGCATGCAATTTATGGTGAACTTAAATTACTTGTGACGTCACGAAGAGTAGGTTCCGTCTTGTCACACTATGTCACAATTTGTGGAGGTTCTCCTCCCTTAACCCCTCCCGCCTCGCACCTACAGTTGGTGACGTCTGAGATGTGGTCGTAGAGCCTCCATGGAACAATATTCGAAGTTCGTATCGCGCCATCTCGCTCACTCAAATACAGTTAAACATGAGCGCGAGAGGGATGGCGCAATACGAACTTCGAATATCGAATATCAGAGTAGCCCCTCTGTATTGTACTGATATATAAGATTGAAGTAGGTGGCCATGTTTTGTTATTAATCTACTTAAATATATGCATATACGTCATAAAATGTTGTAGACTTTTATTCATTGTATGCACTCCTTTAAAGGCCGAGCCACAACGGATGCGTGGTGCGTGGCGTGCGCGTTGTAAAGTACGTACGCACACGTCTCGCGAGCAGTGTGTCATCTCTTATGAGGATTCGTACTTTACACACGCATTCGGTGTGGATCGGCCTTAAACCACTATAACGCAATTAGTGGCTTTATATTATTCTACATCCCTGTTCTACCTTTGGTAGTCATCAGAGTATTCGTGTTCAAGGTGAAATATGTGGAGTGCCAAAGGTGTTTGGAAAGGTAATGAAAAATGGGAATTTGTTTCGAAACCAATAAGAGCGAATTTCAATCTCCACACATTTTGCAAATTGAAGTGAGAATAGGTTTAGAGTCTATAGGATTTGGGCTAAGAAATGTCTGTTGTGTTCTTTTGCCTTTGAAGGCAGCCGAGTTTGGTGCTGGCCCTAGGATAAATAATCCGAAGTACTACTACTCATTTAGCAGTAGTTAAGAATTACCTAATTAAGGTGCATTGGGGTTCCTAATTTTGAAAAACATTTAAGTAATCGATGGTTAAAAGACGATGAACGTTGATGTAGCGTTTGATATGGTATAATTTTTGTAAATTA
Organism: Hedya salicella; assembly: GCA_905404275.2. NCBI lineage: Eukaryota > Metazoa > Arthropoda > Insecta > Lepidoptera > Tortricidae > Hedya > Hedya salicella. The sequence goes on along the minus strand of FR990096.1, from coordinate 11,583,857 downwards.
CCTTTTTGCAGGTAAAGATACCTAGTAGAGGTATGTACAGCCGACTACAGAGATATGTATCCACTTTTCACCTTAATGCATTGTAATAAGGTCCGAAAGCGGATACATCTCTTTGTAGTTGACTGTACAATACTGTAGCTTAATGGATCTAATGCCTAGGGTAGGGTACGGTATTATAAGCATGGCAAGAAATACCTCATTGTACCTGCCAGAGCAATTGCTGGCTTTTTTCCTTGTTTAGTTTGGCCTAATATCGCAAAGTAGATACCCATAATCGATACGATACAATCAAATATAATACCTAGCTGTAGGATTGCAATACTCGCCAGTACCTTATTTACGTACAGTAGCCCTGACCGGAGCTGAAAATAGCACATTAGCATTCATTTATGTGCAGAAAAAGTGCACAGGAACTCGATTTACATGTTGTTTGTTAAGTCTCGAATTAATTCCGGATACAGCGAAACTTCTCGAAGATTGAATAAAGCTCCGAGTAAGCTTATGCTATCTAAGTTTGTTTTTTATTGTGAGCTGAAAACCAGTAAAACTAAAGATCAGTGAAAAGAGTTTGACAAAATGTATAAACAAAAATATTTGATTAAATGATAGAAAGTTAGCCGCTTGAGTGTTGGCTAAGAAAGTACTTCTATCTTACTGAGAGTATGTTAATATTTGGCTTAGGTTGAAAATGGTTTAGAAATAAAATGTATTTTCTATTTTATCATTCATTAAAATTACCTTCCTTTTATTTCCGAAGAAAATGTTCACTACTCGCTTGAATAATTCCATAAAAAAACGACCTTGCTCGCGGAGTTGACTTAAACGGAAATGAAAAACGCTTCAGTCAGTCAGACAGAAGTGTCAAACAAACAACAGCGGATGCTGCACAGTGCAGGCAGTTTTTATTAAATTAATTTACTTTATCAACTTTTGTTTGAGCTGAATGTTTTTACGAAATATTTTGGATCATTCTACCGATTATTATAAATATATTCCATGTTGTTTAAAGCGTTTAAGCGGGCCGCGTGAGTAAATAAATCGCGATGAATACCGTCTGTTACAACGGCGGTGGCGACAGGCTCATCCACGAAGCTGATCAGCTCATATCGTATATAGAACGAGGGTCTACGGTGCTGCTGTTCTATCCGCGAAAGAGGCCGGACCAGCGGACACTCTCTGTGAGGCGAGAGACTCACCAGGTGATATGGTATCGGTCGATGAGCGGGAACCAACAGAGACACGCATATGAAGGCGCGTTGGACATCCGGGACATTAAAGAGGTCAGAGTGGGCAAGTTCTCGAAGGACTTCGAGCGGTGGCCCGAGGACACGAAACGCCTGGAGAGCTCCAGATGCTTCACAGTATACTATGGGACTGAATTCAAGTTGCGATCTGCTTCTTTTGCTGGTAAGACTTCTTTTTAGTGTGATTCTTGACCAGCCAGACACCAGATTAGAGAATGATAAGACTTGACTGAATATAATCTATTCAGTGTCTTCATTAACACATGGATATGTTCAAGTTTAAGGGACTTATAATACTTATTTTATTTGTGGCTGAAAGGATGTTAACAACTTATGTCAGCCATAAGTAAAATAACTATTATCAGTCCCCTAAACTTGAGTGTATATTTCAGTTCAAAAATCTTACAAACATTAAGTTTAGACATAAGCTTCTGCATCAATGTTGACTTAGTATAATTGATTATTATCACATAGAATAATAATGCTTTAAAAATGGCCACCTGATACACTGATTTTATTCCGAGATATGCTGTGATTTGGTTATTTTCAAAGGTATCTAATTTTATAATTGGATTAATCAACTTTTTATGTACCTCGTGGCTATGGTTATGTCTCCTGAGACACTTTAAAACTCCAATTTTAAAACATATAAAGGCAACTGAAATATACTTTTCCAGCCAGTATAGCATATATTGGCTGGAAAAGTCATTTTTCAAGAGCCCACCTCGTGAGTATGTTGGTGGCCTAGATTATTAGCATTTTTCTATGTATCTCTATCACTATGGTCTCTTTGGTCACGGGACAGAGTAACAAGAAAAAGTTGGTCAAGCCTATTAACCGATTCTATTTGTTTGAGCCTTGTGCCATTTCAAAAGTTAGTCTGTTAGTACAACTTTTTATATAAAATAGACCCTTTCATAATAAACTAAGACTGTGCCAGTGATTGATTGGTGTATAATCTTGGAAACAAAACAACAGCAATTCTAATACTGTAACATTAAAGTCTAGTTCACAAATCCACCCTTTAGCAACTGGACTGGGGATAAATATAGACCGGAATGTTCATGGAAAATTCACAGCTTTGTTGTGATTTGATTGCAAATTTATACCTCACCAGCTGCAGTTATAAATTTAAAATAAACTTGCTTACATTTCAGCTCAAACGGACAAGGAATGTGAGGCTTGGGTAAAGGGAGTAAGGTTCCTGGTAGACGAGGCCATTAATGCTCCGTACCCACTTCAGATAGAGCGGTGGCTACGGAAAGAGTTCTATGCTATAGAGAACTCTCATGAAAAGTAAGTTTTGTTTCTAGTAAATGTAGTAAATTATAAATTTACACATATTTAAATTGGACATGATGGAGTTAAAACAATATATGTTTTGCATTTGGATTGTATTCTATAACTTGATGTTCTGAGTTAGTACTTGCAAATGGATATTTTACATCTATCTTCCCCTTTAAGATCATGCACACATGATAACATATATCCAACCTGACATCTCCATTAATGCTTTTAGATGCAGCATTGAAATAGGGATATCTATATATAACTATACTATTATAAAAATGTAAAAAAGAAATGTTTGTATGTGTTGTTGTGGCTTCGTCACGCTAAATCGGCTAAACGGATTTCAACTATTTTTGGTACACGAGTACTTGGGTATCTCCAGATGGTTATAGGATAATTTTGTACCCGATTATGCTAAAGAAAAAAAGAGGGGTTATTGGGACTTTTCCTCCTCCGCAAACAAAGTTGCGGGCGCCTTCTAGTATGTCATAAAACTTACAATTTTTCTATTTCTAAACAGTGTGTTGGCCATGTGTGGATGATACGTTATGTACCGCTTTCACTTGTTTTAAAATTGTGCTACAGATAATATCATACTAAAATAGCCTAATGTCACATTCAAAGCTCATAGTTGTATGCAAAAAATCTTGCATACTTGCTGAAAGAAAAGTTAACCAATAAACTTTCGTACAAAATTGTTTCATAATATCAATAACTAGAAAATGCCCGCAACTTCGTTCACGGAGGAGAAAAAGTCACAACTCTTCGGTTTTATTTAGCATAGTCGGGTAAAAAGTTTCCTATAACCATCTGCGGATACCCAGCTACCCGTGTACCAAAAATAGTTGAAATCCGTTTAGCCGATTGAGTCTGATGAAGTCACAACGACACATACAAACATACAAAAAGAAACAGGATTCAGTGACTGCCAAATAGTCCGTTACAATAGTCTTTTGTAAATATCTTCAATGTACAGTCATTTCAATGTCTGTTTGTGGTTTGTCTGGAAGAGATCGTTCGTTAGCGATAAGACCGCCTGTTTTTTCTCTGCTTATTCGAATGTTACTGTCATGTTAAGAGTTTATTGGTGGCGAAGTTAAGAGTGTATTGGTAATAATCAATTTACTACGAACTGTTAATTCAAACTCCATAGTAATAATAAGAAACGAAGTGACTAATGTAATTTCAAAAACATTAATCTCCTATTACTTAAAAGGAACCTTTAGAGAGGTTCTTGCTGCGGTTTCTTTATATCTCATATTCTGAGGATCACTTTCGAGTTAGACTTGTAATGATATCCAGCAGTAACTTGTAGTTGATAAGTTCTCGAAAACGTTCGCCATTTGCTATGAAAGTATGAAAATATTTCCGATACATAATGGAAGGATCTTCTGGAGAGTTGTACAACTGCGTTGGCATCAAAATTATTTAGTTAACTTTCCTCAAACGCGTTTTAAGTGTTCTATGGGATACAGATTCTATCGCAGTACGACTGCTGCAGGGTTCTATATGCAGTATAAAGTGTTGAATTCTCATACCGGTCTTATTGAGATGTTTATTCAATTCAAACGCATGCACTATGTAACTCGCGATATCCGCTTGTATAATGTATTGTATGCGATTTGCGAAGCTTACACCCTCTTGCCAAGCGAATAATGAATTTAATGTACTCATAATATCGATATATGTGCGCTATGCAGTTTAATACCAATGGCAAACAGCACCAAGATCAATGAAAGTTATACAACATTTAAGTATGCGTGAGCAATAAGGGGTTTTTGCTGTGTTTGTTTTTTCTGTGTTGGAATACCCTCATTTGTAATTTTATATTTGCCAACTGGAATGATTTCTATAGGTTACTATATAATTATATATCCCGATACATTAGTTGGAAATGTTTTATCATGATTGAAAGCAAAATCTGCAGCTATTATACCACATGCGATTTTTAAGGCATATGTTTTACAACCCTGTATGTGCATTAGCACTAAACTAAATATTTCGATTAAGTGTAGTTTATGAATACATGCCTAGAGTACTCGTAGTTTATGGATTGAGGGCCAAAATTATTTCCGTTCTATCTTAGGAAACATTTTTGCTCCTTATCCATAAATAAATCGTCTAGTGACTGCAATACGACCACATCCTAAAAAAACAATATTTTGCGAAATCACGACAAAATATTTTGATAGTTGTACGCGATAGTTCAATGGGTCTAAATCCTTTCTGTTTAAGTCGATCAAGGTGTAAAATTAGTTTTTTCTACTCGTCAACTATAATCTGATAATAAGAACTCCGCAAATCCTACTATAACGACGTACTTTTTAGATTGGATCATCGCTCTATACTCTATGGTCTATATTATATGTCACTGAACTATAATACCTATATTATACAACTCCGCGCTGAATTATAATGAATGTCAAAAAAAGAACGCGGTGTTTTGCAATTGTTTTTTAAGCTATGTTTCATTACCTGTAGTTTATGGGTTACCTACTCGTGGAAAAAGTATTGTATACAATAGTTATATAATTAGCTTTTTAAGTCTCGTACCTTACTTAGGCCACTCAGCAAGCTTCGTGGCCTAAACGCGGTACTCGACTGAAAAAGCATACATTATATAACGATTGCATAAAATACTATTTTAAGTCTCGTACCATACTTAGGCCACTCAGCAAGCTTCGTGGCCTAAACACGGTACTCGACTGAAAAAGCGTACATTATATAACGATTGCATAAAATACTATTTTAAGTCTCGTACCATACTTAGGCCACTCAGCAAGCTTCGTGGCCTAAACACGGTACTCGACTGAAAAAGCGTACATTATATAACGATTGTATAAAATAGTTTTTTTATTAGGGTCGTATTACATCCAACAATATCGCAAAATTCGGAAAATCGTAAATTTTGTTGTTTGGCCTTATTGCAGTCGCTGGGCGAAATGCGAAAGTGTGTTTGTTGATCTGCCATGCTATGACGCAGCAAGGGACCTAATCGGATCTACGGATTTACGTATTTTTTGCTTGTATAAAACATAGTCATAGTCTACTTTAATCTATACTATTATAAAGTTGTAAAAATGAAATGTCTGTACATTGAAGATACTTTCAGAAAAATGATTGTAACGGACTATTTGGAGGTCACTAAAACGAATAATATATTTTTTGGATTTTTTGTATGTTTGTATTTGTCGTTGTGGCTTTATCACGCAAAATCGGCTAAACAGATTTCAACATTTTTTGAAACACGGGTAGCTGGGTATCTCCAGATGGTTGTAGGATACTTTTTACCCGACTACGGCGACGAAAAAAGAAGGGTTATGACTTTTTCTCCTCCGCGAACGAAGTTGCACCTTCTAGTATTGAAATAAACGCATGGTTCCGCTTGGCCAGCAAAGTAGCCTTGCCAACCAGCGAAGTTGGTTTACAATATACTGTAAGTTGAGGGCCAATTAGCCTTTAATGTGTTCGGTGCTGGCAACACTCATTCGCGTTAGGAAGCTCGGCAGTAAATTCGTTAGTGAATCGGGTTTCTATTTGTTTCAAGGAAGCCTTTCACGTCCATCCTTTTCAATTATGCTTAATGTGAGAGAAATGAGTACTACCAAGTTTTGGTTCGATTTGTCTTAATGATATTATCGTGTCACAATCACGCGTTTGGACGTTGCGCCGATCCGATCGCCCGAAATCCGTGTTGCTACGCGTATCACACACTTATATCGGACGAGTGCGGCATGATCGCCGCGCCGACAGTGAACGTCCAAGCAGCGCGATACGCAGTCATGCCACGGCACGGTGATCTGATACGGACAAATGATACAAATGTGGACGCACCTTATAACGAGCTCAGAAATAAAAATGGGCAGCGTTATGCTATTCAATGTTAAAATGACAGGCGCGGATTGTGCCTTTTTTAAAACACTGATATGTAAGAGGGGTCTAACTCGATAATGGCATGTGCAACTGTGCCGAAACTTCGGAAAACGAAGTCAATTAAAACATACTCCGTTTGGTCGTTATATCCAAGTTTATTTAGCTTTTTACGTCTATATTTCGGTGTTTATTAATGTAATTTTCACATATAATTCTAGAATCACACTGAAGGAAGTGAAAGCATTCCTGCCGAAGATAAACTGCAAAATATCGACAAGCAAACTGAGAGATATATTCCAGGTAAATACTGTTTTTACGAACTTGCAACGTTCGTATGTAAGTTGTGCTTTCAAAATTTGCAAACTATTTTTCAACCTCTACCTGGCATCTGAATGAGCTGAAATATAGTATACCTTCGTAACTTCGATGGCAATGAAATATTACGACACCATAGAGCTGATCTGATGATGGAGCCGGATGGTGGTCATAGTAACTTTGTAATAAAATAACGCAATCCTACCGATTTGGCCCTTTAGTATCGTCTCGGTGATTAGTTGATGGATTCAAAGAAAAGTACAGTATAGCAAAAAAAATGTTAGAAAAAAAACATTTTTAACCCCCGACAAAAAAGAGAAGTGTTTCAAGTTTAACGTATCTGTGACTCTGTGACTATATCTGTCTGTGGCATCGTAGCGCCCATACGGATTGACTGATTTGAGTGCGGTTTTTTGTGTCATAGATAATTTTATCCCGAGTGTTCTTAGCTTTGTTTGATGAAAATCGGAGCACTCTTCTCCAAACTATTCAGATTTTAGTGGAACAAGTGACCGGATCTCAGCCAGTATTGAAGCTAGGAACTCCAAATTTTTTGTTACGAGTATGTTCATTTGTGTCGGGGGGTTTTTTAAATTTTAATTTTCTATAGTTTTTTGCAAGTTTTTTACAAATGTTTGTTGTTTTTTCTTTCATTATTGCACGCCTGAGTAATATTATTACCGGCTTGCATCTCGGAACATACCGTTACATACTAACTAGATATAAACCTACTGCATTTTAACTGGTAGGTATCAAAATGAGGTACAATTCAAATTGTTGTAAAAAGTTTTTGCACAGCAGGACAGAATTATCCAATTCGCGTGGTTCCGGCATTATAGGGAGTAGATCATTTTATATTCTGGAAGGGATTCCCTAAGATTCGGATATAGTGGCATCTTCTAGCTAGGAGCCATGTAGTATAAATTCCTCGTCCTTGAATTCCTAGACGACGTCTGTACATGTACAGGCGTCAATGGGCACTGAGGGGAATTACGGTGTGACCTGATGCGTGGGTATTCTATACGAACTTATACAGTGAAGAACGAGTAAAATGTGTACCCTTTTTATAAAAAATCCATGGAACGTTTTTCTGTTACTTTTTATCTCGGGTGTATATTCTGTTCTGTGTTGTGATACCGACAATTTTTAAATTCCTCGTTGTTCAAATATGTAGATGTTCACTTGTTCTTAGGTATAACCTGACGATCGACTGTTTGCAGGAGGTGGACACGAACAAACGCGGGGAGATCAGCTTCGACGACTTCTCGACGTTGTACCACAAACTTATATTCGACGAGAATGTAAGTATACTAAAACAATAAATTCATGTTGGTGTCAATCAATTTTATTCGTTATCTAGTTGCCGTGTTTACGCCTCCAGTTACTCTTGATAACTACGATTTTAAGCGATATAGAGGCTACAAAAATATTTTGTTGTAGCCAGTGTACAAACGGCAACACACTTAAGTGACCATCTTTAGGCCTTATTTCAATGACAATAAAGTATATTACCATTTTTCCAAATAACTCTGTTACTATTGTCTCCTGGGTTACGGACCAACATAACATCATCATATATTTAAGAGCTAGACTCTTGTCGATGGTGTAACTTCCAGCTTCTACATTCCGCTATTTCTTTTACTTCTTTATATGATTAAACATTTATTTTTTCTTTTATTTGCTCCATATATGTCGTTTTGGTCTTCATCGTTTCCTTTTCCCTTCTATTTTTCCTTCTATTATAGTTCTAAACTAATTATCGTGACTTAAGATATGACCTAACATTTTTCCTCTCTGAACTTCTGTTTTTCTAAACAACAAAAAAAATGACCCGCCCATTATTAACTACGATCACACACCGCAACACGCAGAGCAGAGCCACAAAATCACACATACATGAAATACAATTATATAGCAATCATTCCTAACAAATATTATAATTTATTTAAGTGTCAGTATTTTGTACCCAAAGTGGAATGGAGAGTGCCATGCTCGGAGTTTCCTTGATAATCTGCAGGCAAACCAAACTAACTGCCTCAAGAATATTTAAGCTTAAGTCGCAGGGGGCATATAGCTTGTAGAATCAACAGCTTTCTTTCTTTTATTTCTGCTCTAGTGGACAGATGTTCTCAAGTGGCTTCCATGACCCGGAAACCTGTACGGAAAACTGTTGTTGCGTGACAAATGCTGTCTATCTCTTTCCATTCAATACAAGGTAAAAGAGACGGATCATGCCGTGCCTCGCTATAAGCAAAGTTAAAGTTTAGACCAGCAGTGAATATTTCGGCAGAGCTGACTGACGAGGATCACCCAAAACACAACATTTAAGAATCGTTTTATAAGCTAAACGATGATCGTTTATAAATACCCTCTCCCACAGAATGTTCACGACATTTTCGACAAGTACTCCCTGTACTGCGCTAACGGTACCACGATCACGCTACAAGAGTTCCAGAAGTTTCTACTGGCTGAACAACATGACCGTATGGGCGACGATGAAGCACGCGCATCGCAGTTCATACGGGACTACCTGAAGGACCCACAGAGAGATTGCTATGAGCCCTCCTTTACTCTGGTCGAGGTGAGTGGGTGTGACTAGAATTTCTAGTTGGGTTTGGGTTTCTAGAAGATTAACGACATATTAGCGCCCTTTCAGTTCTATCGGTACTAACTGAAGGATCCGCAGAGGGCTTTCTATGAGCCCTCGTGTACTCTGATAGAGGTGAGCCCTTGCAATGAGAATTTCTAGATGGGTTTGGGTTTCTAGTAGATTAAAAACATGTGAGCGCCCGTGCAGTTCTTGCGATACTAACTGAAGGATCCTCAGAGGGCTTTCTATGATCCCTCGTTTACTCTGATGGAGGTGACTCCTTGTGATGACAATTTCTAGTTGGGTCTGAGTTTCTAGAAGATTAACAACATATTAGCGCCCTTGCAGTTCTATCGGTACTAACTGAAGGACCCACTGAGAGGTAGCTATGAGCCCTCCTTTACTCTGTTCGAGGTGAGTGTGTGATTAGAATTTCTAGTTGGACCTGGGTTTCTAGTAGATTGAAAACATTTTAGCGCCATTGCAGTTCTTTTAATACTAACTGAAGGATCCTCAGAGGGATTTCTATGCGCCCTCCTTTACTCTGATCGAGACGAGTGACTAACTCGTCAACATTTCTGTATCGTCGACTGTCCAGACTTGTGATTATTTCTATGTCGTCAACTTCTGAACTCGTTCACTTCTTTCTTCAAATACCAAGATGCTATGCAGCGAGTGTTACAATTAAATTCTTTGCAATTTGTATTGATGAATTTAAAAACTCGCTCGCTTGTAACAAATTAACGGATAATAACGGGTGTCCCAAAAAGGACGCAAGATTTCAATTTGCCGTCATGTTTGTATTTTCGTGCTGGCAACCCTAAAAAAAACTATTTGACAGCTGAATGTTTATGGTTTGTAAAGATGGCGGGTTATACGAAAGATCAACGCGTTTTTATTATTGGACAATATTTCAAAAGTAATGATAGTTTGGCGGGTACGGTTCGAAAATTCCGTGCAAAATATGGTCGGAATATTGACTTGACTTCATCAACTGTGAGCAGAGTAGTTGCAAAATTCAGGGAGAGTGGATCAATTCAGGACGTTCATTCCACTGGTCGTCCAAAAACAAGCCGTGCAATTGGCAATATTGAATCAGTGCGTCAGAATGTCTGTGAACATCCAGGAACATCCATTAGGCATCGTGGACAAGAGTTGCAAATTTCAAAAAGCTCTCTCCAGCGTATACTCACTAAAGATCTGCATCTCCATGCTTACAAAGTTCAAATAACACAAGAACTAAAGCTTCATGATCATACACAGTGAAAAGAGTTCGTTGAATGGATTATCGACCGCCAAAACAGGGTGAAGCTTTTTCAAACAAAATCATCTTTAGCGACGAAGCACATTTTCATCTCGATGGCTTTGTTAATCGTCAGAATTGCCGCATTTGGGGCTCAGAGAACCCACAAGTGATTGTTCAAAAACAAATGCATCCACAACGGGTCACTGTTTGGTGCGGATTTTGGGCTGGAGGCATTACAGGACAATATTTTTTCAACATGAGGCCGGTGAAGCAGTTACTGTTAATGGAGCTCGATATCGCGACATGATAACAAGGTTTTTTCTAGCCGAATTAGAGGATATCAATGTGGAAGCAATGTGGTTTCAACAAGACGGGGCCACTTGCCACACAGCCGGAGAAACGATGCAATTACTGCATGAATCATTTCGTAGTCGTGTGATTTCTCGATTCGGTGATCAGAGGACTTTAACGCCTTTATATATTATTTCAAGTCTAAAGTCTATGCCAATAAGTCCACAACCACTCAAATTCTTTAAAAGTGGAAATTTGACGCTGCATGCATCGGAGAAATTCAGCCGCATCTATGCAAAATGGTCATAGAAAATTTTGGCAAAAGAGTGCGTATGTGCCAGCAAAGCCTAGGAGGACATTTGCCTGACGTATTATTCCACAAATATCCCTATTTTATGTCTTTCAAGATTTTATGTACAAAAATATATAGTAACGAAAAAAAATGTGTTTTTCATCATCATCAATTTCAAAACTTGCGTCCTTTTTGGGACAACCTTTATTTAATATCTATATAAGATTTTAAATGTAACATCAGTAAGGACCCTTAACTTAAACTATTATTCAACAGTTTTGTTTATTATCGCCTTTTGGAAATATTATTGGCAAGGTTGGAAGGTTACTAGTAATAGCTCCAAACAGTAAGTTACTAGTAACGGGAATATTACTGCGGCACAGTACTAATGGACAACATTTAATTTTTTTACCCCGTAATTTTATCGAACTATCTAAAAATATTTGCAAAATAACGATATATTTTGTATGTTTAAATTATTTTTAGTTTTAGCCACTGACTTTATAAAACAAAACTAAGATTCTATAAGGGCCTAAGCGCAATTCGAGGAAGAATAAATTTAAAAAAAAATCTGCATCTGGTGGCTCATTGTGACAAGTGTCATAATTAGAGATGGTGAAAAGCGTTACAATTCAATTTCAACCACCGTGACTCTCGTACAAGTTGTAAAATAATCACTGTGATTTTGTTAACTACGACTACTTAACCCTGACTTGCCGCGTTTAAGTTACTTACTGTAATGTATTCAGATCATTATAACAATTTTACGGTGATTCTATCACACTTGTTGCTCACATAACCTACGTGATATTGTAACTTTCCGTCGTGACCAGGCACAGTTATACTTTTTTAGGCGGCCGATCACAGTGATTTTTTTATCGAGACGTTATTATTACCCGCCACGTAATTATGACACAAATGTAAACTGCCAATATGACACGTTAACACTTTTTTATAATTGCCAATAAAAACTAAATCAAAGGAATTAACATTGTACCGCCTACAGAGAATGTGTTCAAAGAGCCCATATCTATCCGTGATATTTCAATGTGATTACGTACGTCACTTTAAAAAAATGAAATGTTGTCTATTATAATATGGGAAACGTTAACTTTGTACTAATATTCGATAAACAGTTTCTCGATAATTCAAGGCTAAACCAGATTCAACAGATGCATATTGCAGTTTTAAACGGGACTTATGTATAATTCATAATGTTGAAAATGCGTATTAATGCCAATTGCAATTGTTTGATAACAATGCAGTACTCACATATAGGTTATCTGAAAAGTTAAGTACTTCAATACGTGAAGTCGGTTTAAAATAGAGACAACAAATACACAATAGATTATTGTTCAAAGGTACAATAGAAATGTACCTCAGTACCTTACATTTTTCCTTGTTTATGGCCTGATGTCACCTTGATCTTCTTTGTCGTCACACTTTTGGTAGAGCAGGCGTGGTTGTCACATCAAGGTTTGTGGCAAGCTTCACAATCCGTCGCCATTCCTCACTTATTGCAAGCTCTTCTCGTACGTTCGTGGGGTGAAGTTTTAATTTGGTCGTTCGAACGCATTGGTGATCTGCCCCGCGCTCTTGTGGCTTCACCACAGATGTGTCTTCTCGACTGACATGTTCAAAAAAAGTGGGAATACAACATTGGACGATGGAAGACAGACGCTGTTTGATACTGAGTTTTCGGTAAATACACGTTGGTTCGGAACTGTGTCCAAGTGATGCCAAGCATTCTTCTCCAGCATCTAAATTTCTAAAGCTATCTTCTTCTCGCTTCCTCTTAAAGTCCACGTCTCAACACCGTGGTGGGAAGCACTAATACCGCCTACAGCTTTACAAAAAAATACTGTTTCTAGAAATTATCACATAATCGAATACGCATGCCGGCATAAACTATTACTAATAATCATATAAAATAATAATAACAAACTTATAACACAAAATAACAATATTAATACATACGTAAAACTAACAAAAAATAATAATAGGGTCAAGTGGTACTACTACGTATTTAAAACAATTTAACGGATTATATCGCGTATATTATCTCATTTTAGTTCCCGACGTCTCGGAAGCTTTCCAGCTTTCCATGGTCACGGGTGGACTGAGAAAAGATGTATTTTCCTCTGTCAAAGTTACAATTGTTTTATTTCAATGAGTAATAATCGCGGAAACAGAAGAAAATATCATACTACGTATTTGTTAAACTAAGACGCTTCCAAACGCTGTATATAAATGTAATTGCGTTATCTAGTACCTACATACGCAGCACTTTCGTCTACCGTACTGCGCGCCCGCGCAGCGATGTTCTATGTACCGCATGCATTCTGCGTCAACCCGGTTAGTTGTTTAAATGTTACTTATTGCTTTTGTTAAAACCACCAGTATATCCGTAAACTATTTAGCTTACTCTAGTTTATTTTATACACTATAATGTATAAATTTATTTCTCATATAAGTGAATTTATGTTCTTCTTTTTGATAAAATAAAGTGGTTGGCCGCGTATTTCAGATCGGCGTGACTCCTTGGTACTGCGTTGAGATGTAGCCTCGCTCTGCATTTTCTATCGCTTATATAAAGGGAAGTGATTGTTCGGACTGATCCCGGCCGCGTCTTTCCACCATCTTCCCACGCGACAATATTTCCATCCTCATCATTTGCTGGTTGGCAGAACTGTGCGTTTTGCTAGAAAATTCCTGCCTCGCACGACTGAACTGTAGAATAAATTGTCGCCTGCAGTATATCCGGACCGATTTGATAGTATTCTACTTTCTATTTGTTAACGTGTTTGTCTCCAATGAGGTATGGTAGTGTTGTTTAGTCAATACAAATAATGTGACACTTACCGTCAAAAGTTATTTCTTAAAATTCACAGAATATCTGTGTACACTTATTGTACACTTTTAGCGATGTTAAAATGAGAAAAAAACTGAGGCAATATGACAGGCGCGGCTCCAGTATTTGGTTTAGGGAGGGGCAATTCTTCATAACGGGACTAAACGGGTAGTAATGTCACTATGACGATTTCAATAATTTGAAGTGAAACTTGATATTATTTGAGTGGTTCGGCTGTTCATAAGAGGAGCCGATTTGATCTGCGAGTCCAGTACCTAACATAAGCCGCTCTTTATCGCGTAATATTTCAAATACAACCCAAGCTGCGGGCAAAAGTCAATTTAAATCTAATTAATACAAGAATATGATTTAGCACAAATTGAAGATTTTGAAGTCGACATTGTTCAGTCGAATTTTAGACAATTACCTACGACGATGAGATGACATAGAAAATTATACAATGTAAATAAATAATACTTACGTACACTACCGCTCATAAGTATATAGGCAATCATTATTTTGTTTCAAAATCATAGCCAATAGACTCTTAGAAGCTGTAATACTGAGCCTACAAACAGTACCGGAAACATCTTTTGTAAATTGACAGTTTTAACTCTTCAATTATAAAAAAAAACTTCATTTACTGTTTCATACAAACTGAAACAATTTAGTATTAAAAATAGGTTTATGGATTTCTAACGCTTGTCTGCTGGTAAATAGAATGTTTACTTAGATTACCCTGGATACCATATTGAAGCACGATAAGTCAGCTAGATAAAAATGGAAACTTCCGCTTGTAATACAAGTTACAAGCTTTTGAGAAACGGGCCCCACGTATCAACGATTTGGTAGTATATATAAAAATTCTGTAAGTATTTTTTGTATACAGTTGTATGGAAACAAATAAAGAGCGCTAGTGTATGTACTATATATTCTCAACTTTTGCTTCATTTTACTTGGTGGTGTTCCCTGTGTGTGCTATGTCCACAGTTAATCGAGATGCTGTTCTCAAAGCACAATTCCATCTGGGACACGCGACACGACCACGTCACGCAGGATATGACGCGACCGCTCTCCCACTACTGGATATCTTCCTCGCACAACACGTGAGTCGCAATTCTAAACTCAAATTCAAATAATTTAATCCAGTGTTGAATTACATTCCATATTTTGTTAGTAACAAAGAATTATGATCACCATTAAATTTTCTGTAGTTTCCAAAGTGCCATATATATTGTCTCGTATGTCTATCAAAACCACAGACACTTTCGCCGTGCGTGTTCCAGTAGCCTTGTGAGAAACTTTTGACAAATTAATTTCAACTGTCAATAGTTTATAACCAATCATAGTCCGGCAATTTTTTTTTTCTTAGTGGATGGATAAATAATATATACAACCTTTGCAAAAATAGTGTTTACTCAAACTTAATACGAATTTTGGATACAGACTACTTTTGCTTTAAACATGAATATTGGGTTGGTTATCAAAACCAAATCAAAATAAGACGTTTTGGTTTCAAAAAGTGAGGGTGCTGTTAATCAACCTTGGTTTCGTTTGACGTTATGCTTCCATACTTATAAATGTTATAATAATTTGAAAAATAATAAAATAGATTATTTCGTTACGGATCTTGTTTATGAAATATACTCCTTAGCTCTGTGAGCGACTTTAATTTATAGGCAACTACTGGTATGTAGCTGTACGCATTCACTAATTCACAGGTACCTGACCGGAGACCAATTCTCGAGTGAGTCTTCTCTGGAGGCCTACGTGAGATGCCTGAGATCCGGCTGCCGTTGCATCGAACTCGACTGCTGGGACGGCCCTGACGGAACCCCGTTTATCTACCACGGCCACACGCTCACCACCAAAATCCGCTTCATGGATGTCCTACGCACCATCAAAGAACACGCCTTCGTCACATCAGACTATCCCCTTATACTCTCAATAGAGGACAACTGCTCCCTGCCACAGCAGAGAAGAATGGCTGGCGCTTTCAAAGACGTTTTCGGAGACATGTTACTAACCCAACCGTTTGAGAAGAGCGAAAGCATCCTTCCATCCCCGCACGACTTAAGACGGAAAGTCATCCTCAAACATAAGAAGCTTCCCGACGGAGTGGAAGAGAACTCCTTCGCCATAAAACAGGAGGAAGGCAAAGAGTTAGACTTAAGGAATACCATTAAGAATGGAATCTTATTATTAGAGGATCCCGTGGATCGGGAGTGGCATCCGCATGCTTTCTTTCTGACGGAGAACAAGTTGTATTACACAGAGAATTACAACACCCAAGTTGAAACTGACGTGGAGAGTGATGGCGAATCTGAAACCGAAAGCAACGCGTCTGTACCTCAGAACGAGTTGCATTTCGGCGAGTGTTGGTTCCACGGCAAACTGGCCGGGAATAGACAAGAGGCTGAGGATTTACTAAGGACCCATGCTCATCTAGGTGACGGCACGTTTTTAGTTAGGGAGAGTGTCACGTTTGTTGGCGACTACTGTTTGTCGTTTTGGCGGCAGGGCAAGGCGAACCATTGTCGGATCAAGTTGAAACAAGAGAGGGGCTTGACCAAGTATTATCTGATCGATTCGATTTGCTTCGACAGCTTATATAGCCTGATCACGCATTATAGGCAGCATCCGTTGAGGAGTCAGGTGAGTTAATTAAACTTGTCTGCTATGTTAATTTCGGCGATCGTCCCGTAAGCTCGAGCCCCTAATAGAAACGGACGGTGCAACAACGCGGGATGCCGAGTAGAAATCTTAATATAGACATGGTTTTATTCCTGCGATTTTTACTGCATAAATATTTCTATTGAGTGTAATTTACGTATTTTAAATTGACCCGGTAAAGCACCGTCGGAGCCGATCAATCAAATGGTAATCTAATATGGATCCTTCTCCTGTCACTGAGAGAGAGAGAGAGAGAGACTATATTTGACTCTTCAGTTCGATACTACATGTATGCCTAGTTAACTGAAAGTGTAATACGCAAACTGGAATTATGTTGACGAATCAGAAAGTGACATTAAGTGTTTCTACTGATGTGCAAATTGCGGAAACTTTCCGAAATGCTTAAAAAGGTCTTAAATCTAGTGTTAACTACATGTTTATAAGACCTTTTTTAAGCATTTTTAAGTATGTAAAAGGTCTTAAGTCTAGTGTTAACTTACCTGTTTAAAAGACTTTTTTTGAGCATTTTGGAAAGTTTCTGCAATTTGCACATCAGTGAGTGTTTCTACTGGAGCGTTAGTAAACTTTTGTGCAGCAAAACTTCTGCCAATCTGTACTGTTTCTACACTGAATTCGAGATAACAAGTTAATTCTGACACATTGCGCAACTATAAAATTTTACACTATAGAAATGTTGACAGTAGTGGGATAGTGACATTTTGATTAGTTGCGGGTGACAAAATAGTGAGTAGAACAAATTAATATTTCAAAGAGTTATGCTCGACAAATGTTGTCTATGCCACTGTTGGTGTGAAAAAATAAAAATTACACAATAAACTAGTAAAAAAAAGGTTTATTTCCAAATGCTTTTTAGGTCGCATGGTTAAAAACAATAAAATTAGGACAATAGACGCAACTTTTGTATTTGTCATCTAATAATATGATTTTATAATAAAATTGTTTAAATAACTAAAGCGTTCTAGCTTCAGAGGGTAGATAATTCGAAATCGGGCTCATATCATTGCAATTTTGGGACTTACGGTACAAGGTATTATCTGATAATATCAAATTGAATCACATATACTACTATGAATAACTATCGCAAATAATAATAGCATAAATCAACACATTCAAAAAGAACACATTCAACTCATTCTGGACCCCAATGTTATCGAAAATTTTAGTTTTTCGACTTCTTGCAGCATTAGAGACGTATCAGGATTAACATCTTATCTTGAGGTCAGTGTGAAATAACCTTTCTATTTATATTTTTTTAATTTATTGTTTCAAGTACCTTTATACAGGTGTACATATCGGCCCTGTAAAAGCCAAAACCATGACACAAACAAATATAATAAATGTCAACAACACGAAACTAAATATTGAAGCTACCGACTCGTACTAACCTTCCTATATATTTCCAGGAGTTCCTAATCACCCTGAAAGAACCGGTGCCACAACCGAACAAGCACGAGGGCAAGGAGTGGTTCCACCCGCATCTCAACCGCGCGCAAGCAGAGGAGCTCCTTCGCAAAGCCAACTGCGACGGTGCTTTCCTGGTGCGGCCCAGCGAGAAGGAGAACGGCTTCGCGATCAGCTTCCGGTAACCGCAGGAACTAGTAGAATAAACACGAGGACAAGGAGTGTTTCCACCCGCACCTTGACCCCACGCAAGCCGACGATCTCCTTCACAAAGCCAACTGCGATGGTGCCTTCTTGTTGCGGCCCAGTCAGAAGGAGAACGGCTTCGCGATCAGCTTCCAGTAACCGCAGGAACTAGTACAATAAGCACGAGGACAAAGAGTGTTTCCATCCCCACCTCGATCCCGCTCAAACCGAGGAGCTCCGTCGCAAGGTCATCTGCGATGGTGCATTCTTGGTGCGGCCCAACAAGAAGGAGAACGGCTTCGCGATCAGCTTCCAGTAACTCTAGGAACTAGTAGAATATGCACGAGGACAAGGAGTGTTTTTGTGTTTTTTGTAGAAGGACAACGATATACGATTAGCTTCGGGTAATTACGGAATGAAGTAACAGAACTAAGGCGAGGGCGTGCCAAGAATTTTCAAAGGAGCTCTTTGGGAAGCCAATTTAGTCTAGCGAGAAGAATGCTTTTCCGATCAGCTTTAGATTATTTCCTGGTACTTTTCCAACACACGCCAACTATTATTATTATTACTAACAGAATACTGCCAAGTACAAAAAAAACAATTGCTAGTGAAACTTATCTAGTATCAGGTTTGTTTTCAATGGCAATGGCACACAATGCGGTAAGAATTACTCTTGCATGTTTCGTCTAGGTACTTTTGTCAAAAACGGCTTTTGCGGGTAGTTAGTTCTAGCTTTTCAATCACTATCAATTCCTGTTGCATATTCTGAAGAAATGAGCACAATTAGCGTAAAGCTTGAGAATCTTAAAGAACGAGCGAGCGCAGCGTTCATTTTTGTCCAAAATTCCTACGTACATCTGTCTGTCCGACCGGCGGCTGTCCGGCTGTTCTCCACAGGTCGCATTTCTTAACCGACTATCGTGAAATTTTGTGATCAAGTTCGATAATTATATTCAAAATTTAATCACATTTCAGATGTTTGAGAAGTGCGAACTATTCAATTACTATTTATTTTTATCATCATCTATCCTACTATAAACGTGTAAAACTCTAATGCATGTACATTGAAGATATTTTCAAAAAAATAAGTGAGACCGACGATTTGAAGGTCATTGAATCTGGATCTCTGAAATGTGGCTTCATTACGCCAAAATGGCTAAACGGATTTCAACAAATTTTGGTACAGGGGTAGCTGGGTATCCACTGATGGTTATAGGATATTTTTTACCCGACCTACGCTGAAGCAATAAATAAAGCTTGTAACTTGTATTACAAGCGGAAGTCTCTATCCAACAATATAAATTAAAAATAAAACCGGCCAAGTGCGAGTCGGACTCTCGCGCCGGGGGCTCCGTACAAATTTTTACTTACCCTAACTTTATTACCCGGTACCGGTTGAGTTAAGTTTGCACCTGCTATCTATAGCATTGCATACAAATGAGGTGCAAACTTATCGCAGCCGGGTTGTTCAAATAAGATTTTCGCAAATTAAAAAAAAAATTAGCTAGTTAGAGACATGGCTATAATTTTCGTGTAATATTTATGTTTATTAATACAAATTGTGAAAATATCAAAATTTTCGATTGGTAAACTTCGGAGATAAAGGGGGGGGAATGGTGTTTTTTTTCACATTCTCCTTAATAAAACAAAAACTAATCATGATAAAAAAAATTGTTCAAAAATGTGCAGGTTAAGCCCTTTCATACGATACCCATGAAAATATATTTTTAAATATTTCCCGTGCAATACATGTGGGCTGACCATGTTAATAATTATTCCAAATTTCAAATAGCATAGTTTTTCAGGCGGACAGACAGACAAACAGACAGACAGAGTCGCATCATAAGGGTTCCTTTTTTACTTTTTTGGTACGGTACCCTAAAAAGAGACTTCCGGAGTACTTCAAATTGTCCTAAACTTGAAATTTGGTTTGAAGGTAGAACTCTAGCACAACCAATGGGAAAATTCTTTTGCTTTTTTGGCGTATATTTGGTACGGAACCCTTGGTGTGCGTGTGCGACTTGCACTTGCTCGCATTTTTTTACAGTAGTTCAATAAACATTCCAGGACAGAGAAAGAGATAAAGCACTGTCGCATAAAGCTGGAGGGGCGACTGTACGCCATCGGTACAGTCACCTTCGAAAGCCTGGTCGAGCTCGTCTCCTACTACGAGATCCACCCGTTGTACAAGAAAGTCAGGCTGTGGTATCCTATAAGCGATGATATTGTGAGGAAAATTATATCGGTGAGTATCTAAGTTTTTTTTTATGACACTGATGGTAAGCGATCACCGTCACCCATAGACAATTGCATCCCCAGATGAGTCACAAGGCCGAGCCTTTGAGGTGGGAGTACGCTCTTTCTAATCCAAGTCTTCATCTTCTGTAACTGTGTAAATGTCGTGGTCAGAATTTAGAATTGATCACTTCATGATGTGGTTGTATTTCATGATACATTAAGACCTGACGGCCTGCCGAGAAGTCGACGGAGCTTCGCAGGGCTCCTATATCTGCTCTGAGGGACACAACCTAACGAACGAATCTACCTTGTTGAAAAGCGGTGTTACTTTTTACTTAAGGGACTCCAGTCCACCGTCAATTCGACGGAGAGTAAGATATGTCGTGGCTACATCAAGAAGTGATCAATTCTAAACGCCACCAAGTGTATGTCACACTAGATACTGGTTAAATGGTATCTGCATAAATTGAATACCTCGATTATTGGGTATAAGCATAAAAGTGAGTCTTCTCAGAATTATTCCATGGCATAATTAAAATAAAGGAAACATTTTATTTCTCGGAATACTATATTCAGCGTGTTTTTTCCATACAAACATATTTTAAAGGCATACAGTGTCAGTGCTAATGAACATAACCTGATGTGTTTTGTAAAAAAAAATATTTTTTTCTTATCAATTAATTCAGCGCGCAATGTATTTGTAATAACTATCATGGACGTCACTGACTTTTGATTGAGGTACGTGTCGAGTACGACGTGTTTACATTACAATGCGGTTCGAGAAACCTTAAAAAATATATATAATTATCAACTTTTGATAAAACTGTTAACGCGGCTTTAAGATATCGTTTCTTAAAGTTTTTTATCGTATAAAATGCACACGGTGTATGTATTAATTGGGAACATAGGTATACATTTTATATTCTTTCGTCAAAGTATACGTTACGTGGAAACATGCTTGTTTATATTTATATCGTGTTGATTTTTAGATATATTTGTTTAAAACCCTGATGTGATATTTTTTCTCTACAAGTGACTGTATACATTTTTACTTTGGTCTATATGGATCAATAAGAAAAAAAAACAGAACATTGGCCGCTTATTTTTTTTTAATGTTCCTGATTTCCGGATTCTTAAAATGATATCTAAAAAACAATAAAGCATAAGAAGAAACCACCCGTAGATTCTGAGTCCACATAATGCGTGCTCTCGAAAAAAAAAAAATATTAACACCTCTGGAAAACCGAAACTCATTGTAACCAAACTATAATGTATCGAATACTGTAGTTAAATAATTTGTAAAAACGTATGTGAAAAGTATTGAAAGTTGTACTTTTACTTTACTAGTTATTACTGTTTTAATCTTTGCAGTATACTCGTAAATGTCAACAACAATTATAGATGTACTCGTAGTGCATTAACGACCGACATTTTCGTAGCCATCCGAAAATGCGTATTAAGCGATAAAATACTATGAGCAAAGCGCCCACAGGCCTGCCATCGAAAAAACTCTGAAATTTATCAGTCACTTCAAAAGTGAAAGATTGACGAATTTCCCAGTTTTACCGATGGCAATTCTGTGCGATATTTGAATATTTGTTTTTAATTATTTACTAATGTTCCAGGAACCCGACGACAGTTCAGTATACGGAACCCCTGGCTACATGGACCCAACCTCTTTCACCTCCAAGGTACGTAAGGTACCAATTTTTTTAATACAATACTATTTTACTAACCGGAATGTTAAATGTATGCCTCTCTCCTATAGATAAGGTGCTCTTTGACATTTTATGACAGGTGACCGGCTGTATGACGTAACGGTTTCGGTGAGACTAGTTTTAAGATTTAGTTGTAGTTGGCAATGTGTTGTCTCTGGAACATTCTTGAAAACCCTTGAACGGCACATCACTAGTCATGGCTTTAATCGTTTAGTGGTAGACCTAAAACGGACAATAGGGATGATGGCGGATACGGACATCAAAATTTTATTTAGTCCGTCTATTAAATAATAAAAAAATCATTGGACGCGAATTTTTTACATTTTTTAATTCATAAAAATTCAAATTTTCTTATTTTACTGGCCCTGCACCTTATTACTGTCTCTGTTTAACCAAGTAGTTGACTGGTGAAGGATACCTTTTGGCAATAAGTCCGCCATTTGTACATTTGCGACTGCAATAAAGTTACAATAAAAAATACTCATATAAATCGCATTAAAGTTTATTTGTTTGAGACTTCATAACTAAGTAAACTGTACCTAGGCGTGACGTCATTATATTTTGATGATATATAAAAAAAAATGTCTGTGATATTTTTTATTTAACTACATAATGGACTATTAACGCTTTCGTTGCCACGCTTTTCGTAGTGCTACGCACTTTTTTCTACATACGTAGAAACGCTTGGTATCAGTTACGAGTCTACAAGCAGAGCGCCCGCAAGGCGGGTTCCTCGTACTTAATGTGGTAATTAAAATTTTGTCATCAACCCTACTGTAGTGTAGACGCATGACTGCATTTGCATAAACGCCTCAAAACTGAATATATAAATATGATTCGGGTTCTAAAGTGCTGTTGGAAGTCAGCATTGCAGTAGCATCCACATTGATTACAAATCTGTATCTTTAACCTATTGAACGCCAAGCGGTGGAGCAATTTACCGTGCCACTGACGCCAGAGCAAAGAAGAGCTCCCAAATCAACAGGGATTGATAAATACTTGTAAATCATAGTTTTTGATTATAGAAATTTGGACGGCTGTGTCCAACGTGGCGTCAGTGGCACTACTTTTAGTTGTCAGCCACAGCCGTCGCTGGCAGTCAAAGGGATTTCATAAATCTCTCATGAATTTAATAAATTTAACAATTTAAACGCATCATTACCTCATATATTTTCTCATTTAATTTCTCTCAACTCTCATCATCATTATTTGAACTATAAGAAAAAAGACTCATTCAATCAGTTTTTAGTCTTTAAAAGCCATGATAACAGACAAAGTCACGGACATACATAGCCACAAAAACATGTAACGCCTCTTTTTCATCGAGTGTAAAAAGGTAAGGTGTATAAACCTATACAAGAGCATTAAAAAAGTATACCCCTCACTTTTTGTCTCAGATTATTAGCCTTTTTGGGCTAGTTTGACGCAGAACCAAGAGCACTATAGATGCACGAATAAAAAAAGTCCCAAGACTTTGCTCATTCAAAGTTTACTGAAACAGTGTCACAAATCTTAACTTCTTTTTTCGAACACATATTTTCAATTATCAAAATGGATAGTGCTCTTGACTTTGAGCAAAATTAACCTAAAATATGCACAATCTTACACAAAAAGGGGGTACACGTTTTTGTGAAAATGCCCATACACGTGATAAACAATACCAAGTTTAAAAAGGCCTCTTCAAGTTGAAATTGGGATGTTGACTGTACTCAAATAAAATTAATATTTTGATGCGAAATGACAGTTTCTACGATATATATTTACTTACTAAGCTGGCTCGGTGACCCAAAGAGGATCTTGGCCTCTGACACGAGAGAACGCTACTCTTCCCTTTTCTGCGCCACTTTACGCCTCTCGGGTACTCAGAGGGCGGTCAAATCTTTGAAGGCTTCATCGTTCCAGCGATATCTCGGGTGGCTCAACGGACGTTTTCCGCTGGCCCGGGCCACATACGCTCTCTTCACTGCACGATCGTCTCCCATTCTCTCCAAATGACCGAGTCAGTCGTGTGGCCTTGACTTCGCCAATAGGGATGAAATTTTATTTATCGCTTTTCTTAACAAAATATGAAAATACCGTAAAAAAGATTTCAAAGAGTGAAATTAAAATCGGCCCTGAAAATACGCATGATAGACGGCGATTTGACAGAGAGGTCCGACATGTACTGTTACGTCATAGTCCACTCCGGCCATATAAACTCCATATTAAATTCCATTTTGCTATAAAAGAGATAGAATGAAATGTTTGATGGCTTATATCTTGGTTATTTTTATAGTTATTCGAAAAAATATTTTTGTCTACTGTTTGTTACAAGAATGAGCTTGTAATAAAGCAAAAATAAAAAATCGCGCATATTCCCTATATGTTCGGCATCTTCACTAGATCTTCTTGTTCCCTGATCTTCCTGTTCCCTGTTGTTTCTCCGCCTCCAACTCCCGTCTTCATTCCGGATTGGTCCCAGAATCTTGCGCCAGATCTTCCCCTCTTCCACTAAGTGCTTGCTCTCTTCTTTCTGGGTTAGTGTCCAGGCTTTACACCCATACATCAAGATTGGCGTAATGACGGTTCTGTAGACACGAATCTTGGTAGGCCTACTGATCAGCTTGAACACTGGTGTAATATGATAGAAATGCTAAATAAAAAAAATTAGTTCGATACCTTGCGTGTAACTTGTTTTATGAGCCTTTAAAGTATGAAAATATAAATAACTGACAATACCATAAAATTTATGGTAACTTTTGCTACAAAACCGTTTAGATAAACGCAAGTTTAAACATAGCTGCAGAACGAAGTTCTTAATTTCCGCCATACACGTTCCTAAACGTGTGACGTCACACGTTCCTAGGAATTAGGGGGCGTTTTTTGGGAACGTCCAGAAGTGTGATTTTAACATTCTTGTATCTCGGTCAGTTTTTATGTGACTAAAAGTTTTTTTTTTACCAAATTTTTTATATTATTGAGATATTTCTCTATAACATAGTAAATGGGATAAGGACAAGCGGATGATGATGATCTTTCTATAACATACCACAGAAAAAAGTTGTCCAAAATTGTCAACATCCCAATTATATCTTCTTGTTCATACGCATGCTTCTTCGTTATAAAGTTTTTAAAAGGAAATGTCTGTACATACATTTATTATGATGATATTTAAAATAAAGATTGTAACGGAGTATTTGAAAGTCACTGAATCGAAGAATGATTTATTTTTATTTTTCGTATGTCTGTGTGTGTCGTTGTGGCTTCATCACGCCATATCGGCTAAACGGATTTCAAGTATATTTGGTGCACTTTGGTATAGGATACCTTTTACGCGATCACGCAGGATAAAGAAGAGGGGTAATGACTTTTTCTCCTCCGAGAATGAAGTTGCGGGCACCTTAAATGTAATACCGTATCATCAGTCTGATTTCAAATGCGGGCTTGAAACACCATAGTTGCTTATGTCTGATATGATCTGATCTGCCCCCGTATTGCCTAACGCGTTTGACGCTCGCAATCAGAATCAAGTGTCATGATTTTGTATGGGCTATGACAGTTGATTCCGATACCAAGTGTCAAAATTTCACCTCAAAACCCCCCTGATCTCTTTCCTAACCATGATTTAGATGTTAGTGAAAGGAAAAATGTATACAAGATAAAGTTAAATTAAAAAAAATGGGCAAAGTAAGTAATCAGAGATGCTTTTGTAGACATTATACTGAACGCAAAACGATCTTGCGATCGAGATCATACTGCTATCTCTAACAAGGTAGTGTTAAAACAGTGCGTTTTGCGTTGAGTATAGTACCGAGGTGGCGGTGTGATGTAAGCTGTAAGCGTACTATATTGCATAATGTGATGGTATTTTTCAAGCACTAACACTACAAAACGAAATTGACAGTTTAAATACTTATTTAATTTATTTTTCTAACTGGTTCTCCTTTATTGTTTGATGAATTACAGGACAGCATACCAACCATGAAAAGTTGATCCACCTTTAAACTGTATACTGCATACATAGTCATGATAAGGTTAAACCTCGTTTAAAAATAGGTTTACGCTCGATTTCTCCGTGCATTGTTAGTTTTAAACACCTAGTCAATACTTGATTACTCTTAAAAAATGGTCAATTTACTAACAGAGCTTGGTGGGATGGCGCCAGAGAATGGGGAAGGTCCTGTAATTTATTGTGCGGCTTGCTTTTCCTGTATACATTCATCAAAACTTGCGAAGTTGAATTGCGACTTTTCACATTTATAAACGCACTTGTTTTTCGACCAATACAAAATTTCTTGAACACAATGCAAGATGTTTTTTTTTTAAATAAGGCTTTAGTACAATGACATATTCTTAATCCTACGTCGCAAGTTTTTAAACATTAAGGCTGGAAACAGTGTTTGACCGATGGTGGCGCGATCGGTCAGGCGGGCGTAGCTATCGCTGTAGAAATTATAGTCGCGCTCAGACTGATGCGGACGTCACCGCGTATGCGGCCATACAAAACACGCACCGACTGTACGAGCGTATAGTCAACGGCAAAAGTAGTTGATAATTTTAGTTCCTTGTCACTTTCACTACTTTAACGCATCCCAATTGACACAGTATTGTTACCGCACTGCGACAAAGTGCGAAAATGATTATCTACTTATGCTGTTGACTGTACCATCGGTCGAGCACTGTTTCCAGCCTTAAGCTATTTTGGTTTTTATACACTGATAATTTGTGCTACAATAATTGTTTTTTTGTATGGCTTATTTCTGCAACAAATTTTTAAATGGCGCTCATTTTACTGGGTTTTGGTAGCAAAGTGAAATAACCGCAGCTGGAATTCAATGAAGGTGTGATTTTTTTATTTAAAAATTACGCACTGTATCGATAAATATTATTTTTAATTATTTTGATTTAAACTAACACGATTTCCACTCACTATCACGACACAACGAACGGGGCTTAATCGCGTATAACGAGAGGTAATTAAATTAAATAATGTGATAATTTAAATTTATTGTTTATATCGCTGTGGCTTCATAACGCCAAAACGGCTTAGCGAGTTTCAATTATTTTTAGTACACGACCTGGTCATCCACAGATGGTTAAAGGATACATATCTCGCGTCTTCCGACTACTGTCAAATAAAAAACAGTTTTATATATGTTTTCTCTTCCGATGACGAAGTTGCACCTTCTAGTTGAAAATAAATTAAGAACTGTGTATTTGTAACATGGTTAAGATGATTATACAAAGTCATTGTCGGAAAACATGAAGAACGACCCATATAATTCCCAGCGCGGTATACGAAATCAAGATGGTGAAATTAAAGCTTTAAGAGTCAGTTCTACTTTTGATTCAAATTGAATATAGTTTTAATCGTCACTCTTCAGACAGAGCAACGGTTATTTCATCTCAAGTTTATATCTAAGATCCCTTACACACCATTTACTTATTCACGAGTTTCATACCTGCTGTAAATACACCGATCGCGTTTGAAAAGTACATCTTGCATGCTGAGACTAAGGCTGTTATTCAACCAGAGCTTAGCTACGCAGCGCTGTGCGTAGGAAAATTCCCCTAATACGAGTAGGATTACTTAGCCTCGCTCGATGCAGCTCGGTATTGGTGGATTTTTTCCTCGCACTTAGTTCTGTTCAAAAAACAGCTTAAAAGGCGCCATTCTTACCTAAATATACTGCGCATTTTTAACATGTTCGCGTACGGTGTGTGCAAAGACTTGAATAATATAAATATAATACATATAAGTAGTTAATATATATCGTAACATCACTAGGTGACCGTAAAGGCTCTGTACGACTACAGAGCGCGGCAGGACGATGAGCTGTCGTTCTGCAAGCACGCGATCATAACGAACGTGGACAAACCGGACGCGGGCTGGTGGCGGGGCGACTACGGCGGCAAGCGACACCAATGGTTCCCGGCCAACTACGTGCAGGAGATCGAGACTAGAGTGCCGGACATTGCTGTAAGTTAACATTCTAACAATAAGGGGGTTCTGTACTGCTGCAAGGCGCTACATGATTACGAACTGGCATTGTGGCAAGTGTTGAGGCCAGCGACACCACTGGTTCCCGGCCAACTACGTGCAGGAGATCGAGACAAGAGTGCTGGACATCGCTGTAAGTTAACATTCTAACAATAAGGGGGCTCCGTACTGATGCTGAGCGCGACATGATGACGATGGCGCGACAAGATAAGTTGCACCATTGGTTCCCCGCCAACTACTCGTTCGTGCAGGAGACAGAGACAAGAGTGCGGGACATCGCGCTAAGTTAACATGCTAACGCCTAGGTTTTTTTACCGAGGGTCAGCGAAGGTCCCCGTTTCAATTTGGGCAAAACTGCTTTCGTAGGTCCGTCTATCCGTCTGTTCTCCTCTACAGGTCGCATTTCTCAACCGATTCTCGTGAAATTTTGTAAGCAGGTTCGATAATTAACTATAAAGCTTTTTTGTCGATATCGTTTTTGGAATTAATTCCAAATGGCGGAGATATGGGTGTTGAAAGCCTCGCGGGTCTACAGATCAGAGACACTAGTTTAAGACTGGGCAGGCCTGGCTAGATCTCTTTACAACTCATCGGATTCAGTAAGGAGAGCGCAAACTCACAAATTTAATGGAAAGGTCATAAATTAACTACAATTCATTAATTTATATTTGCGTTTTCGATTTCAGAATTAATTTGAACTAAGCGCTCATGAGAAGGGTAGTTAGAGCGTCTCACTCCAACGTGTTGTTTCTTCTGCAAATTCTGCGATAGTGTAATAACCGCTTTAAGAATGTTATACCCAATTGGGTACATGCATGATTTTTTTTTCTCTTCTTATCAAAATACCGTAAAAACGTCCGTTAAATTGTTTTATTTCAATGAATAATAATCGCGGCAACAGAAGAAAATATTACCGTAAAAACGATTACAAAAAGTGAAATTATAATTATAATCGGCCTAGAAATGCGAATTATAGGCTTTTTAAACTACTAATTAGACAGCGATTTTACAGAGAGGTCCGACATGACCTGTTACGTCATAGTATACACTACGGCCATATAAACTCCACATTAAATTCTGTTTTCCTAGTAAGAGATGGAATTAAATGTTTTATCTACCCACATATCATTAGTGCTCTAAAATGCGTTCAGTAACCGTAGGAAATGACCAGCATTACTACAACCAATTTTACTATGAGAACTTTCTTGTCTGTGGTAGTCGGTACAATCTGTACTGTAATGTGTATTTCAGTATAGATTTTTGCGATTTTTGTAACGTTATTAGTTTGAATTTGGAACAGCTGTCAAAACTCAAGTAGATCTCTATTCTAGTATCCATAGATATTAAAACAGTTATCGATATGAAACGTCAATTCAGTATGTTTTTTATATAAAGCGCACGACATCTGATCTTAAATGATATGAGAATAAGGACTTCATTCGTTTGTCTATGATTTTAAAAAAATACATTCGTTATGACGGAGGACCGAATTGCCGCCATTAATGTTGTCATTTATTTGTAGATTTTTTGCTGTTACGAAAGTAGAATTGTGAAAAGTTGTTTTTAATTTACATTTAAGTTGAAAATATGAGTAGAAGTGACTCCGAGAGCTATATGAACACTCCGCCGGATATTGTAAATGCAGCCACGATTGCAACAAATAACTTGTTTCGATAGCCAAATTTAGTACTAGTAAAAAAGTATAAAGATTTTTTAGATTGAAGAATGAACAAACGCACGAATTTATGTGAATAAATAATTTGTTTCCTTCTATATTTCTTCAAGTTTTGTTTTTATTGCATCATTTTAGTATCTATGGCCTATTGATATTTTACAGGTAGTAACAATGCAGGTCATGTGCCTACGGCTATTTCTGAACCCATCTTAGAGTACTTATGATATGTGTGTAGATAAAGTAGTGTATGCATCTGTACATAATTAGGCCTGAAAACACTCGTGTGATCCTATTATGAAACTCGCCGACGCTCGTTTCATAAAACCACACTCGTAATTTAAGGCCTCTCATTATGTAGCAGTTGCATAAACTACTATTATGGCTTATATCTTGATTATTTTTATAGTTTGTCTACTGTTAAATGAATGAGCTTTAAATAAAACAAAAATAAAAATTCATGCATATTTCCAATTGTTGATTTAATCATACGGATATGTATTTTCTTCCGTCAAAGAGTTTGGAAAACGACGCAAGCGCCCTCGGGTCCTGGCAGAAGGGCGTCGTTGATGTGAACGGAGCCGTGGTGGAGCTGTTCGTGGGCGAGGAGGACGGGTCGTCGCGCTGGCTCGTGCGCATCCAGAGCCCGGCCATGTGCGCGCCTTTCGAGATGCGCGCACCGAACAACGAACTGGCGCTCGAATGGTTGTCCGCTATCAAGGAGGCGGCTCAGAGGTACATAAGCAACCCGCTGGCACACTATAATAAAGAGTACTACGTACAGTATGGACACTCCCTGAAAGTGCCGCCCACCCGCGCTCGGTTACCTCGCAGTTACCGGCTGAGGTAACTGATCTGTGAGCGGGAAGAGCGCGGGTGGCTGGAGCTTGCGAGCGGCGGGCGGCAGGTGGCAGGGAGTGTCCACAGTGTGCCGCTGGTGTAGGCTTGTTGCGGTGGCTCTAATCTATACTCTTATAAAGTTGTAAACATTGAAGATATTTTCAGAATAGTAGATTGTTAACCAAGGGTTGAAAGTGACCCATTGCACCCGAGACATTGGTGAGAGCGCCAATAGTTCGAGGGTTAAGAGTGTGAGGAAAATAATAAAATAATCATCATCATCATCGCAATCGCGAAATGAAAAACTTTTATTTTAATAATATGACGTAACTCAATTATCTGCGACTCAGTGGCTAATCGTAACAATAAAATACTTTCCAGCTAAATATTAAGTACAGATGTATAGTAGATGTATACGAACATACAGATGTATAGAAATATAATCAATGCAGTGACCTTTAAATAGGCCGTTTCACTTACTTTTGAAAATATCTTCAATGTATCTGTACATTTCATGTTTACAACTTTATAGCACTGATAAACAAATCTTATTTTTGATTCAGCGCCAGCGCGAGATCTCTCCAGCACCGCAAAATGGAACGCACTTGGCGCATAGCCCGCGAAATGTCTGACCTCATAGTCTACTGTCGCTCCGTGGCCTTCAACCAGGACCGGCTGAGGAACAAAGGCTTCATATTCAACGAGATGTCCTCCTTCCCCGAGACCAAAGCCGAGCGGCTCATGTGCCAACAGGACAATAACTTCTTCCTCAAATACCACACGGTGCAACTAAGCAGGATCTATCCAAAAGGCCAACGTATTGATTCCTCGAACTACAGTCCTGTTCAATTCTGGAATTGCGGTTCCCAAATGGTAGCACTCAACTATCAAACTCAGGACAAACCTATGCAGCTTAATATGGGGAAGTTTAAAGAGAACGGTGGTTGCGGGTTTGTGTTGAAGCCTCAGTTCATGTTCGAGGACGGGTATAATCCTTATGATAAGAGGAGTATTGAGCGGAAGGTCAGCCCGATGACGGTGATGCTACGGGTCATAGGGGCGCGGCATCTGTGCAAGTCCGGCCGCGGCACGGCCAGTCCGTTCGTGGAGGTGGAGGTCATCGGAGCCGATTACGATACAGGGACCAAGCTTGTTACAAAGACTGTTGGTGAGTGTATCTATCAATAAATATTACAGGACATTTTGTACACAAATCGAAATAGTCCCACAGTACAGTAGTACCACTAATATAAGTTACAACGATGGACCTGCGCAGAAAGCATTTTTTGAAAACAAATTAACCAATTATAAAGCAGCGCTTTTGCGCGGATTATATCTTCAATGAAAATACATTTGCCAAAATATTGCGCGCGGCGTCGGCGCTCGCCATTTTGTCTGGGCCCGGTTCATTCGCTATGAGCGAGAACACGAGTTCACCTGTCATTGCATATGTACCGTACGTATAGTGCTACAAGGTCTTTATTGAAATGTTCACACGTCCGGTTTCATT
Organism: Hedya salicella; assembly: GCA_905404275.2. NCBI lineage: Eukaryota > Metazoa > Arthropoda > Insecta > Lepidoptera > Tortricidae > Hedya > Hedya salicella. Next base: position 11,551,626 of record FR990096.1, on the reverse strand, counting down.
CGGTACTTGTTAGCACTCGTCGGCGTGGTCGAAGATTGCCGATGTAACTTATATTCTTGGTAGTACTGTAAGCTCAATAAGGCTTGTGTTATGAGTACTAGACGACTATGTATTTAATAGATATATAGAAAACATCCAAAACTCGGGAACAAATATGTATGCTCATCACACAAATATTTTCCCGTGCCGGGATTTGAACCCAGGACCTTCAGCTTCGCAGGCAACGTTACTCCCACTGAGCTAAACCGGTAGTCGAAATACCAAGTTGAAAAGAAATATCTATACGTAATACCATGGGACAATTAACGCAAGAGGACTGATAATCCATACAAAAAGCCGTTCCCCGATATGTACAACACCATCTATGAATAAGATTTATTAATTAAATTTTTTCACATTTACAAGCGTGACACAGTATTTAAATGTTACAATTTATTTATTATTGGCTGTTTACGCAGTAATTGTTACTGTGCTACGTTTCTATGTGCAATTATTGGCCGGGTGCAGAGATCGTGTACGGAAAGCGAAAACGATCGCAGCGCTTGATGCGGCCAAAAGTGGTAACTTTTGCCGCTCAGTTTCTGCCAAACGTCATACTTTTCAGCTACTATTTTTACGTTTTATGCTAGAAAATAATAAACTGAAATAAAATGGGTCATGATAGCTGTTGTGTGGTAAACTGCAATAATACAGGAAGAAACAGCAATTCGAAATTTTATCGCTTTCCTACACCGAGTTGGAAACAAGACCAGAGAATGAAATGTATAGTTGCTGTTAAAAGAATAAAGTAAGTGTATTAAACTGAAACCTTATTAAAATATTTTTATCTACTTAGTACAATAATAATATTACGATAGAATAATTATGTTTCGAAAATGTAAAATGTAGAATTACTTATAATTTTTAAATGTTTATTGTTTTACTACTGATGGGTCTAACTAAGAGCTTCCCTTTACTCTCGGTTTGAGGCTGAAACCTTATGTTGTGACCGATGATTTGGAAAGGAAACCAGTTTTGATAATAGTAGTCATTTTTCAAATATCTGGAAACAAACATAATAAAACATTATTTTTATCCTTTAACTTGTAAGGAAACATCACAGAAGTAAATTGATATAATAATACTAAACAACAAACATATAGTAGTTAATTTATTAAATAAAGCCAAAAACCTAATTTGTTTTACATTAAAAACAAACAGATTTTGCACTTGTTAGGTGCTCTACAATCAATATTTTAAATTATTTAACTTTATTTTGTTGCGTCCATTACTTAACACTTGACAGAGCCCCTAAAGTTGCGAACGCTAGGCGGCGCTGACGTCGTGCACCCGGCCAATAATATCGTTATGTTAAGTTTTAAAGCGCCATCTAGTTTTTGCCAGAATATCGCCTTGCGATCGGAACACGATCCGAAGTATGGTAATTGTCAGTCCTCTTGTTTTAATGTTAGCTTGTATAGGTATCGGGATCATTGTTGAGATGGGTGATTACGCACACAGCTGCATTGAGGACTAATGGTAAAAAAGTAATGAGTGAATGACCTTTATGTATACCACTGATTAAATATATTTACGTAAAGAAGTCAGTAACAATACATATTTTATTCAAATTAGTTCTCATTCAAATGAAAAGATTTTAAACGGCAACAAATGAACAAATAAATAAATAGTCCGTAGAATTTTTAAAACATCAAATTGAAAACATTAGAAGAAATTTTACGTCCTGTATATCCTATTGCGAAAAATAATACAATTTTTTAGGTACATTATACTTTTGATCGCCTAAAAATCTTCTTCAACTGCAATAAGGAATAGACCCCTCTATTATCCCTTAAAGAAAACGTTTCGAAGATGGGTATGCTATGATTATGTATTTGAATTAAACTAATAGTTATGATGGTTTTTCTACTTTTTCAGCAACAAGAGCTGCATATTAAAAATGTGTGACGGGGTGTAAACGACGCCTCTGTCAAGCAAATTTTGATTAAACTGAAAAATATATATGCAAAGCAAAGTCACTATGACGCTAATCATATTAAATACAAGAAGGCGTCCGCATCTTCGTTCGTGGAGGGGAAGTCATAATCCCTGTTTTTCAGTGTAGTCGGGTAAAAAGTATCCTATAACCGCCTGGAGATACCCAGCTACCCGTGTACCAAATATAGTTGAAATCCGTTTAGCCGATTTTGCGTGATGAAGCCGCAACGACACATACAAACATACAAAAACACCTAAAAAATATTTTTCGCTTCAGTGACAGTGACATTTCATCTTTACAACTTTAAAATTATATAGATAATGATGATAATTTAGTATTTACAATACATACGGGGGACAGATTCAAGGTTGGTAAAAGAAGAATAACGAGGCATGAACAATTTGCTCATGTAAGATCCTTATGGTTTCAGCCGATAACGGCATAAACCCGATGTGGAATGACATATGCGAGTTCGAAGTGGCGAATCCGGATCTGGCGCTCATCCGATTCCTGGTTCAAGATGAAGACATGTTCGGAGACCCGAACTTCATCGGGCAAGCCACGTACCCCCTCAAGGTTTGTCTCGAAAGCAGCATATAGTTAAAAAAGGCCCTTCTTGTTAAGCTATTTCGCCCAGTGACTGCAATACGGACACATCTCAAAATTCGCAGATTCGCGTTCAATAACGTTGGATGTACATCCAACAGTCATCAGCATCAGTATCTGCCACAATAAAGCAGGCGAAAATATCTGACACGTCCTAACAGCCCTAGAAATAGAGTCGTGTCAGATATTTATGCGCGCTTTATTGTGGCAGATATTAATACTGGTGACTGTACATACTACCATTTTTTTTTAATAAGTTATTTTTACACTTTTTGACATAAACTGAAAGCCTCAAGCTCATCAGTCCGTTTCTTAAAATGTCTGTTTCTCAAAATGGCCTTCATCCAACGAACGTCTCTTCCCTATAATGTCTGCTATTTGTTTTATATGATGGCACTTACCTAAAATGCTAGCTTCCTATTATGTCAACTTTCAAAAATGGCCTGCTTTTCTTAATATCCGGTTATTATAATGTCTAAATAATGTATCCCATCATTAGAACTGAACCAAATTTAAAATAAAAAATAAAAAACAATCCAAAGGTACGACCTTTGGAATAAAATTGGTTCATTCTTACTATTTATTTATTTTCGGTGACCATATACATACAAAAAAAGATCCATCTGAATTGAGAAACAGACCATTTAAAAATCATCTTACATTATAGGAAACTGACAATGTGGCAAGAAACCATTTTGAGATGCAGACAATTTTTTTTTAATTTTCGATATCGTTGGATCTAAATATATAATAATAGTACATTGTGCACCGTGAGCGGTAGAGAAGGAATTACAAACGAGAGCACATTGAAGCCAGAAGCCGCAGTCTCAGGGCTTTAATGACTCGAGTTTGTAATTCCGGTACAGCCCGAGTAACACACAATGTTTTTCAACACACTTGTGAGGAAAAGAATAAATTATTAAGTCAGAAAAAGCTTGCTACTTTCAAATATCACAAGTCGCAACATTGTGTCATAAAGTGTCATTTCGTGATTGGTAGAATCTCATTCCATAGATAACATAAACAAAGGTTTCGTTTTTTCCCGTTCGTCCAACAAAGGTTTCGTTCCGAGACTGTTTTTCAATTTTGTTGCATACAATCTTTTACGTAAATTAATAATTGTAAAATAGTATAACTATAGCGTCGACGTGTATTTATTGATATTACATTATGTATAATTCAAATTTGTTGATTCTCACTAATCCCGTTCGGGTCCGTTCTAAACCTGGCATATAGAGTAGTGAATGCAGTAAAAAAAACTCACTACGCCCATGGCGTTAATGGAATTAATAAAAAGCCCACGTTTTTAAATAAAAAACGAACGAAATTGACTCATGATTTCGCAAAATTATGGTGTTTTGAGATGTGGCCGTATTGCAGTCACTAGACGACATCTGGGATGAAATTAAAGAGTGTCTCCAATCCGCACTGGGCCAGCGAGGAGACTACAGCCCATTCCCTCTTATCCACGAGATGAGGCTTGTACCAGCAGTGGGTCGTATATAGGCTGGATTATCATAACGATTTACTACTTTATTTTATAGGGGCTAAGGACGGGCTATCGCAGTGTTATCCTGACCAACGGATTCTCCGAAGAGTTGGAACTGTCATCGCTCCTGGTTCATCTTAAGCTAGTACAAGGCCATCAGAGGTGCTAGATAATTTCTTGTGCTATTTTTGAATTGGACTGTTTGGGCGTTTCGACCGGTAGCCTTTTATAAAACATTCGCGTTCTTGAGTGTATATTACTACTACATGAACGCGATGACTGCACATGTGTCTGTGTATATTTTACGTAAGTATAGGTAATCTAATATGAAGGATTTTGGTAATGCAATTCGATGCTGACGAAGCATGGCCATTTGGTTTGTATTTTATTTCTTACTATAAATTATTCTGCGATGGTAGTAGAGATGACATCAGCCGTTTCACTGGTAAAAATAAGCAGTGTAGCATCAACCGTTTGTGTAATCTTAATATGAGAGTGGCGGGGGGATTTTTATTGTGCCAAAACAAGGTGAAATTGTAAAAAAATAACCTATATAATAAGACAAAAATTACGAATACTTGAATTCTAACTTCATCTTTTTTCCAAATATCTTGGGAATTGCATTTTTATACAAAATTTCACCCGCTATCTCTAATTTAATTTAAATTATTTCGTACACGCATGGTGTATACTTAATTTTATGTGCAAAATTTCATATTGGTGTAGGGAATGCGTGGGGTGTCACTGTAATTGTTTTTTATTATATAGATTCATTTTCTTAGCTGGAGTGATTCGTCAATAATGCAGTGTTACGCGGAAATAGTCGAGACGCCCCAACAGTCCGGATAGATAGGTAAATATTATTTATACTGACCCGGGATATAAGGAGCGTTTACGGCCTGCTATACGGCCCATTTCCTGGAGAACAACTAAAACTGCGTGTACAGTCAGCATCCAAAAGACTAGCATCCAAAGTGATTAACACAAGGAGACACCTAAGAAGTGGTGCAAAATGTTACTTTTCGAGGCTTCTCCCAATGACGAGGAACTTTTAGTATAATACCAATAACAAACTCGTAAAAATCGACTTCTAAATATAAAATTTGAAGCTAACCATGGTTGGTTAGTTAGTATGGGAGATTCAAATTGTCTTGCAAAATGTTGGACGGAAAGAAACATTTTTTATTTATTGTCTTAGGTGTGGTGTGGCTTACATTGAATATCATAATAGGCTTGTGGCCTAATAACATATCCATAGTCGGTCGGTTAGGTTGTCAGAAAATATTTGACGCGTATTTTTTATTTTGCCAATTAAACAAAAAATGATGAAGATATAGCCCGTTAAAGTTCCCCGTAACGTCGCGACAGTTTTGCGCACGGCGTGACGTCATGCGGCCCCACTCTAAACTTTGACGCACTTTATCTTTGTCTTTTTTTTTGTTTGATTGACAAAAGGAAAAATACGTGACCAATATTTTTTGATAATCTAACTGACTAATTAGAATATTTCTTTTTACCCAGGAATCTACCCTTGACATAAAATTACGTCACATTTTATACCGATATGGATGCTACAGGTTATTCGATGCTGGTTGTACATCAAGGGTAATAAAGCCTAAAGATTCAAGTTTCTCGGCCTCACAATTGGCTTGGCAAGCCAGCCGTCTGGGATAATAATGAAGTCGCCGCTCTAGGTTTGCAATGTGTTAGTTAATGACTTGCTATTGTAACGGCATCACTAATGCTGTTATGATTTCAGATTGGCCCGCACATACTAAGAAAATTAATAATCACTTCCAAAGTTAATTTACATTTCGATTGTTAAATTGTTTACTGTTTTATGCCATTCGTATCAGTTCAAAAACTGATACGAATGGCATATATAATTTTGCGAAATTAACCAATGACGTTCCGCAAATTAAAATTTGCTCGTGTTAGTTTCAACAACGACGAACCCTGATTGGTACTTTCGGACAACTCCGCTTCAATGAATTGGCAGCCTTATCCAGGATTTGTCATATTAGGAAATTGGAAACATTAAATTTCGCACAGGTGTGCATTTTATATTTTACATTATATGAATTCGGAATATACAAATATCTTATTATTATATCGAATTGTTTTTTTGGATATCATGCTAAACATCTGACGTGACATATGTAGTTCCCTCGTATGAATATAATACATTTTTAATCTACGTTACATAGACGAAGTAAGAAAAATTAAAAAGTTAGGTGTCAATGTCATGTTTTTTTTTTTAATTCTTAATACTTCTTGCAAAAGTAAAGATCATCAGGGAACTGTACAAACGTCATGACACATGTTAAAAAAATGATGTATAAAAACAATATGGCGTAAAAATAAACTATTTGTAGATTCTTTAATAGTAAACATTTGGATGTATTATAGACCTTTTCATAATATACATATCTATAGTAGATGTTTTAGTGTAATGGCTATCATTGGGTATGTCTTTGTAACCCATCTCTCTCTCTCACGATACAATAGAAAGAGATGGGTAGCATTGCTTTTAGAGTAGGTATAATATTATGTTGGTTGTTCTCCGCAATCGTGCCCACTTATGTGTCAAATTAAACCGTACAAAACGTATTTAATAGACTGATTTTACTAACTAATGTATGTACTGACTAATCTGATGTCGTTTTAGTTCTGTGGGTAGAGATTGGCTGAATTGAAACACTTAAGTGCTTACTTTTTATTTCTGCTGAATTTTAAAACCTTTTTCCAACGGAACGAAGTTCTTTAGTTTGACTTAAATGAGTATTGATTACTTCTAGATTTCTCATACAGAAAGAAATCTTACAAAAGTTGATTTTTAACTATCTATAGGTATGATCTTTTAGATTTTTGCATATTTCGTAAAGTATCTAAATGATTCTACATTTGCAATAGTGCGAGCTTTACAATAATTATTACAGATTTTTAAAATTATCTTCCATTTTAATGTATATTATATGACATAGACGAAATATAATAAAGACTGGAATTCGCCATATGACGTTACAATCAAAACACAATCACCATAAATGTTCAATGCTTACGGTTTTGTTATTAAGGCTACTAAACATTTAAATGGTATTAATTAATTTTTTATAATAATTAATAAACGGATTAAACTACGAGATGCGAATTTCTATTTGAATCTGGTGCTACGAATGGTATACTGGACAGTTAAGTACATGATTATATTAGCATTTCCAAGGCTTCAAAAATAAATGCACATAGAAGTGTTCTTATATATCTGTACAGATTTAACGATCAAAAAATATAATCGTTTCATCTGTCATATAAATCTGAGCAAGCCTCTCAATGATATGCAAGCGACTGAAAACATATATATGTACTAAGATTTTCAAATTTATTCAAGCAAGTAGGAGCTCATAAATATCTGTCCAAACTAAACAATTCGAATTGTAAAAAATTACAATCACCGAAAAGAGTAGTGTACTGTCAAATGATATATTGGTCTCTTTCAGATTGAGTGTGATGTCATTGAAGTGTCATTAGTTTTTTTGCTCATTCTTACATATGGTATTTACAATTTACTATCGACTTAAAAAAGGTTTGATCATAAATGCCGATATCAAACCTCTCAAATCCAACTGAAAGAGACAAACGTATCATTTGACAGTACTGTATTATTTTCGGTAATTGCCATTTTTCAAAATTCATGTCGTTCTTTTTCTACAGATATTTATGAGTTTCTACTTATTCACATAAATTTGGAAAACGTTAGCACTGATATTTATGTACGTGCCACAACTAGTTTACGAATGTTTGTAAAAAAATCATGTATTATTTAAATAATTAAAAAAAATCTTAGTACTGATATTTATTCGTTTTCAGTTGCTTATATATTATTAAGGCTTGCTCAGAGATAAATATGACAGATGAAACCTTTGTATATCTTTTTGACTGTTAAATTTGTATAGATGTATAAGCCTTTCTATGTACATTTATTTCTGAGGCCTTGTGAAAGCTCATATATTTATGACCCCGACTGTACTTCATAGCAAGAGAAGGACGGTGCAAAGTATGGCGTTTGACAGTCTTTATATAATTCGTCCTTCATGATGATACGTACGCATAATATTAATGATATGCTATTCGAATATTCTTATATTTAGGTTTAAGAAGCAATAGTCTGCTACTTTATTATTTTTAGCCAAATAACTGTATATACAGCAATATATATGTAGTTTAGATGTATATAGATTTTTTATGCTTTGTATACATACAATCTATTATGATCTAAGTAGCGTGTAGAAATTCTGTTACAATTCAAAATAAATGTACTGAAGAAAACATATAATAGATAGCGTTACTATCCATAGATTCTATACAAGGTGTTTTTATGATTTCCCATAATTTTAACAGGAGGTATTACACCTCAATACGAATAAATTGCACTATGCGGAGACATTTCGGATCAGAAAAAACTACCATTTAATTCTTAACATGTACTATTTATTATATGTACATTTGACGATTGGTTTAGCTCAGTTGCCTGCGAAGCTGAAGGTCCTGAAGCTGAAGTCCTGGGTTCAAACCCCGGTAAGGGCACATATTGGTGTGATGAGCATAAATATTTGTTCCTCAGTCTTGGGTGTTTACTAATTGTATATAAGTAGATTTGTCTATTAAATATATTGTCGTCTCATAACACAAGCCTCATTGAGCTTACCATGGGACTAGTTCGATTTGTGTAAAAATTGTCATGTAATATATTTTTCTATCTATATCTTTATGTGTTAGTAGTAACTAGTAACTCGACCAAATGTAGAGAACGGCAGATTAATTTTTTCATTTTCAAAACGACTCCCTATAGGAAAAATTTTTCGTAATGACGGGTGACGGGTACCTGTTAATCTATACTATTATAAAATTGTAAAAATGGAATGTCTGTACATTGAAGATATTTTCAAAAAAATGATTGTTACGGACTATTTGGAGGTCACAAAAACGAAAAATGTTATTTTTTTTTTGGATTTTTTGTATGTGACGTTGTGGCTTCATCACGCAAAATCGGCTAAACAGATTTCAACATTTGTTGGTACACTGGTAGCTGGGTATCTCCAGATGGTTATAGGTAACTTTTTACCCGACTACGCTGAAGAAAAAACGAGGGGTTATGACTTTCTGCGCCGCGAACGAAGCTGCGGGCATTTTCTAGTATTATATAAGACAATAAAAACACCTTGAATATTAAAAGTGGTTATAGTAGCGCCATCTACCTATGCAGCTATTTTAAGGTAATTTATCTTCATCTGAAACAAGCACTCAGACCGTTTGAAATAATTATATGTAACTAATGTTAAAATCAATTTCACTGGTTTGTTATGACAGGGAATTTTATCAAAAAACACATATCACTACCTAGGTGGGTGGGTAGGTGCAGTAGTCATCTGCGACAATATTTGACGGGGCGAGATGCTCATAAATATATAAAACGATTATGTATAAAGGTTAGTCTACTTCGAAGAAGCTATGATAGTTCCGTTATGTCACACTTAATTATATCACTTCTCGCGAAAATGACAAATATCCGTCTTATTTTTTATTTCTTTCATTTTAAAGGCGCAGAAATACGTGCTCATAGGTGTTATTTGATTGTTTTCAGAAATAGTAGTTAAATGTAAGCGTGGCATAATTCTTATTCACTACTGGAAAGTACCGAATTAGTGGCTTTCGAAATGAGAGCACGGCGCGATATATACTTTTGGCGGTGAACAAGTTAATACAATGCACCTAATTGATCTGTTAAGTCATCGTCATCAGTGGGAAAATACTTATGGGCGGTAGTGTAAATCGTCGACTTACTACCAGGGCCGGGCGACCGGGGCGCCGCAGTCTAAGAGACGTTTGCTGTATGGGGGCCAGGGCGCCTGATTAACACTTTCGCAACCGACATTATCGTAGCGCTACGCTCGTAGGCAATAACATGGTATAAACCGTATGTAGCAAAAACTTGCTAGGGGCTATTCATAAATGACGTCATTTCAAATAATTTAGGGAGGAGGGTCTGGACAACGGAAGATGGTAGCATGACGAAGGAGGGGTGGGGGGTCATTCCCAGGATGACATCATCTTTCGCATCTTTAAAAAGTGCTTCAATAAGTAAAAAAGGAATTAAATTCGTGTTTGTATAAACTGTGTCATTTGAATTATGATGGTTGGATGATTGGGGGGGGGGGTCAAAATTCGTCAAAAATAGATGACGTAATTTATGAACAGCCCCCTATGAGCAGAGCGCCCGCAGGGCTCGCGGCTGTGAATGTGTTAACCGCTCAATCAGTAACTCGTCCAGGGCGCCTACACGGTTAAGGCCGGCCCTGCTTACTACCAGAATGATAAGTCGGTGGCATTGTAACTCTCTAAGATCCGTTAATTGACACAAAATATTATCATTAGTGTTTTTTAGAGTATAAAGAGTAAATGACCAGCAGCTATTATTCAGAGATTAAACAAAGCTCTTATTCAAAATCGCTAATATAATTTCACACGGCCTGTTTTATATACAATATCAGTGATTTTATATGAAACACAAATTTAGTGTTCCTGTGTTTTTAATGTGGCGAAATTAATACCACATTATTAGCTATTGTGATAGATACAAATATCAAAGCGCAAATAATAACACGTGGTAACACCAGGAATCGCAAGATATCATAACTTCATTGATGTTATATATAATGTAAAACATCTCATAAAACATTATACTGCAACTATAGAATAATTCACATTTTTATGTTAAACCCGGTTATATCACAAATAATACGTAATTATGGAATGTATTTTCATGGAAACCTTTAGTCTACTATCAAAACAGTTTTTTTGGAGCCAGTTACGAGAATATAAATCTGCTGTACTAGTTGGTTACAAAAGTTACAATTCTATTCATGTATGAGTTACGAAATAGTAAATATAGTAAGTAACTGGTCAAGAAAAACTGCTGCGACAGTGGGCTATAGGTATGAAAAGTGGCCTTTGAAGAGCTTATAAAGTTGGTGCTATGTAACTTTGAATATCAATGTAATCATAGAAACTATCACGGAATATTGAAAACTATCAGCATCACACGAGCCTATATGTAACTGAACTTTTATTATTTTGTGTGTGTGTGTGTTTTTTTTTAAGTAGATTTAATTTATTTTACTTTTTTTGGAATTTGAATGACAAGGTGAAATAAAATTATCAGATATATTCAAACTGATGCCTTAAAGGTGACAATAAGGATCGCGGTTAAGAATAAATGCCAAAATAGGTACCTACGGTTGCATTTACTTATATCTGAACTTGTTTAAAATGTAAAGGTTTATCGCACATCGCACGGATAATATAATATGCTCGAAAATTTGTCGTATGTCACCATTCACATGGCAATCTAATATATTAGAGAGTACAGAGGTAATCAAGATATACTGTATCTGTAAAGGAAAAAACCGTTCAGTTTCACCTCGTCCACATTCCCACCTGAACGAGGGATGGGAATGTGAATGAGTTGGCAATGTGGACGAAATCGGAATGTGCACGAGATATGAAGTGGGAATGAGGACGAGATGAAAATATGGACGGAGTGAACCTGTGCGCATACCATGACTTCGGCACGAGCGAGTATCGAGCGCTCGATACCGGTCTATCTCTTTCGCACTATTAGCGCGTGCGAGAGAGGTGCACTGACTCTCGATACGAGATACTCGCTAGCGCCGATCGTAAACTCAGCTCATGGTAGGCACACTGAACGGATAGATTGCGTGACTATAGTTTTCTTTACATTCGTTGGAGACTGACTGGTGACAGTAACGCTATGTAGTATCGCGGCTTTAAGCGCGCTTGGCTAGTAGCCCAGCTAGGCTACGACTGGTTTTATAGTCCTACATATATTCTATTATATTATCTATAACTTGTGTGATAACTCATAATCTTGACACTTTTATTCAAAATATTGGATGCAATCGATCGTGACCATTTCTGTGCAATCTTCCTTATATGCGTCCAGAAAATGCATTTTAGTTACATTACTGCATTTATCTAAAAACTAACTGTACACATGTACGTAGTAGGGATTAGTGTAATAGAAAAATATTTCTATGATCTGTTTTTTTAATAAGATCAATGTTATTGTTTAGAACGAGATGACAAGCGCGTCGCGTCGTTATTCGAATATTTACAGTTTGAACGTAATATATAAATTTATTAAGAATTACTGCAGTATTCATTTTCCCGATCCTACTCAAGGTAAATGTCCTAATGCTGTTCGTTCTTACATCTAAGTCTGTGTCTATGGGTGACTACAAATACTATTTTAAAGTTCTTCCCACACGGCGCAGATAATATAAAATGCGACATCTAACTGACGATATCGCTTGTCTCAAACGTCAAATTACACTAGTAAATAAACTTTGAGACGCTGGCTTATTTATTCACAAAAGCTTGTAACTTGTATTACGAGAAGTCTTTTTTTTATAAACATTGTTGGAAAGAGATTTCCGCTATCAATACAAGTTTTTCTGAAACGGGCCCTGACATGAGATTATAACAACTAAACAATTTAACTATTATATCATCGCAAATGTTTTAGGTACCTCAAACGAGCTATCTCTAGAAACACATACTCAACTTACATTTCGATAGTGAATTACATGTAATGAACGAACTGTCAGAGTTTGAGTTTGTTTCCAGTTAAGAGGTAGCTATAATCTATACTATTATAAAGTTGTAAAAATTAAATGTCTGTACATTGAAGATATTTTCAAAAATATAATTGTTACGGACTATTTGGAGGTCACTAAAACGAAACATATATTTTTTGGATTTTATGTACGTTTGTATGTGTTGTTGTGGCTTCATCACGCAAAATCGGCTAAACAGATTTCCACAATTTTTGGTACACGGGTAGCTGGGTATCTCTAGATGGTTATAGGATACTTTTTACCCAACTACGCTCAAGAAAAAACGACGGATTATGACTTTCTCCTCCGCGAACGAAGTTGCGGGCGCCTTCTAGTATATAAAAAGATTTAAAGAGAATATATATAGAAATAGTAGATTGTTAACCAAGGGTTGAAAGTGACCCATTTCACGCGAGATATTTCTGGCGCTCGAGCGAAGTTCTAAGTAAGTCCGAGGGTCAAATGGGTAATTTCACCCGAGTCAAACACTACTTTTCATTTCGACTGCGAGGAAAATAAAAAAATAATCATCATCATCATCGCAATCGCGATATGAAAAGCTTTTATTTTAATAATATGACGTAACTCAATTATCTTCGACTCTGTGGCTAATCGTAACAATAATAGTACATTACTGCAGACGCCGGGAAAGAAGGGCTTGCCGGGTGAGTAGGTATACACGGATAGTGATACGAAGCCGGCAAGCATTTTTCACGGCCAGAGGCATGTATAGTGCTTTTCTTAAACATATGCAAAGAAATAAAAAAATACACCACTCAAAAAACTACACGACAAAAGTTTTTGAAATTTTCCTATTCAATCCCTCCATAATGTTTTTTTTCGGAAGTCGTCCGTATTTCAAGTGTGTAGTGTTCGTGTAGACGCTATTAGGGCCATTATACATAACCTTTATAATAAGAATCTTAAATTCTATAATAAATAAATTGAAAGCAGAGGATTTTAAATATTGTCCATGGTCTCCGGTGACTTCTATTTTAAATTTATTCATAAACATATGAACCATACAGATTTGTGTTCTTAATATCAGTTCGTGTGTAATTGGCATTAACTCGGATATTTTTGGTCCGATAACCATTCAGCCACTAGAAAAAAATTAAAAAATCGAATTCAGCTGTTTAGCCTAATCTTGACACAGACGCCATGTTTACATTAAAATTAAAAAAAAAAAATCCCGGCCTAGGCCTTCAATTTTGTATGAAATTCCTTTTCATTCTCTCAGGTTGCTCCGCCCGAAACGGGATACTTTGAAGCCTGTTTTAACGCACGTATTGACAACATTTCCATTGCATGTTTGAGAAAAATATTTTTCTCCAACATGCTCGGCATTGTTCCCATTAATGTAGTAAAAACACACCGCGAAGTCCATCATTATATGCGTTGATACGATATAAAAAAAGTGAACGAACATGCCCGGGAAGTGTACATTATTGTGCAGGATTTTACTTTTTAATGTCATCCAAGACTTTGAAAATTCACCAACAGCCAATTGATTGACCAATAGTCACGTACAAAAACCAAGATAAAAAAAAAACTTTCATTGTTTTGCTGCGTTTAGTTAATGCCAATAATAATAGAAAAAAAAAACAATAATGATTATGTCCAAATCATAATAAAGGTTTATTTAGACTTAATGACCTTCTCGGACTGACAAATATTTTGTATCAAAGGTATGTTTTTTTTAATGTTGTACGTTTAGGGATTGCCGGCTTAACTAAAAGTAATAATCTTTTTATTTATTTTCATTACTATATTTTATGTGGAACCAAATATACAATTCGGACCCAAACTTTGAACTTTAATATCCTTAGAAAGAATTAAAGCATATTTGGAGAAAAGCAGTATACATGCCTCGGCAGGAATGTCATTTCGTGGATTCGTATCTATTGAAGGACTCGGCTACGCCTCGTCCCTATCGAATCGCATAAAGTTCGTATCTATTGAAAACCATACTCATCCACGAAATTATTTTACCCGACCTCTGCAGTAGTATACTATTCCACCCAAGGGATGAAAAAGCTATTTTCAACTCGGCTAAGTACCCATGAAAACTGAACTTTCCGAACAGGAGAGATGAAAAGATTATTGCCTTATTGTAACACCTCTAACGCACATTCTAAATACGAGTAAGTTATGTTTCCTTACTCACCTTAGTTCGTTAAAGGTGGCCATTTGGTGAAAATATAAAACGACCGACTTATAAAAACACTTGTTTTATTTATTATATTAAATTAATTAGTCCACTCCATAACCAATGAATAAAACTTAGGCAGGGTAATAATATAATCGTATGTAGGTACTTTAAAATTATCATTACACATATTTGGAATAAATAACTGTAACACGAAGTGTGATATGCCGCGATCGCGCCTTATTGCAGAATTAAGTAAAACTCTTGTACTCTTGGTATTGCTCGTCAAATTTCAAACACAGTTTGATGATTGTACATTGTTTAAAAATTTGAACTTTACCATTAAGCCTAGCTTCTTAAATAATTTTATCTCTTATAAATTATAATTATAAACGACAGTATAAATTACATGGTTTCCGCAGTCGGTTAAGACCAATGGCGGTCTATAGATTCCTTTTTGGTTACTAGATGGCGTCGCAAATACGCGCTTGATGTTAATCTACATATATTTCTTGCATACGTTGATATAATTCTAGACATTTTAACACATTATACACACATAAATCTTTGAACAAGCAAGAATAACAATGATTTCGGGCCTGTCAAACTTTTAGTAGATATATAGTCTATATCTACGTCAAATGTGACGTCATCTAGTGAACATGGATCTAGAAACCCTCATTGCACCACTGTTAACATTCATATTACAATTTACAAATACACGATTCCAAATTGACCGATATATGATTGGGAAATTACTACCGCCTTGTAGAAACAGCACTTATTTCTTTATCATTTGACTATATTGGTATAGTCTGTAGTACAGATACGAGTTTGTGTAGTAGACCTCATAGATATGCATGAGCTTTTTGACCTTATTGATATGGGGCAAAAATATTTTTGATTTACTGTATCTGCTGTTTTTACCGTTATCCCAAGATGTAGGGTAAAATTTCACATAAAAATGCTACATATTTTTTACATCAACAATCTTTATACACTTATTTGCGGTAGTAGCGATCCCAAATATTTTAAGTTACATGACACGGACTTTTAACATTGTTATGTTGGTGGTAGATGTCGATTTTAAGCTTTTAATAGGTACACTTAATTCTACACTAACATTAAATCCAGCAAAGGCCCACTTGCATCAAAGAATATCAGTCAGTGTTTTGAAAACTCATGCAGTCCCTGTCAAGAGACGTGTATTATTAAACGGAAACTCGAATACAGCAAATGCTGTTTTTGATACTAAGTATCTGAATCTCACAGTCAACTTGAAACTTCAAGGATTCGTCATTGCAAGTGGGCGACCAACGGACTACTCAACACCCTCGAGACAGGCAAGTTTAAATACAGCACAAAATGTATGTTGTCAGTGTAAATGGCACTAACATCCCAAAACACTAGGAGTATTATTCTATGGAGTAAAAAAATGGACCGTTGAATCAATTGGCATTAAAATCTATGTAGTCTACTTGATTAGCCTGTATACATTTCGCGGGGTGAGGAATTATGGCTGGAGTCAAAGGGATGGGTTTAGGGATCGTAGTAACAAGGTAGTCGTATCTATTATAGATAGCAACTGTACTGATTTTGAAGTATATTGAATCATGAACACCGATCTTAAAAATTGTGATTAAATAAATGATGGGAAACACAAATGCCGGAGGGAAATTAAATAAGCGAAGGGTATGGCGACGAAAATATACAACTTCTTTAGATCAACAGACATCGGCCTGTATCATAATGTTGTGTGTAAACAATATGGCAACGGACTCAATTCAGAACACTTAAAAAATCAACAAAGTTACTCAATAATATATACGTATTTTCGGAGTATAGTCGTAAGATCGTTCTATCTTGATAGATGAATATAGTTACAAATGAGAAATAAGACATTAGAAATGTATATTGACCAGTATTATGTTCAACTTTGCTTTTACCTCATTGACTGTATTAGTCCCCAGCCGCCTTTTACAGAACGT
Source organism: Hedya salicella (assembly GCA_905404275.2). Taxonomy (NCBI): domain Eukaryota; kingdom Metazoa; phylum Arthropoda; class Insecta; order Lepidoptera; family Tortricidae; genus Hedya; species Hedya salicella. The sequence goes on along the minus strand of FR990096.1, from coordinate 11,534,723 downwards.
TGTCCCGTTACACACTGATACTATGTCATAGCGAAAAGAAAATGGCCAGACATACAAAATTAACCTCGAGACCTTATACCATGATGTACGGAGTCAACACGTCATTTCAGTAGCCATTTTCTTTGCTTTACGCTTACACAAGATATATAAGTATCCCTAACATATTTCTAAACTAAAACTTAAACAAAATCTCGAACTATTTATACAGAAGTGAACTTTAAAAATAATTCACTCTTCTATTACAAATGTCCAAAAAATACGATTTGATGGAGACCTTTCATACGCGTTTGAATACAATCAGAAAGTAAAGGTATATTCAGACGTACCACAAGCACACCACAAAGATAGCCACGTTCGGGTTATAGTTTATATGAGAATAAATAGGTTTAATCAACGTAACCGTGTGGTCGAAGATAGCCACGTTCGGCTTATATTTTATATGAGAATAGATAGTTTTATTCAACGTAATTGTGTGGTCGAAGAAAGCCACGTTCGGGTTATAGTTTATATGAGAATAAATAGTTTTATTCAACGTGATTGTGTGGTTGAAGATAACCACGTTCGGGTTATAGTTTATATGAGAATAAATAGTTTTATTCAACGTAACCATGTGGTCGAAGATAGCCATGTTCGGGATATAGTTTTTGTGAGAATAAATAGTTTTATTCAACGTAACCAACCGTGTGGTCGGCCCGACCACAACAAACGACTTACAAGAAGCTACAGTGCAACTATTCACACGTAACCACTGTTTCACTTTACCGCTGCGTTATTGTGTGGTTGCGGTCCGTGTGAATAGCCCCTTACATAGAACAAATAATAATTTATGGCGGTTAGCAACTGTTTTCTCCTAAAGATAATAAAAGCAGACAACTTTATGGCTGACTAGCGGAAAACGAAAGATTTGTAATTAGACGTTAGTTTCGAAACCTTGGACTTCAATCGCATATGAAAGAGCATTCCGGGTACAAAAGGCTTAACAGAACTTATTTTACCAGGGATAACACCGGTCTTCATAGTTTTGATTTTCCTTATTTTATAACATTGTACTAAAGTAGGCATAGCAATATAAAATTAGTCCATTAAATTCAAACACAATAACTGAAAAATCTATTATTTTAAACGGAAAGATCCGGTAATCACTCCCTGGATAGAACTCATACTAATAATATCAATACAGGTAAAAAACTTAGGAGAGATGTTCTTCGAAGTAGTTACTAGTGAACGGACTGAGATCGCGGCACCACCGTTGGAAGTACCTTTCTACTTCCTAGTGACGTTAAATAATTCAGTCGACCAGTCACAAGTCTATCTCCCCAAAGATTTTTCCACTGTAACCCTCATTATTTTTATTCAACGGGCCCCACCAATCAGTTAAAAGTACAGCCGTCACTAAGGACTCAATAAAAAAATAAAACAAAAAATAAATTATCTTCATGTCTACAAATGTATAAGTTACGCATAATGTACGAAATCTACGTGCTTACAAAATCTTACGCTTATAATAGATCGTATAAAGAGCTGCCTCTGTGGCCGCGGGTTCACCTACCGTACTTTAAGTCTGCACTTATAAATAAATCATACTACGGTATTTCATAATTCATAATATACTAGTAATTTATTTCCTTACGTGACAAGTTTAATATTAAAGTGAAATTACAATATTTTTAGTTTGTTTTCGGTATTATAAAATCGTATTTTGAAAAGTAAATAATCGACACAGACATCGAGCTGCCATGATCAGACCCTCATATATGTACGATAGGTGTAACACGGCCTAATACAGATTCCAAACTTATAAAATATTTATTTGGAATAAGTATGAAAAATATGTGCTTTGCTAAATTAATAATTTTGATCTCTCATCTCGGCTTACCCTAACTGCATACTAAGCTACGAAATAAATCTTCTTAAACTTTAAAATATGTGAAATATCCAATGTCAAAAGTCTTTGCCGGTATCGTGAGAAGAGTACCGTAGCTGTCGAAAAACTCAATATACATATATAACGATACAACCTACGCGTTAATACCGTCAGAGGTTCGAAGCTGTTACCGGTATTCACATAATTTGTATAAATATTTTGTTAGTGATATTCTAAAATGAGTTTTATATCACTAATAAAATAGCGGTTGATTTGTATGGAAATATTACCGGTATTTATTCTCTGCATATTTTAAAAAAAGTTGTATCGATGCAGAAGGGGGTTATGATATGATTATGATATAAGCGCAGAAACGTCAATATCAGTGTGTTTGAAATACACTACAGATGGGCTTATATAACGGGGCGATTCCAACATGGACTTTTAACACTGGATTGGACTCTAATTTCAGTGAGTAAAATATAATATGGACTGAAACATAACGGATAAAAGCTTATGAGGACAATTTGTCATTTCAACAATTTAAATACCACATTCGAGCAGGAGCGTATTACGTATAAGTCTAAGTTTTGAGGAGAATTATTAAAATTAGGTATTATTAAACCACTTCGGAGTGCATAGTTTTAACACAAACTTGTCCTGTCCCTAGATATATTCATAGAAAAGCTCGACTAGAAATGAACGTGGAAAGTATTATTTAGTCTTCGTAAAATGGTAAATAGTTCATAATATCGAAATGATCGTCTTGGCTTAGGTTTATACCTACTTGACTGGCAGTGCATCTTTATTGAGTGACAGCAAATAAATTGGCTAATTATGGTGAAGCTAGTTTCAGCATTTACGTGTTGACGCATATCAAAGTCACCTAAGTCCACGTAAATTAGTAACTTAAATACAGTTTTATTCAAGCAAGAAATTCACGTCTAATTGATATAAGAAAATTTAAGAACTTAGTTGATTTTGAAGGCACTTAATACTATTATATAGCATTGTCATCATTGCTCAGTAATATTAACAACGTTCTTTAAACATGGACAATATAAGAATTGCCATGTCACATTTTGCCCATCGTCGGCCATTTACAGTATTGTATATTATTACCAGACGGTGCTGTACTATTGTAATATTTGTTTCCCTAAAAATAATATCTATCTCGTTCGAAAATAACAGGTTACAATAATTTATAATTTATTTAATATATAGTGCGATAGTACAATAAATATTATTAGAACCAAGTGGCGTTGACGTCCAGGGGCACTCATTTTATTTAATATCAACTATACATGTTTATACTCCGTTGTTGACAAGCGGTTTGTCTTATTATGTGCCTGATCTGAAATTATTCTATCTCACGCTGGAGAGATTGGGTCACTTTATAAACTAAAGGCGACGCAAAAATAAACTATACCTATGTCATCCTAGAAAAGTACATAATAATTGCGATTAAAAGTTAAGGAAAAGCTTTGTTTTTTGCAAATTTAATCTTTTTTTAATAATATCTATATTTGCTTATCAAGCAAGCAGTAGCACCATCACATCAATAACATAAAATATGCGGCTTTCCGCTTTATATTTTACCGATAGAAAAATATTATAAGTTTTTCTAGTACCTATAATCAATCACGAATGGAAGACAAAGTAAAAAGGTGACTCAATAGGGGGTTGTATATAAACTAGGACATTATAACTGTAGATATGTTACAGTACGATTGTACAATAACAATCTGTAAAACTTACTTTACTCTACCCCCACTATAATACCCGTTCCGTGCCACCTTGTGTTCCGTACGAAACTAATATGCACTTCGTGTTACATATAATTAATTTTGTGCAAGTTTCCCAATACAAGTATTTTGTAAGAGCAATACCGGTATAACGGTAGTGTTCAAACTAAAAATACCGGTATTAGAAACCGTATACGCGCTTTAAACTTGCGTTTTTTTTGAGGATTTTTCCAAAGCGATATTATTTCGTAATACGTTTCATTCCACAGTCCCCCGACCATATCTTCTCTTACAACTCGCCTACCATTTGAACTATTACGTCTGCGCGATATTTTACTTACTAATCATCCTCACTGTTCTGACAAGTTGTAATCTGTCAACAGCCATAACATTTTCCTAACAATCTTCGCCTTAACCCGGTTGCCTACAAGCTTCTCTTCATTCCGATATTTCGCTTACTAGTTGGCCCAATGGGGCGCCTACTAGGCTTCATACCAGCCCGATATTTTCCTACTAATCTAACCGACCCTATAATTTACCTAAACGCCATCCCGCCCGCTTCATTCACATCTATAATCATCGATAAATGAAATACTTCGCCAAATCTATGCCCCCTCCTCTGTTATTAGGGTGTTAGTCCGTTATTTACGCAACGCAATTGTATCCAATGTGGAGTAAATACTTCTTATTTATCACTCATTCCTTAATCGTTACTCGACTACTAACTTATATTTTGTCCGTTGCATTGTATTGCGTAGCTTGTCAAATCTGCAGATTTTTCTCTAAAGAAATAGTGACATTTATCACACGTTAAAAAGTAGCACTAAAACAAAGTTGCCTGAATGCATTATTATAATTACTTTAAAGCGTGTAATTTTCTAAAGATATTTCACACAGGTGCATATTTTAAGACAAACACGCGAGTATTTTGCATGTATTGATGACAATACAATATTATATTATTTATCACTAAAATAAGTTTTGAATATAATATACAAGACATTATAAGCTTATAGTTGAACATTCACTAATTGTTAACCATTTACAACAATATTGAAAAAAGATTTTCTGCCAGGTATGTGGTGTTTTTCTAACAGATCAATCGCGCACTAATAGTTGATCAATTGATAGGAAAATCTGTGTCCCCAGTGTGATCTTTATTTAATTTTATTTCTTACCGTTAGACTTATTTATATGTCAAAACGCTCCTGCAACGACTACAGTACGGGACACTACGAGAGCGAAGGAAGCGTCGAATGAAGTATTTTAATGTGCCAACATCGTCATCGGGCAGTGAATTGACACAATATTTTAACGAACAAGTGCTTTTTTAATTTAATTCAGTCGTGAGATCACAAAAACTCGTTAGTATAACGATAAGTCGGCTGGGTCAGCACTGCAGATTCTAAGCAGCACTTTCAAACACTAGTGCCGAAATGACTTACGCAACACATGAATTTTAACGTCCATTACGTTCTATTAAGAATAAAGAGATCAAATCCTGACGCTTCGTTCGCCCCGGCATAACGCAGCAATAGATCTGGGACCCGTTTCACAAAAGCTTGTAACGTGTATTAATATTGAAAGTCTCTTTCTAACAATATATATTAAAAAGAGACTTGTAATACAAGTTACAAGATTTTTGAAACGTATATAGAATTCTATTTGAAAAGAAAAACGCCAGCCGAATTGTCATTTTCGCATGTTCGTGTGTGAACTTTTATAATTCCAAAGGTAAAATCACTGTCAATACATTGTATAAGCGAACTTGTAAATATCGAACACTTTTGGAGCATATCGTGTCCCATTATAATTGCCAGTGGCTGTACTGAACTACACTCGAAAGCGAAAATGACTAGTCGACTCAACAAACACGGATAATATTAATAGGTACACGAGGAAACGACACGCTATCTGCGAAGTCAAATATCACAGGAAAATAAAAGATACATTTTTTTTACAAAGATTGCGCTCAAAACTGACAAACAGAAATAGCCTTAACAAATAAAACTACGTTCTTGGTAACAAAATAATATCACTACATGAAGTCCGTATAACGTATTATTTAAATGCTCCGTTCTGATATTATCTTTAATAATATAAATCTAAGAGGTAGGGGTCAGGACATTTCGGCGGAGCCGAACTTCTTACGGTACATAGTGCTGTTTGCCTTCTACTTTCACTTATAAGACAGTTTCACTTATCCAGGAAAAAGGTAGTAGAAGCGGTGTGAAGAATAATTTCCCAATAATCGCCATAAAAAATACAACGCGTCAAACAGCAAGATATATCGTAAGTAGGCAGCGTGCCTTAGACGCACGCAAAGACAGTCTCTCTCTTCAGACTGCACCAAAACTCACTAAACGCAAAAATCTAACTGTGGTAAAATTTGCAGTGACGATTCCTTGATTTAAAATATTTAGTGAATTTTTGTTGCAACCTGACTTGTGCATTAGTACCACTAGATTGACCTTTTGGGAAACATTTAAGATGGCTCCTCACACGCGTCTGCAGTAATGGTCAACAAGACATGTCACGTTCCGATTCCGGGTGCATCCGGGACTAAATCAAAGTAAATCCAGGCTTCAACCGATTGGATAGTCAAGTAATATACAATCGACGCTACGGGTCTTGGTTCTGCAGAGATTTCATATCCATCACCGAACATCACACTGGAAAAAACATACATGAATATGTTCACTAGTTCTCGGCGCCAATAAGAGTATCAAATGTATTACCATCGCAGAGCAGTATATGATTTTGCTTCCCCCAAGCTGGGTTTAGACCAAACGAGCTAACAGCATTATATTCTCTATTTTATTTTTCGATTTCTTGATACAGACTTATTTCGCCTGAAGAAAAGAAAATAAGAGTTCTAAAGCAAAACGCACTTGCCGTTACGTTGCATCGCCTTTATTTAGCGATTGCAGAAATAAAAATCATACAATACACTTGTTTAATGTTCTTGCATTTGTTTAATAGAATATCGTTTCGAATGTTTCTTATTCGAATAGCTATTGGTGAGCGAGAGAGTGATAGTATATAGTTATAATGTTCCCGCTTTGCATCCGATATTTTAGTTTAAATGCAACACCTAAAAGCTGTATCGTATATTATCAAAAATGCTTTCGCTATGCGCTCTTTCGGTTTAAACCCATACACGAGGTTTTTATTTTTATAGCGGTGGTTTCTTACAAGAAGCATTCGCATATAGTCAGTTAGTATAGGAATCTAACAGTCCAAAATTCATTTCTTAGCTTTGCACTAAAGAGGTTATATGCATTTGACTAATGAGAATTCGAATGTAATATAACAATGCAGGTTAGAAATTTTGGCACTTCAACCGGTCTACCGTAACCGCGAATGGAAAGGGATGTACAATATTTGACGCCTTACAAAGAGACGCGTGTCACGATGTTGCTAGAAGTACAGGATGCGCATTAAACATCGTGTTTTTATTTCTTTAATTTCAACAGGTGGAAGTAACCGTTAATAGGAACGACTTTTGCTATGGGGAGACATTTCCCAAATGATAAAAACCTGCCATTCCCTACATTTTGGTGAATAAGTCGTTTCTTTTGTTTCCGAAATGTGTTCACATAGGAGAAGTTGTTCGTATTCACGGATGCCACCTGTTAACATCAAAGAAAATAAAAAAATACGGTGTTTTTCTCCACTGATGTAATGTTCGAATCGGAATGGCTACATTGTCTGACATGCGAAATCGTTACCAGGTCCCATTGAAATTACCCCTGAGCAAGATGACAACTGACCGTCGACTGTCCAATCAGCCTGGAAACTAGTCTTCATCTTGATATGTTCGCCCTCTCCGATGTTCGCGAGGGTCTTCTTGATGCGGAGTGCAGTCAGTCGCGCGGCTGGGTTCTGGTACCAGCACTCCTTCATCACCTTAGAGATGGATGAGAGCACCTGAAATTTTAAGAGAGGAGTTAGTATCTTAATGGTAGGATTGTGATTATGGGCATGGTAAAAGCTCTCAGTTTTCAAATTAAACTTTCCAACAATATGAATTAAAAAGAGAATTCCACTTGTAATACAAGTCACAAGCGTTTTAGAAACTGGCCCCTGATCTTCACTCTAGTACGAAATTATACAGTCTCCGATAACATATCGTATGTTGGAGGTCTAACGTGTGCGCGTACTGTAACAAATAGTAACATAACATCCAAAGCACCAAATATATCACAGCAAGCACATTTGGAACAAAAATGTGTGACGATATATTTGGCGATTTGGTTGTTATACAATTTTTGATGCTGACTGTACCGTCTTTTGTGGCTATAAACGTGTGCAAATAGAAGCACGATTTAGATCTTTTCTATACTATTATAAAGTTGTAAAAATGACATGTTTGTATGTGTCGTTGTGGCTTCATCACGCTAAATCGGCTAAACGGATTGCAACTATTTTTGGTACACGGGTAGGTGGGTATCTCTAGATGGTTATAGGAAACTTTTTACCCGACTATGCTACAGAAAGAAAGACGGGTTATGACTTTTCTCCTCCGCGAACGAAGTTGCGGTTACCTTCCAGTTTCTAATATTTATCGAAATACAACCTGTTGAAATTTGACACGCGTCCAAAACAAAAGGATACCGCAGGTAAAAAAAGCGGCCAAGTGCGAGTCGGACTCGCCCATGAAGGGAAACCCCAGCCGTATATACAAAACAATGCACTGCAGATGAAAAAAAATACGATATGAAAAAGTGAACTAGCAAAAGAGCGTATCTCCACGGCACTGACATCCTTTTACTGAGAAGCGCAGCTTTTTGGCAATAACTTAAAAACGGTATGTCCGATCATGTTGAAAACTATTATCGATGGAGGTATTTATTAAGCCATATAATTGTAAATTTGTTTTATATTATTTGAACATATCGTTTAGAATATATATATTTGGAAATTTATTCACTAAATCAATTTTTTTTTAGAAACCACAAAGGCTTATTAGAAGAACTGTTAAAATATATGCCACACATTGATATTTGCTTAATGTTTTTTTTCGGTTTCTGTTACATGTATGTAGTACCCTAGAAATATATATATTTTTTTATTAAACTATCAAACTAAGTAGCGGTTTACACACGAATTTCATTAATGTACATCTTATAGTTTTTGAGTAAAATGCCTGTGGCATACGGACGGACAGACAGACATACAGACATGAAGAATCTATAAGGGTTCCGTTTTTGCCATTTTGCAACCCTAAAAAGCGTCTCCGTGACACCTTGTATAGAGACAGTATAATAAAGAGTACTACGTACAGTATGGACACTCCCTGAAAGTGCCGCCCACCCGCGCTCGGTTACCTCGCAGTTACCGGCTGAACTGTGAGTGGGAAGAGCGCGGGTGGGCGAAGCTTGCGGGCGGCGGGCAGCAGGGAGTGTCCATAGTGTGGTATAGAGGTAAGTGAATGTTGTCGTATCGTACCGGGTCAGAGTGCCAGCGGTTGGGCACGTTGGGCCTGCGCTTCTCGACGCAGACCACGCGGCGCATGTCCTCGAGCGAGGGGTCGGGCGGCACGCAGTCGTGGTACGGCGGTTGGTACTCGTCGGGCATCGCGCCGCAGCGGCGAGCCATCTCCCACACGACCAGACCGAACGAGTACACGTCGGAGCGCTTGTACGGGTCGAACTGGCGCGTGTCCATCGTCTCGTCGAGGACCTGCACGGAAAATATATAAATAATAAATATCAGGGACATTCTTACACAAATCGACCTAGTCTCAAACTAAGCAAAGCTTGTACTGTGGATATATAGGCGGAGATATCTATATCCATACTATTATAAAGTTGTAAAAATGAAATGTCTGTACATTGAAGATATTTTCAAAAACTATTCTAACGGACTATTTAGAGGACACTGATGGTTTTTAGGATTTTTTTACCCGACTACGCTGTCAAAAAAAGAGGGTTTATGACTTTACTCCTCCGCGAACGAAGTTGCGGGCGCCTTCTAGTATTTATTAAAGTTACATTAGTATTTTCTTAATTATATCTTACTTATTATTGAAACGAGCAATGATTTGGTTGTCAATAACAACCGCGTGCGTAATCATGCTACGTGATGGGCGTTGCTGAGATGATAAACGGAATGATTACAAAACGCAACAAGTTTATCTTAATTATCGCATGTGGCTAAGATAACATGTTACTTCAAGTCAATATAAATTAATTAAATTGCCACTATCGATTAAATGCAACTCTGAAAAATCCGACTATAACTTTTACTTCATTTTTGAACATAATTTTCCTAATAACTACACTATTATGATATAATAATAATAATAATATAGCCTGTTCACGTGTCCCACTGTTGGGCAAAGGCCTCCCCTCTTTTCCGCCATACTATTACAAAGTTTAAAAATGAAATGTCTGTACATTGAAGATATATCCAAAAAATGATTGTTACGGACTATTTGGAGGTCACTAAAACTAAAAATATTTTTTTTTGAGTTTTTGTATGTTTGTATGTGTCGGTGTGATTGTGCGTGATGAAGCCATTCATCACGCAAAATCGGCTAAACAGATTTCTACAATTTTTGGTACACGGGTAGCTGTGTATCTCCAGATGGTTATAGGATACTTTTTACCCGACTACGCTGAAGAAAAAATGACGGGTTATGACTATTTCTCCTCCGCGAACGAAGTGGCGGGCATCTTCTAGTTATAACTGCAAAAGTGTGTTTAAATAAAACAATTTATAATATCGCGTATATTATCTCATCTGGGTTCCCGACCTTTCACGGGGTCGTCTGAGAAAAGGTATATTTTTCTTTCAAAGTTACAATTTGTGCAAACTTTTCTCAGCCGACCTCGTGAACACGGAAGCCTCAGTTTTCGAAACGTCGGGCACTCGAATGACGCGATATTATCCGTTTAAATTGGTTTATTTACACGAGTGCTAATCGCGGAAACTGAACAAAAGTGCGTTTGTTACATTGTTCCTTTCAGAGTTAACGGGGCAACGGATTGACGTGATTTTTGGACGTGGATGAGATAGAGGCTAAAGAGACTTGTGTATTAGATTTTATCACGGAAAAATGTACGGTTTACAACGAATAAACAATATTGTGAGCCACGCAAGCAAAGCTGCGGGAAATCCTAGAAAGAAGTAATATTGTAAAGTCTATTAAAAAGTCGGCTAAGTGCGAGTTGGACTCGTTCACCGAGGTAACAAACGGCCATATCTATGAAAATCCAGTGTTACCAGAGCCTTACTCTTAAGCAAAATGTACGCGGTGTTCGGACATTTTATATTGGTTACTGACAGACAGATAGACATAAAAATATACTGTTTTTAGTATTTGTTGTTATAGCGGCAACAGAAATACATCATCTGTAAAAAATTCAACGGTCTAGCTAGCACGGTACATGCAATAGCCTCGTGACAGACGAATAGACGGACGGACAGTGGAGTCTTAGTAATAGGGTCGCCTTTTCCCCCTTGGTTAACTGAACCCTTAAAACTAGTTAGTGCTAAGGTGCTGGATAAATATTTTCTTTTGGATGCGATATAGGTGATTCCACGGGCTTTGCTGTCGTTAACAGTCCCTAGTCCTAAGTATTAAAGATATGACCCATAATATGAGGTTAATATAAAAGATTTTATACCTACTTAACTGGCAAAGTCGCATATTTTTTGGTTTTTCTTGATTATTTTTGTTCGTCTTGGTGAGACCTGAACATCTTTATAATACATTATGACGTTTTCGGTAGTTAAGCTGGCACAATGCAGAATTTCATGACATTACCGCAACTAAAGCTCTAATAAAAATGGATTCATATCTATATCTTGTTTTGTAAGAAAATAAAGGCAAACGCGATGACTAGTTGAATTAAACGCAATATAAAAGCTTAAATGGTTTGAACATACTTTTAAGTTTTATTCAACTATCACAAAATAATTATCATAACGACAAAAAATGCGAGGTTGCCAGTTAATCAGGTATGAATGCTCTTAAATTCGATCAACTATGACAAGAACCTTGATAACAGTATATCGATATACTGGTATCGAAATATGTCATGTATGAAAGTCTTTTAATATGTATGACTAAAGGCCGAGCCACACCGGATCGGTGTGCGTGACGTGCACGTAGACGTGCGCGTGGCGTACTCGTTGTATAGTACGGATCCTCATAAGAGATGACACACCGCTTGCGTTACGTGTGCGTACGCGGTCCGTCCGGTGTGATTCGGCCTTAAGCCCTGAGGGCGGTCGAAACGCCAGTGGAATCACCCATAAGGTATAGTAATGATTAAATAGCATTATTTACAATAGAGGTGATGAAAAAATTATAATAAATTAGTCCGTCATGAATTTTTCAATTCAATGAGAAATATTAAAGACGTATTTTTTCTTTTTTAAGTAAAAAAAAATAAAGGCGATACATTGAGTCAAAATGTCGCGTGACGTCACTCCTAGGTACAAATTGTACCTGGGAGTGACGTCACGAGCCCCCACTCCTAGCTTTTAGTGCGATTTATCTGAGAATGATTTTATAATATTGAGACAGCAAAAAATACGTGTCCTATATTTTTTAAATACCTAACTTACGGACTCATTCGAATTATTATTTTCATACCCCGTCAACATACCTATTTAGTGGTCGTTTAATTTTTTTTTATGCTTCAACGCAATCGCATAAAAAGTATCCTATAACCATGTGGATGCGCAGCTACCCGTATACAAAAATAGATAAAATCTATTTAGCCGTTTTAACGTGATAAAGCCATAACGACACATACAAACATACAAAAAATCTTTGAAACAGTCCATTTTACGTATATTTTTGAAAATATCTATATAGTAAAAATAGTGTATCTTCAACGCGAGTAACTAATTATGAAATTCGATGTTGGATTATAATTTTACTCTAAAAGGGCGTATAATCGTTTCTGTATGTGGCTGTCGAGAATTGGATCTTAATTTGCTGATAGGATATTATCAATCGGAGATACGCTAGTGCAATAACAAACATAATTATCGTGACGACGATTAACGTCACTCATCGCACGACCCGATTATATCATTATGTCGTCCTACAAAAAAAGATCGAAGACACTGGGAATCGACTTTTAATTTTGGCATTATATGTATACTACGTAAATCCTTCATTATATGGTCAGGCACAACAATGGTCCAAATGATTAAGCGCTTATGGTGCCTCGCTCCGACTCATTACAGAGCTTCTACAATGGTCTCACAGACCAAGAAAGACAGGAGGAAACACCCTGTATAGCTTGACTTGTGATATAGAATATGTACCACTGCTTCGTGTGTTTAGTTATATCAGGGAACTGAAGGCAGTCGAGTACGTAATAGTGTACTTGACTGATAGATCAAATCAGTTCCTTTTTATGAACTGTCAAAACGGTCAGAAAGTATGAAGTTTGAATGGAAAAAAGGATTATGACGTCATAATTCTATACGGTCAAATTGCCTCCTTTTTTTTAGTTTTCGATTATCTTAAAATCGCCAAAAGCTTTAAAATAAGTATTCATGAACGTTTTCTACTTATTTTCAGAAATAACATTTAACTGCAAGCGTGACATCATTTATGTTGACTACAGGAAGTACCCAATTTAAGAATGACCCCTCAGGGCACATCGCTCTCAGAATCGACACAAGGCGGACTGATGACCGGTCATAGTGGCATTCTTTGGGCGAGGCCTATGTCCGTCAGTGGACGCGTTTGGCTGATGATGGGCGGAAGGCGTCCTCACGTGTACTCGCCTTCCAACTCTTGTGTCGCCTCGGCCCGCCTTCCGTGTACCGTAGGCGACCATTCATACACATTCGCTATAAGAACCCCTGTTAACAAGCGCTTAGACACAAGGCCAACGTCTAGCTATCGAATGTTTTCTCGTTCAAGAAACAGTTGATATAGGAGTTTTCAAAAGAGCTTATATCTTTATGGAAGTTATAGAAAAATAATCCCTTTTAAAAAGACACGTCGATCTGTGCCAAGAAGAGATGAATATGTTAATAAATTTCAGTTAATATTATGTACGTGTCTGCTGTTTGGCGTCGCTCAATTCTTTCAATATTTATGACTTAGGACTGACGGCGATTGAAATGCCCGTGGAATCGCCCAAATATTATAGTTTGGACTAAGTTTGGTGACAGGAATAGGCAATTTGTCCTTACTTGTTCTAAATAGTAAACAACATCCTAACCTAAAAATATGCATTTAATGCTAATACCAACTGTTTTCTCGCCAGCAAATAAATTTAATGTATGAAATTGGCAGTGTGACACTATAAATATTAATTCCTGTCAACAGGAATTAATATTTATAGTGTTACTTTATTTACGAGAAAATGGGAGTTTAAGACAAAAAAGGTGTACTTTAAACAGACTTCACCCACATTATAAACCATTTTTGGTCACTTAGGGCAGTATAGTTCTAAAAAGCCCGCCTTTAACCCATAAAAACGTAAGGCCATGTTGTAAGCAATACGTTATCGCCGAGATACGCAACACATGCTATTAAAATAGAGATATGCAATCATATGGGCTGATATCTAATCGCACATCTCATTAATGTGATAACGCACTAAACCTTCGTAGGTTAAACTATGCGGGGGACATAACAGGGATGTTAACTACACTCAAATAAAAAAAAATGATACAAAATGGTGGTTGTTTTTATGATAAATCCAAAAAAACGTGTTCGATACCTTACGTGTAGTTTCGCCTGTTTTATGAGCCTTAAAAATATGAAAATATTAAATAATCATTCATAATACCATTGAATAACCCATGAAATGTATGGTAACTTTTGTCATGAAACAGTTTAGATAAACGCATGTTTTAACAAAGCTGCAGAACAATGTTCTTAATTTCCCCATACAAGGAAGCAACGTGTGGCGTCACACGTTGTGTGAATCTCGGGGGGTTTATATGAGATTGACGTTTATACGGAAGATCGTTCTATAACATATCACAGAAAAAGTGTGTCAACATCCCTATATTCAAGATTTTATTAACATTCATGTTTTTTGCAAGATCAAGCACTCTCTCGTGAACCTGCTGGCTAGGATTTTTGACACACAACGACCGCTTACAAAGGAGTGAAGTGCTCCATTTACCTGATTTTCCACTTTCAGTCTCATTCCAACGAACGAATGAAATGAAATGAAATTTATTTGTTAGAGATATGGTAAACATAAGATATTGTTAAATTTAATTGTCAGAATCAGCACATCTCGCCGACTACTATTTAGGCATGCAAATATTAAACTTCTTAAAACTAAGTCGTATCATTTATTTAATTATAATTATTTTCGTTACTTTCAAATAACAAGAAAGTGACACGATTCAATTTAAACATCAAAACCTATTATTATTGTATAAAAAATGAAACTAACAATAATTATGACATTAATTTTCAAAAAAATCCTGTAGCGAGTAGAAACATTTATTTATCAACCATTTGTGCAGGGCAGATGTGAATGGTTTCAGGGCAAGTTGCCTTATTTCATTTGGTAGATTATTATAAATTTTGATTGCCATTGAAGTCGCGAGCAAAAGCCGGTTAATCCATAGATACGTTAGTAAACTTTGTCTCACCTCTGGTGCCATGTAGCGCTTAGTGCCGACACGGTTGGTCGACGGCACGTCGACGGAGTCACTCAACACGTTGTGCCGTACCGCCAGGCCCAAGTCGCCAACCACGCAGGACAGGTTGCTCTTTACGAGGATATTCTTGCTCTTGAGATCCCGATGGGCGATGGCCGGCTTGCCTGTGTACGGCCATAATTGTCTTAGTATATCAAGATATTATACTTAGTCGTGTGTCAGGTAGCTTGAATGACAGACAATCGGTGGAAACTTCGCGTGACATCATGGTAAGGACCTGGAGACTACAGATAGCGTGGGACCTTCCACTTCTAACGAGACGAGCAGATGACGTCACGCAACTCGCCGGCAAAGATTGGATGCACGACGCTAAGAATAGAGAACACTGATCCTCACTAGAGGCCTTCACCTTCACTCAAGAGGATTCAGATAATTAATATTTCAAAGTTGTATCTATAATTTATCTTATTACCAATGGTTACTGAACTTTTACCAATGATTATTTATTTTTATTCTCAATTGCCAATTCAATCTATGCAGTTAACTGTGTATTTTCAATTCTTATTCGAGATAAATAAAAGGGATTTTTGTCTTTGTCTTCTTTTATGTCAGGCTGGAGGAGATTCTAAGCACCTGTTCGAAAACGAGGGTGCGCGCGGTCAGAAAGTCGGACAGCGAGAATTTTAGCAGTGTGTCAACCACACCTAATTGCTTAAGGATCCATTTCGGTCAGCTCGTCTCACCTTTAGTGCCGACGATGTCCATGTGCAGATGCGCCAGGCCGGTGGCGACGCTGAGCGCCATCTTGACCAGCGTGTTGGAGTCGATGGCGTGCGCGGTCAGAAAGTCGAACAGAGAACCGTTCTCGTGGTAATCCGTGATCAGCCACAGCTGCGTCCATGTGCCATTATCTGAACAACCAATACTCGATAAAAGACATATTCCATTTGCTTACACCCAAGCACTTACAGTTTACAATCTCGTGATGATGATTATCTTTTACGTTTTCAGTAAGTATTAATATCAAATAGTCGAAGTAAATAATCATAAATTAGCAGTAAATTCGTCGGAAGGCGCCCTAGACAAAACATCCGTGGGTGGCTATTAGGCGACGAGACAGATACTACACTAATGTAATTTCATTAACTGAATAGTCTAGATATAACTGACAAAAAACTCTTAAACAATAGATGTCTACTTTTTTCTCAATGTTACCTAGACGAAACTAAATTGAAATACCTTTTGTAAGTACCAGTGGTATGACTTATACATTTGAATGCCTTGTATCCCTTTTACTGTGTGAGGATGTCTAGAATTCTAGATGTTTCTTAGTCAAAAAACCGTTAACATGTAAACGGATTCTCTGGCCCTATGCATAAGTTTTCGTCTAGTCAGAGCAGTTATTTAAGGTTTTCCAATTTGTAATGTTTTAGATAAAAAAAACAATAATTTTATACTAATAAATAATTGTATTATAATAGTTGCGTTTTGCATGAACATATACCGCACTAAAAAAAATTAAACATAAGGATACAACTTTTACTCGTACGAGCAGAATAAATTATTTGTTATTTTTCTGTAACTATTTCGGTAACGAATTCGACAGACGTAAAAAAGGCCATTACTAGGGTAAGCGACATGCGAGCTATATGCTGACGGCCCTGCTTCCAGTCCATAAGTCAAGAAGTGCAGTAGGAGATCACAATTTGACTTGGACTATAGTGTTTAAGCGCCCTTTTTTCTACAGTAAAAGTACTGTAGAAAAAAGGGCGTCTTATAGAATTTCTATTAAACAAATAAAATAAACTACATTAAACATTACTATTATTGTTCCTATTACTTAGTAGTTTGATCTAAGCATGTAATAAATGAGGAGGTTCGGAACAAAAGGTGTCATTTACAAATGACATGAATGCGTAAATGTCACCTTTTGTTCCTAACCTCCTCAAATATCAAAAAGAATGTGTTAGTTGTTAAGTACTGGACAAACTCATCTAGGGGCTAGTAGACGAAACTTGTTATCCAGAGAGATCAATCAGGTGAGAGGATCAAACATATAATATTTAATTTCCGGTAAGCCGTGCTGCCCTCCTAATTATAAGTGCAGTAACTCTAGTCAAAACGTAGAAAAAAAATGCACCTTATTTCAATCGAGCCAGGTGTACTTTACATTTCGCCTATGAGCGGAGTTACGGTACTTATCATTAGCAGGGCAGCGTGGGTAAATTGTGTTGAGCCATAATACTCTAACTTAATTGTAGATACTAATTGAAAAAAACTAAAAAAAAAACGTAGTAATCACAAAAGCAATTACAAATACATTTTCTCAAAAATGCCACGTAATTTTACCATCCATAATATCGCTAAAAAGAATACCAAAAGAGGAACATACCGAAGATATTACAAACGTATTACGACAATTATAAATCTAACCACATTTTGGTTGATATTTAAGGAAAATCGACATATAAACCACAACAATAGGTTCGGATACATTACCGGTAAAGTGACGTCTTATTAATAGCAGTAATTCACGATTTGTCTATGTGTAGTGTCATACATTAAAGTCCATTATTAAAAAAAATACAAATGGCCAGAGACATAAACAAAGCAACTCTCCATTTTTTCTCCATTACATAATAAAAATTTTGAATTTCCAGAATAATTCATTACCGAATAATGTGATTAATTATTATATACATGCCCGTTATACATTTATTAAATACGTTAATTAAACTTGGTTTTCTTATCTAAACGTGTTTTTAAATAGTTTATTTATAAATCGCAGTCTTATTAAAATAGGGGTCTATACGGTATTTCAACATGGGTGATTTTTCATAGAGAATTTGTATAAGGTTACATAGGTTATTTCTTATATAAGAATTTTACAATAGTATACATGAAAATACGTGTAACCAGTGATATTATAGTAACTTTTATTCATAAGAAATACTGTACTTCTGCCATAATGAAGTATTCACGGTCGATGTGTGTCTGTAAACGTCAATTTACTCCAGCTAATTAAAAATCCTGGTTTAGTAGGCCTAGCATCCATCATTTCACGAAGTCTCAGGCATTCACCTCTCGTCGCGGTCAGTGGGCTATCCTGAGGCCTCTGGTACGTGCAGTCGCACAAGACGACTCACCAGTTCCGGATTGTCCAAGTCGCCACGCTGGGTCCGTCACGCAAACTTCAGCAAGCCAAGGTTACATCTCACCTCCAAAGAGTTGTAACCTAAGAACCCAAGGAGAAACTTAGTTGGGTAGAGAAACGGGTAATACCCATGCATTTTCTTAAATAAGAACCTTAGAAATGCTTCTTGAACCTTTTTTAGAAGCAAAGCGTAAGTCGGTTCGTGAGTAAGCCAAATGATCGACGCAGTTTCAAGCTTGCTTCTTACTAAGGAAATATAGACGAGCTTAACGGCAACGGGATCTTTAAATCGACGAAGGTTACGGATAACGAAGCCCAGTCTTCGATAGCAGCCGGCAGCAAGCGATGATATATTATCATGAAAAGTTAGCCCCGTATCAAAAACGGAGAGCACGCGGTTTATGGGCTCAGACCTCGGCAAATATTGGGCATGCATCGGCATATGAGCACGGCCGAAGGTGCAGACGCAACACATAGCTGAGTTGAAAAGCAACTTGTTTTCCTTACTCCACCGAAAACCCGAGTTGATGTCCATTTGCAACGACTCGTAGTAAGTACTTTGCTACACTCCTTACACTAACTTCCGGCCATCGGCGTATAAGAGACACTGAGTCAACTGAAGAACCGACTTGAGGTCGTTTATCATGATCCCGAACAACTAGATGGAGTTGTACATATCGGAGAACGATTTTTTGATTCTCTTGTTTTTATGATCTTTGATTTGTATGTAAGTTGGAAGTTCATCTTAAGCAAATTACAGGGGCCGGGCCGAATGTATTTCCACAATAAATGTCTATTTTTATCTGCACGTGTTCCAATTAATCGATAGCTAGACCCTGAGGGGCGGGATATCTGCTGTCCTCTTCATACCTATCGTTTTGTCGCCCTACCCTCGCACTTTTCTTCTATGCGTGGGCAAATATGTACTCATTTCAACCTACACCTCACGTGTTGACGTAAACTGGTCGTACTTAGTCCCTACCGGGATAAGTATGCTTCAATCCAGAAATAGTACATTACGTCAGAGACCAGTAAATATGGCTTGCCGAGTATGATTTAATACGAAGCCAGGATGGGATTTACGGTCGAGGCATGGTAGTACTTTTTTTAAAATTATACTCGACAATAATTTAGATTAACATACTAAGCTCGCCTTAATTTCATCTCATTTTTTTAACAATTCTGAACTAAACTCGTGTTTCGAAAGGTTATGAGCGCCGCCGCGTGCTTCATATGCAGCGGCGGCGGCAAGGAATGTTTGGCGGCAGCGCTCTTACACAGTTTCGAAATTCAAATTATAAGATACGTAATAGGAATTTCATACTAAAAGTAAGCATAAGTACTGGACAAACATTGTCAAAAATTTCAAATCTCGCATTTTACTAGACACCAGATATAAAGTCTCCGGTATGTTTCAGTTCAATATAAGATAGGATTTTTGAGAAAATATATTTACGGGCTTGCCCCTTATTTCTATTAATGAACCAAGAAAGAATGTGTCCACAACATGCGGTAATTAAATAAATCATATTTATAGTACCTATATGAAACAGGCGGGTTTTCACATATGTGGTTTTGGACTATATAACCTATTTCAGCGTCTAACTCGGAAACATGTTTGTTTAAAATTTCCTCGATACAAAATTTATCCGAAACCGCGTCTTCATTTTCTGTTTTTTGTCTAGTTTGTACAAACGACAGATTAATAAACGGCTAAGTTATGTAAAAATGACATTCTACCTTTTATCTTTTACGTGATTAACTTAAATGTTAACAAAACATAATAATATCTTCGATTTCATTTTACTTTTACATCTGGGCGCTTACGCGAAAAAACTCCAAGCATATAGTGACCTTTCTTTGATGAGCGTGAGCAATAAATGCGTCCCTTATTACAAATTCCGATCATTGGCCCGCTCGTGGTTTTTCCTTGACGATACAGGCGCTTAAGCCCCGTTTTTTTGTAGTATGTCTTACCCTTATTATCCGCGGCGATGAACCCAAGTATGTTCTCATGACGCAGCATCACCGTCTGATAGATCTCGGCCTCGCGGAACCAGGAGCATTCCTCGCGCGAGGAGAATATCTTCACCGCCACGTTCTCGCCCCGCCACCGGCCGCGCCAGACTTCGCCGAAGCGGCCCTTGCCAATGATGTCCACCAGCTGAATCTGACGGGCGATGGAGCGTTGCACGAGAAGTGGGAGACCTGGAGCACGTATGGAATATTAGCGCGCCGTTCTCAAGACTAAGGATTTTACAGCCTATTGTAATCAGATGATTTAAAAAAATGCATCATCATGAAATAAAATCTAAAGAATCTAAAATACAAATCTTCAAAGTTACGCAAAGTAGTGAAAATCCGATACATTTTTTTCAGTACACTTATAATTAAATAAAACTACAAGTGTAGAGAAACCATGTAGTTAAACTCAGTTTTTCAAGACCAAACTAATTTTTTCATTACATTTGGTGGTAGTACGGCAACTCAAGAATGACGTCACCCTTGAGTCGCAATTCGTTTTGAGCGCTCAGTAGGAATGTTGCAACTTGCAACTATCATTTTTGACTTTTAGAGTACTCTATTTGTATTTAGTCCCATATATAGGCTGATGCTTACGAAAAATAGAATAGATTGTCACTTACAAAGAAACTATGAACAGTATGAGCATGATCTGCTGCCTGGAAATTTTTAGAAGGAAGAGGATAGGTATATTAGAACGCATTATCAGTTTAAGATGATATTGAAACCTTTCCTGTCTCTTGTCGTTCCCTCATGACTGAGGATCGTGGTCATCATCGGGTAGTTTACCCTTGGATTGGATGATTTGGCTCCATCAGGTCTGTCCATTGCGTCCCTTAAGACTGAGCAAAACTTGGAGGAAGATGAGTACTTTAGTTGATCAGTTCATCTGGTTGGAGATCGGCCTCGAGCCATTGACTTATTGACCATTGAGTCTACGCAGCATGATTTATGAATGTATAGTTCATATGTTTTTCGAGTATTTACGTGTGACTGTATGTCTGGTTATTAGACAAGCTCTGTAGGCTGCAGGGGCGTGGCGTCAAATATGTTATTGGTAAAGCAGAAGTATATTTTCCTTTGTTTTCTTTAAAAGCAATAAAATACCTACTTTAAGGCATTTCAGTACTTTACTCCAATGCCTTAAAGTAGGCAAGCCGATGAGAATCGGGTTCTGCTAACGCCACGCCACTATTAGGCTGTCAAGCTTTCAGGCCTTTTACTGCCATTCGGACCAAATTATATACGTCTAAGCAGAAATATGTCCCATCTTAAATATGTACATCGTATAATCATCCAAATATAAATGCGGAATTATATCAGAACAACAATTTATATTTTGGTCTTAAGTCATACGAGTATTATACTATATTCACATTGTGCATATTTCATTTTGCTCCTAATTTACAAAGGACAATATTTCTTTCGGGCTTAATTAATTTACAACGTAGATAAATTTCGTTGTAAATATTTTGCAGCACAATTACATTTTGACAAAATTCGCTATGGGTGGTATCCATTTTGGTCCAAAGTCAAAATGGCCAATTCAAGCGGACCATTTTCCATTTGCACCGAATGACAGTAAATGTTTCTGGGCTTTAAGTATGAGGCGACCTTAGATTCGCCGTTATTGTGGGAGTAACATACGCTTTAATAATAATGTGTTGGTTTATTTTCTTAAACCATTTAATATTGAATTCTGAAAAGCAACGTCTGATTCCATTAATTATTTTCTTCCCTTTGTGTTTATTTAACCTTTAAGTGACCTATTTACTCGCTTCTTGAATAACACCGTGTTGTGATGTTAGCGAAGGTTTCATTACACGAATTTTCCTCAGAAACTCGCGGAAATATTGTCACTAACTGCGCAGAAATACGAGGGGCGTTCAATATATTCTCGGTATCAGTATAATAGAGTGAAGTTATTCGTATCACATTTTTTTGTAATAAATTCTCTTTCGTACATAATATTTGAAAATATATGTATCTAAAAAAATAATTCTGCCTTAACGATAGTGAACCGTTTTTAGGGTTTCCTCAGAGTCAGAAATAGGAAATATTAGTCAAACATTTCGGCTATGTTACATGTAAGTTGACTTATTGCGTTGGTTAGAAGTTGTGGCCATGAGCAGCCCACGTCCCTAGTCTGCAAGAATAGATTTTTAAGAAAAGGTAATACGGTCGGTTTACGATATTTTAGAATGTTCTCCATTTGACCACTTTTGTTTCTGTCATGTATTTTTTTCTATTTATATGTAGTAATCTATCGTGTAAGCGTGTCGATTTCGTTGAAAACATACATTGTATTTAAATAAATAAATAAAATCAAAATCAAACTTGATCATACCCATACCAAGAATATGTTGAACGCACCTTCCCTTCTAAAAGGCGACGTACTTTATTTAGAAGAAGACAACATATTAAATATTGAATCCAAACTGCAGTGCAATCGATTAGCTTTCGAAGGATTTGCAAGATTCTGTGGCCTGAAAAGCGATGTTCTTTTATTTCGTCGATGCATATCCAAAACTTCGTGCGCATGAGAGTGAGAAACGGAAATTAAGTATCACACGATAGCTAATTAAATCAAAGTGCAATAGTTTATAAGATTCTAAGATATTTCTCGATCACACCCACAACTGCGAAACATGTGAACACGAAATATGTGAACGCGCGAGACTCGTTTTGAGTGTAATACTTATAAATATGTTTTTGTGACTGCACCAATTCAGGTTTGTCCAAGGCTAGGTTACGAGACAAGGTCAAAATCAGCTATCGATAAACAAATGATAAAGGGGTGCTCCCCAGATAATGGGAAACATATTGATGCACTTTGCAGTCATCGAAAATGTAATAATATAATGTAGATAAACACGATTTCCTGTGGGCTACCTGTAGTCCAACAGCTAATCACACTATCTGCAGCTACATACGAATATCAATATAACTATGTATACTAACGTGGAGTTTAAAATGACGTGTTGTGCTTTATACCATGTACCCACGGGAGCATTGATGTTTTAGTGTAAACAGGGAACTTTATCACTGTCCTGTTATTAAATTTTTGGACTCACCTGAACCAGAGCCGGACGTGGTCAGCTCAATCATGTCCCTGATGGTGGCGGTGCCAAGTATCGGGTGCCTCGGTTCGCAGAGCGAGTCCTCTGCGGGGAACAGCGGCCTCGAGCCCAGGCCTCGCTTCAGCATCTTCCGGGACCTCTTGGCCCACCAGAAGCTGATGCCAGCGCATATCCCGAGAACTAGGAGGCCGATAATCCAGGGCACCACTTGCCACGCGGCCGCGGTCGGCGTTGTGTCTTTCGAGAAAATAATATGTTATTTCGGGAAGTGGTGTTATTTTATACAATATCTCATCGATTTCATGTACACAATTAAATGTTTTTCTAAACTTAAATTGGTAGAAAATAATTCAATGTTTCTATTAATTTGGATAGTCAAAACACAAGTTAAGTTGATTAATATCAAGCTCCGAATTTCCTCGTAAATTTGTAACGGAATAAGAATTCTATCCTTGTTTAAAAAACAATTCAAATTACGTTGCAAATTTAGGTAGACAGTAGGAAATTAATCAAACATGTAAAAATGTGCTCAAATCAACTTTATACTATGCGATATATTGATTCAATTATTCATTCCCTATTCAGAAATGTAGAAATTCTTTCTCAGTTTTTTGACGTCTACGTTCTATCAATTCTACCGACGCTTTAAGGTAAAAAAAATATATATTTCTTAAACTACGATTTATTTTAGGCCGTCCATTGTCCATACGTCCTTGTTAGTATCTCGTTTAATAGATGACACAGTGGATTCAGTATCATGACCAATCGAGGCGTCAATCATTATAAATGGATAGTCAACAACACATTGCAGTCAAAGTAACTGCAATCGATATTTTAGAAATTTGCGTCAATAAAAATGACAGAGTAATCGAATGTTTCATGTTTGATCAGAAGGACTGGCAGCGCCTCTCTCATAGGTGCTCCCACACAGCAATTGTAAAACGTTATAAGGCACGTTGTTTTTAAAGTAAAAAGTATTTTATAACCATCTGTACATATCCAGAAAATCATGTGACACAAACACACGTCCATACATCGATACCTTAGTTCACACTCCTAATTACAGTATTTTTGCTCATGGAATTTCAACTTTACGTATTTGTGCAACGTACTAATTTCAAGCATTTTTCTCAGAGTTAGTACGATTGTGCTCTAAGGTATCGACATGTACATTCATATATACACTAACTTTCTGCCCATTTCACTTTTATGAAAATATTTTCAATACATTTCATGTTTACAAACTTGATGTATATTGTATCGATATAACTGAAGCGTGGGAGCACCATTGACACGCGACAAACATCCATCTCTATATTTTTGTGATTCGATCGATTACAGAGGGAGTAATGATATTGATGCAGCAACTAGCGAAATAGGTCTCAGGTTATATTGAAGTTAGACCTTGTTACCCTCCGGAAAAATTGCGATAGCAAAATGTCGATGAATAGGGGAAACAAAGATAGTAAACAGACAATGGGCAAGACAAGGTCAACTAGTAACTGATTTTTTTTTTTACCTCGTAGGTGCCTTACATCTTACTGAATATGATTAGATAGTATTTCGATGAACGCTTGACACATCATCACGGTCAGAGTGTGCCGCTAAGCGGTCTAATACAGCCTTAAATTGAGAACTCGTACGCCTGGCGAAACAGATTTACCGAATTATGCTCAAAGTAAGTTTCTGTTTTACAAAGTTTACGAATTAAAAGCAGTTGTTATTGTGTTGTTCACTATACATGAGTCAGAAGGGAAGTCGCTGTTCTAAGCTTGTCGGAACGTAACTATAAGTGGTCGGTCTCCGCCACAATTGCGTCGAGTGCTGTACTCCAACCAACTAGGAGAATTTGAATAACATCCAAAGCGCTACTACCGTAATAGATTTGACATACGGGAAACATATTAAAGGGGTCAATCAATTTTTATCGAGGAACACATATGGTTACGTCTCCTGAGACACTCTTTAAAACTACGATTTTAAACGATATAGAGGCAACAAAGTTTTTTTTTTTAGCCTATAATGGTCCAATTTTCAAAGGCCCATCTCGTCAGTATAGCCTAGATTATATGTCCCCAGGAGGCCTCACGGGACAGAATAACAAGAAAAGTAGACCCACCTAAAATAAACATTCAAGGAGTATTATCGTATTAAATACGATTCGTAGTCATTATCAAATAGTCTAGTATCCAATTCAAGCCTCTAAGAGTAAAGATTTGAGTTTGGCACTTTGGATGCTACAGATTATTTGATGCTGGTTGACTGTACCTAGCCTGCGGCGAAATGCCGTCACGTAGTTGCTTTAAGGAAAATGAGACTTGTGTCACAAGTGTAGCAATTTTGTTTTGCTGCGGAAGTTCCTATTAGTTTATACAACTGCGAAAGCCTTACCTTAAGAAATAGAACTCAAATTCTTACAAAAAGCAAGAGATGAGTTGCATACAAATCGGAAGTAAGTATACACTCATCATCAAATAATAACAACATAAAGAGCTGATTACATCGTAACACATCTTTATTCCTACAGGTACAAAGTGGATATATTTGGCCATTTGGTAGTCAGACTCATGCTGACTGTACACAGCGAAATAAGAACTGGAAAACGATTAGATACGTTTCAGTTACCGTAAGGGAGACCGTGGACAAAAGTAACACTTCGTACTTTTGCTCCAATTTCTAGCAATTTTTTATATATTTGATTAAATTAAATTTATGTATGTATGTGCATATATAAATTTCATTCATACTATCTATATATGAAACATTTCCATTAAATAGTGTTCTCTTTTTTAAGAATTACGAACTTGAGAAAAAAATGGCGTGTGATACTTTTGTCAACAGGCTTGGGTCGCTTACGCTTCGGATCGTAAAGAAACCCTCCCGTCATGTCATCCTCCCGGTGCTAAAGAAAAATGATTAGGATACATGTGTGATGCCTGGTCACAAGCGGAGAAACATCTTCCGCTAACTCTACTCGGCCACGCGCTGCATTCTGATCATTGGACACTTCCAAAAAGCCTTTGTTACTTTCGCCCCGCTGTTACTTTTGTCCCCAGTCTCCCCTACTATTTGTATTCCGATGCAGAGCGCTAAGTTGGAATCTTATTTCGATGTTTTGATGTTTGTTGTTACATTATTTATGAATTTTTATAAGCGGGAGACTTTGGCTCAGCAACTCCCCAGTTGGTTGGTCTATATATAGGCAACACAGACGATCTAAACCCAGGGTAGTGTGTTGTTTGAAATGAAACGAATTTAATGACATGATGAGAGAAAAAATCGTTTTAATGTATATACCCGCGCTGTTTCCTATACTAGGTATTTATGAATGCTTATTCAGTTTACGGTAAAAAATCCATAGATAATTAATTGCTCAATAGCCTTGTCTTAAAAATATAATTGGGCCGACAGCTAGATTATCAGAAAATATTGGACACGTATTTTTTCTTTTGTCAATTAAACAAAAAATTATGAAGATATAGCCCGTTAAAGTTCCCCGTGACGTCACGCCGCGCGTCCGTTTTTCACCCGGCGTGACGTTATACGACCCCACTCCCAAACTTTGACGCGCTTTATGTCTTTTACTACTAATTAGAATAATATTTTTTTTACCCAGGAAACTACCCTATTAGATACAACTCGGCACTTGCCTGATAGGTCATTGTAATTTTTATTAAAACTCCGAAACAAAACAATCTTACCTGTGTAATGTATAAATAAAAGTATTTCTGGATATTTCGAGAGGTTGTATTACATAAGCATTATTTAACTTGACCACGGGCAAATACCATATTGACATTAAGACTCGTGCTACTCAATAAAAGACAAGTCTAAGTTGATATATAAATTGCATTACCTTTGTCGTGCTAGAAAGAAAATATAATTATTTTTGTGATACCATCAAGCGTCCATCGTGATTTTATATTTATACACATAATGCCCAACACAAAATGCAAAGCACACAGAAACGAAACAAAGCAAACTTTGAAACTCATGCACAAACATTTTGAAACCAATTAGCTTTACAAAAACATCCATCAAAATATGGGTGATACCCACGTGTAGTCCTACACCAAAGTTGTGTTTTTCTGTTTAGCCGGCGACGAAGTTATGGAAATGTCTAGAATGTTCTAGGCACAATTTTACGTTAGGGCATATTCATACGGACCACAACCACACCACAACGCGGCGGCAAAAAGTGGCGAAGCAGTGGTTACGTGTAATAGTTTCGCTGCAGCTTCTTGCAGTTGCTTTGATGTGGTCGGACCGACCGTGTTTGTGGTGTCGTTGTTGTACGTCTGAATAGACCCTAATTCTTGATGTCACCTGTCAAATGTTCAACTAAAAAAAGGAGTAATCAACAGTAAATAATAGATAGCATGGTGAAATTGGGCCTTAGCTCTGGTTTCCTAAACGACAGATTAACATATTGACTTTTCTTACGTTATATGTGATTCTCGGATTAATTGGGTCATAAGGTATATGTAACTCATACGTCCGTGTATGATTTGTAATGAATTTACGTCGACATGGTACCAACTCATGAAATGGTCAGATATAACGAAAACATCCCACTATCTGATCTAGTTTTGTAAATCGTGTAAACTGTGAACAAAATATCTTCCATTTTGGTATATTCCAAAGAAAACTATAAGTGGAATATATTTCCAGAGACAAACACCTCGTTTTATAAATTATTTATATCAATCATAAAAAGAAAACAAGATTCAACAAAACAGTAGTCAGAACCAGCGGGTGACTAGGAACTCAATATTAGCCTATTTGTGTCTGCGACTACCTAGATAACAACTTTGGTTACGTTCTTGCCGTTCTGTAAGTGAATTAATTCCAAATAACACAACTTGTATGAAGTAGTTACGATGGCATCCCAAATGGGGCAATCAGAAGCATATTTCCCGGCAGTTACCGCTAAAAATTCAGCCCGCATTTCGTCAGGTATCGGCCGAAATGAAAAATCTTATACACTAAGTAATATCATCCAAAACCTTTGTTTAGTTTAAATTTAGAAAAAGTTATTTGCATGCGATTAGTATTAAAAAAAAAACATGCTAGAGAAGAAAATCCGGCGATGATCACGATCGTTATACCCCAGTAATGGTTTTTATATCGAGACATACCTATGGAGATTTGGAGATGCCGTAGCATTCGAGACCGCGGAGTCACCCCTCCATGCCTAGCTTTAAATGCATCCTTTAATGTAATATTTCAGATATATCAATAAAAAAAACTGAAATCTCTAGTACACAACCAAGTTTGCTACATACTAATGTAGTTATAAAGTGACCGTATACAAGTAAGATGCAGTTTTCTTTACTATTTATCATCGTCATTTCATGCGAATTAGGATTCCTCTTGTATATTATTATATTGTTTTGTTCCCAATGATGTAACATTCAGGGACGTAGACAAGACAGTACAAGAGCCCTTTGTCCCTCCAGGGCCTACCTGGCACGAAGTTGTGGTTACAGAGGTCCGTGGTACAGCAATATACATCGGCCTGTTCGCCCTCCTGACACCATATAGGCATGTCCCCGGGTGGGAATACCGAGTCCTGGTGCCAACATCTATTCAAATCAATAACATTAGATATACATCTAACGGGTGATCAATGCCGGTCGTCTAAAGGAAGAAATTTTAGTGAAATTAGAAACAGAATAAAAAAAAAACTCTATTAGCCATGCACACTCGCACCGGAGCTACGGAGGCGCGTCGCTCGAGGACACACCGATTCTATTTATTTAAAAAAGCTCGATTATTTGTCAGTCTAGCATTTCTAAATTACCTAGGACGCTAATCGTTAGACCTTCTAAGTTTATTCTCATCGTGTATCAGTCCAACTATGTTAGGGGAGAAGGTTTGTTGCCAGCAACTTGCTAAGGCAGAAAAACTCTGGAACACAGAGCCGAACTCACTTAGGCCGTGTTAGTGAACGGCGGGTGCACGTTTTCTCTTAGTTGGCTTAGTTGGTAATGAAGCAGCAATCTGCAGCATGTATGCTGCAGAGCATGTAATCGGTGTGGACGAGCGACCGCGTCCCCGCAGCTGGGAGCCCGCGACGTCGGTCGCGCGGGCCGGGTTACTAGAGCGCGGTTAGGAGTGTCTTGGTGTGCGTACCGTCGCAAGCGGTGCGGTTAGCGTCACTGGCGCGTGCCTACCTGGCGGCTTCGGCTGCAGCTGCGGACGCAACTTGCGATTGCACATGTCACGACTGTCACAACACTGTATCACCACGGACTCATTTTTAGCCTTCGTCGTGGAGCATCCGAAGGGGTGCTCGGGGGGTATGAGTGATTTACGCTCCATACAGCTGCGTCGCGGGGAAGCCAGACATCATGTTTAGTAGGTTAAAGCAAAAACCATGGCACACTCGGAAAATAGTTTTTGTTAAAGACGGCACATCATTCAAAACTAACGGGCCGGCCCCGCGTCCTTAGTAGACAGGTACATATTCTAATCAGAAAGCAATGTTAGAATTGGCATCTCAACACAAAACTTATAGGAAATGTCAATGCAATTATGATTCTAATAGTACATCAAAAACAAACTCAAAATCGGCATTTTCCAAGAAGTCACACGGCCTCGAGAGGAGCTTACCCGAGAGAGCGGCGGGGCGTTTGCTCGCTATACGCTCTTTGGCAATCTCATCGGAATTGCAGAGATCGGTCTTACAGCAATAATTAGTTGCACTTCTGCATGGTATCGGGTTGTCCGGGGGTAAGCCATTTAAACAGCTTTTGGACACCTCGCTATAGGCCAACCATTCCATTAGAGATATGTAACAATCCTACCTTATGCCACATTTTATCGGTTACAGGTTTGTGTTGATATTTTATTGCCAATGGATTGAAAATAACTAAATTTTGATTAGAATACATTCTGATATGTACCTCTGATGTCAAAAAAAATCCCAATTGAAATTTTAAATATATCTTTGAGAGACCCAGCAGAAATTTGGAATAACACAACCATAGACATTATCAGTACTATGTAATGCAATGCTAACAGGCAACTCACCGGTACTCATATTTCTCCACTCCATCTTTCAGGGTGGTGGAGGCGAAACAGAAGCCATCCGTCTCGCATGTCTCATTCTGGCAACTGGGGCCAGTTGTGTCGCAGTAACATTTCAACCCTGGTTGAGACAAAAGTGAGTCATTATTGTGATGTTCCATGATGCATGATGTAGAGCATCAGCTCTACATCATCAGATCCTCATCAGAGGATCTGTGTACGATTTGAGTAGCCATCTTTAATTTTAATAGTAACCCATTGCATCTTCAAGCAATTTTATACTATACACTAAAAATTTTGATAAAAATACAAATTATAGGCATTACGCAAAACTGTGTCTGTACCGAACGTTTAGTAGCGGTACAGGAGGGGTTTGTTTACGGAACGTCAAACGATGCGAAACTTCAGTCAAGCGTCAGGCTTGTATAGCTAGACAGTTAGGATACGTCATGTCTCGTCACTTGTCACCCCTCCCGTACCGCTCCCATACCTCAGAAACAGACTCAGTTAAGCGTTAGACCTGTAATATTACTATTTGATCAGTTAAGCTGCATTCGCAAAAGATTTAGTAACAAATCCGTACTAATATTATAAATGTGAAAGTGTATCTGTCTGTTACCTCTTCACGCTTAAACCGCTGAACCGATGTGAATGAAATTTGGTATGGAGATAGTTTGACTCCATGGGAAGGACATAGGCTACTTTCTATCCCGGAAAAATGCCCTTATCCACGATAAATGAATTTAAGGCGGACAAAGTCGCGGGCAGAAGCTAGTTTAACTATAAGTTCAATTGCATTAAAGCGTCTATAGCATAATTTACTTTAGGTTAATAAAAAAGTAAAAAATTGGTAAAACAGGACATCATCTTCTAAGAATTATATTGCCTTTCCCAAACTAGTGAGTCCATAATTCATATTTGAACAGCAAGAATATATTTACCTCGTAACTTTATTCAGACAAGGTTACATACATATACATCTGAATACATCTCAATAACAGATCAAAATATATTCAAAAATGCATGTCAGGGCCCACATTGTTCAGATAAGAAATAGCAATTTATGACCACAAAATAGAAGATTGTATCAAAATGAATACAATAACAATATGTTGTTATCCATAACATTCATAATGTTTTTTGTTTACAATGCAACCACTGATTTATATCTGGGTGATTCCACAGGCATTGCAACCGCCAGTGAGTCCCTAGCCCTAAGTATTAAAGGTCGTAATATATGTTCAATTTGATTAATTATGATAAGAACATCAATATATGGAAAGTCTGCTGCTTGGCATAACTCATTGTTTCAATATAAATGCCTGTGGAATCACTCCTCTACCTGCAAATAGATATAGTAGTTGATAAATGTCCAAAAACAGTATTGAAAAATGAATAAAAGCATGTTTCAAGTAACATGATTTGAACATTAAATAATAAAAGACAATTTACTAGAACACACTACACTGAGACAAGATTTTAAAGGAAAATTACCTTTGGGTCCACAGTGTCCACTGTATCAAAAAGTCCACCATATCAGAAAGTCCACTAAAGATATTAAATTGATTTTTCTGTTCAGTACTTTATATTAAAACTGTTGGCGCTCTTGGAAAGCTTGACATTCAATAATTCATTATTTATTTATGTTTGCATTAGTTTTTTGATTTTTATTTATACAGTTAATTGTTTATCTTCTTTCGATATAAGAAGGTAAGCCATTATAAATAATTCACAATTTTAAAGAGACTGCTGTGTTTTGGTACTACAATTTGAAGGTGGGCCGATTTCTTTCCACCCGCAATTGCATTTTAAACTCCTTTTTTATTTATTTATTCAATTCATTCTTATATACAAATCTATAGAAAACAGATTAAAATGTAACCCTGCAAACAATATATATATTTAATGTTTTTTTATTTTATTAGTAGGAAGCCTTGAATAAGTTTAAATGTTGCACCCGCAATAATGGAATTGCCCATTACTTATTGCAATTGAACTATATTTCAAAATTGCCAGTGATGTTTTGATATACGGTAGATCTCTGAAATTATACTTAAGAGTCCAAAAAACAACCTAGTTATTTCTAACAAAATCTTGTAAGACAAACAAAATAAAGATAATTATTGATTTCATACTAATAGCAAAAACTTAGATTGAAATAGTGCATTTTCGACACATTTTATTCATAGACTTACGGTAATTTCACATGGCATGCCACTAACATTGTATACAAGTTGCGTATAGCAAATATATGCACGCGGGATTAGGCAGTGCTTAGTTCTATAACTCGTTTTTTACAGCTAGGAGTGTGATTTGACCATCATTTCGTTGGCCTAGGATCCTTGTGAACTATCTCTAAACACACAGCTATTACTATATATAGAATATAACTCAAGAGCGTCGAAAAACATTTACCTTCTACAGGATCCAGTTTACGATACACCGCAAATATCAGCAGCAGGAACCACTTTCGCCAATGATAGCTATGCATGCTCACTTTATTTGATAGAAACATTGAAATCTAATGTCCAGACACGACAAAACACATATTATTGACGCACGACAATACAGCAATACGGCCATTGACGTCTAATAGGATCATGACCAATTAGTATATCACACGTTTGTTGTTACAATTACCACTGTGTGCGCTCTATACAATGGTCACAAACATAGAATAAAAACATCACATCCATAAAAACAACTCGCAAAATCAATGTGAAAGAATTTCCAAGATAGATGATGGCTCGCCTCTCCGCTCTCCGGTCTAATGATAATGAGTGAATGAATATAGATTATATACAACATAAGTGGAACGAATGAAAACAGCTAAACACAGATAAGAACATAGTACACCACCATCACTATCAAGCTGCGTCCACACTTGTATCATGTCACGATTATGATAGTGTGGACGCTCACTTTGGACACACCGTATCTTTTGCACCGTCGCGTTCATGTCAACATAGAGGACATTTTGAAATAACGATCTTTATTCTTTAACATTTCTGTAAGTAGGCCGCAAGGGCACTTTTACAAGTCTGACTACGACGTTTCCCAAGAGGAGATCACTGTTGAGAAGAAAGCCGAAACAAACTCAACAGTATTTTTTTCGAAATAACTTATATCTACTACAAGAATTTGGAAGAACGTGTGGCCCTATTTGCTTGTTATATCGGACCTGACTTACAATAACGACTGCTCCAACATAGCGTTGAGTGGCTGGCAATGACACACCTATGGAATCAGCTAAAACGGTGGGTGCGGTCTCGTGATCAAGCTCTTGCCACTCTGGATGAGATTCATGAATTTAAGAATGGAACAATTTTATTTTCGCCAACATTCCATCGTGACGCTCATTACATCCATGACTGTACGCCCGGAAACTGTTCAGAGGAGGTAACTTGACTTGACTTAACCGGAATGCTACGAAGTTTTTTAATAGACAGTTTCAATACCTTTCAAATGACGCTCCATACAGTGTCTTAAATAAGTATGTAATCGCCGGAAGTAAGAATTTAAAGATTTGCGTTTTTTTACGCTGAGTGTATACTGAATTAGTAAAGGGACTCCTCAATTCCTCATCACGAATTGAAATTTTAGTTTTTTTCCAATATTTTGAAGCTCAATATATTATGAATCATTACAGGTAGATATGCATGTTTTTTGCGTGCTGTGGTACCTAACCATTTTTAAGTCTTCTAATGATCTGAATTGTTTTTGGCTGTGTAAGTGTGTGTTGAAGGTTAAAGTAGTAACATTTCCGTCGTGTGTCGTGTGCTATAGGTACCGTACCTACAGCATACGACCGGCGAGGTCAGGTAAACACGTACCGTACGTGTTTATCTGGTCTCGCCTCCATCCACTAAAAGTGTATGAAAATACTTCGGTAATACTATGCCTTGCCACATCCATTGATTTAATGCTCTAAGATTATGCCAAAACAATAAAACAAAATATAAAACTTTGAACATGACAGTGATTGCAGAACGACAATATTATAAATATTAGGTATAACTACCTCCACCTTCTGATGTATTTAGAATTAAGATTACCTATTAGAACTACTATACAGAATAAGCAGAGAAGTTACAAACTGTGCTATTGTAGTTATCAAATAACAATAAAAAGCCCTAAAAATTGCATATATAAAATATTTGCAAATGTTTTCATTATTGTCTTGGAGTATTATTTACAGGGCAAACTCAGTGTCCAGTTAACGTTCATCTTTTGTCTTATAAAAAGGTTCATGCCACAGACTAATAAGATATACTACGTATACGTATACTACGTTCATACGTACCTTGTACTGCTTGAAACCTGGCCATTCCTGAGAAAAGTATTTAGGGTCAAGAAAGCCAAAGACAAAATCCTTGACCCTTACTAGTCATTATAACTTAGAGTTGGAATGCATACTATATTAGTTATAAGAAATCCTTTGATGTTTTAAGAAAAAAATGAACGTTGAATACTATACAAATTTTTGACAGTTGAAATCAAATATTATGTTGCACTAGAAGAGAGCTCGGGCCATCACAAAAATTAAAAATATTGAGGGTAAGCTGCTGAATGCTGATGGTATAAAAATGATAATATGTTTAAAAAAAATACCCTGCACAAAATATATTTTAAAATTTGTAGTATAATTTCACCTTGATTTTGAGGAAATAAACATAGTATATTCATGTTTATTTACATTTATTTGATCTTATTGTAATGCAGTTCTGCGTACAAAGACAAAATTGCCCTGACAACACTATGTGTAATAATCATTCATTTTTCATTCAATTCAATACAATCATTCCTTTATGTTTGTCTGTCTGTACTGTGCATTTTTCATTTCATTCATTCATGAAAGTTTTTGTTCCGAATCGGATCCGATGCTAAGTTACTAACGGCGAAAAGTTTTTGCTAGGTGATAATTTCGCACTGTTTGTAATTACTGTATGGTGGATATTAATTAATTACCAAAAGGGGATATTTCTAAAATCAAGTTTCAGGTCAGTATAACTAAACAATTAGTTAATGTTCGCATTACCACGCCCTACAAGCCAAGCCAAACAATGCTGGGGTGCGGCCTCGTTTGTATTCTATGGTGCGTGACCTAAAATCGGATATTTATTCACATTAGTAATCTTTCAAAATTAACGTGGGTTTCCAACATCCGCCTGCACGCACTTCCAAAATTTCAATAAGTTGACACAATTTTCTTTCTTCAACAGGTTTGTTTAGACCATGTCGGCTTCTGATCTTCCCAATTACTTTACAGGGAACGGAACATACAAAGCCATAAATCCTTTTGTATCAAGAATCGGGGATTTTACGCCGTTCTATATAACCATTGCCATTTGCTCTGTAGTTTTGGGGTTGATTCTTATTTTGAACGTCGTGTGCTGCTGTTCACGCTACTCGGACTACTGGCTGGACCGGCACACGGGTAAGTAGATTGTTTACATCTTCATTTACTCATAATATACAGGAATGAAAAATTGAACGCCACATGAAGGGCAAAAAATAAAATGATCTCTTTCAAAATAATTGGTTATTTCCAATATTTAAGGCAGCTTCCCTAATGTGGTATTCCAATTTTCCAACCTTTATGCAGGATTTTGAGTCTAATAATTTATAAGATAAGATTAATGGTACATGTGGTTCTGAGAATTTTAGTGATTCTAGTTCTCATGTATCGGTTTACTTGTTGCTAGTTTTTAAGAGCCATTTCATAGAACCCCATATGAGAACAAATGCAGCAAGTGCTTGATTTGAACATACACAATATTCATTAATTTTCACAACAAACTTTAAAATTAGTTTGACAATATGCATCCAGGAAAACAAAACTATTGTACTGTAATGCAAATTGGTATTCTATTAATTGAACACTAGCCATTGTTTAATAATGATGGAATGTGAAACAGATGTTATTAATACATTTTAATTCATAAAAAATTGATGTGTTTTTGCATATAAATAAAAAAAATTACGTAAACATCTATAAGCGATTAAGCCTGCAATGTGTTTTGATCAGGGATCTGAAACAGTATTTTTTTCATACACAATAACCAAACTAATGATTCGGTGTTTTCATTTAATTACGAGTTTTTCATATATTTTATTGAAACTAGAACTTGGATCAGGTGTTTTGTAATTAATTTCTCTTCTCCTAAATACAATTTTCATACATTCCAAAAATAGTGTATATTTTAGAATATTTTAAAAAATACCAGTTCTAATCCCTGGTTTTGATAATGCTACAAGTGCCAGACATGGTAATGGATTATATCTCTTCTAAATCACACGGAGTTGAATATTTGCTGTTTTTATGACTGAATGGAATTAGAACGATGACTGACTACTTACGCAATTCCAAAATCAACATAGTTATACCTTTGCTTATTTAAGAATTATGCTTTTTTCTCATCACAAACTCTTTCAATCCTAATTGAAGAAAAAAGTGTCCTCAATATTTTTTTCTATTCTGTTCTATTTCTATATAAGGGTTATAATTTTGTAGGATGGCGAGGGGCATTCAACATATTCTCGGTATGGGTATGATCCAGTAATTTTCATAACTTTCGATACTGGTTATATCATGTCACTATACATTTATAAAATAAACAATTAAACAAATGAAAAAGGTTATCATTAATTTGTTTCTTGTAATAGTTAAACAAACAAGACAGTGTAAATTTTGTTTTGATGATTGTTTACGGAAAATGAGCAACATTTTGGTACAAAGTCAAGAAATTTGTTTCTGAAAATAAAATTAAATAATCTACTTATTTAATGTGTAACATAGTCCAAATGTTTGACTAATATTTCCTATTTTCTGATACTATGCAAAGGCAAATTTAAACTATTATAAGATTTTGCTTTTTTTTTTTATATACATTATACAAATATTTCAAAATTATTATGTACGTATACAAAATACGACAGTTTATTTATATTAATTTCACTCTTTTATACTGTTAATATGTTGAAAACTCCTCATCAGGGACAGTTGCCGGTATTATTTTAATCTTATAAAATACACGTTATTTCTGGAATATTTTAAAGAAATTAATCGCAAAACCTGATTCAAGTTCTAGAATTTTAATAAAATATACGAAAAGCTCGTAATTGAACGAAAAATACGAATCGTTATTTCGGATATTTTGTATGAAAAAAATACCGATTCCGATCCCTGCTCCTCGTATATGTCAACTTTAATAAGTTAGTGTGACAAAGGCATAATAAATATAATCAGAAATTGTTTCCAGGCAATCGCTGGATTGTGTCCATCTGGTCAGCTACTCCGCACAAACAACCACCACTTGACTTCACCGAGCTTGAAAGCAACTACCAGCCCGTCCACTACGCCCAACCATACTCCACCGAGTACCACGAGGAGCACGGCAGAGGTGACATTCCGCCGTCTGTCTCCACACAACCTTTGACGTCTTCTCAAGAGTACTTAGAGCTGCATAAGCGCGAGAGTGATATATAAATTGAGAGTAATATACGCTAAACCATGGCCTTCTTGATGTTGTACCCCGCTGTAGCAGTGTTGTCACTCTTCGTTCTAATGGTAATAATACTGATGCTTAGATTCGGAGCGCGTTGGTGCAAGCTCAGGCACCATGCCTTGCCGGTACAGCATGCTGTGGTACAAGGTTACTGGAGAGAGGACGAGGCTTATGAACAGAAGGTGTCTTACGCGTGACAACACTAAGAGTTTTAGTATAGGTGGCAGATCGATTTTGTATTCAATTGTCACTGTAAATTGTTAGGACCCATGCTCATTGTCCACGACCTGAATTCGAGATAGTGTAAAGTACAAGCCAAAATAGTCATATTTCATCCTGAATATCACTTTGAATACTGAAACTAAGTTGTTGGTCTTATTCAGTTGTAAAAAAAAGTAAACATTATGTGTTATTAAAATATACTTCGGGGCTGTCCACATATTACGTCTCGCAAAATTTTGCCTCTTTGGACCCCTCCCCCCTATTTGTCACGCTCTTTGCAATCTTTTTAACACATACTGTCACGTTTGGCGTGACCCCCCTCGCCCCTTGCTCTATGACGTAATTTGTGGATGGCCCCTTCTCTACAGAGAATGGGTGCATCACAATCATATGGAGTCGGTATTTTCTCCAACGGTGCGTAGCTAACATTTAAAATAATTTCAATTCTAGCTGTCCGGCGGCATCGCACGGGTACACTAAGAAAAAAGATGAGACCTAAACGTCCCTTACTGTTATGTCTCTCTTATATCTTTTGTCTCACTTATTCACTTCTTATATGGAGATTTTCATTTACAAAAAATTCGCTTTTCCATAATTTTTTTTGTTTATTTTCATACAAACAAACCTTATCCAAATAATTATAAACACAACAAACAAATAGGTGCCGCCGTTCTGAACTGGTGCGCAACATACATTTCTTCAATTTTTTTTTTCATATACATAGATAGATTTATCTGCTCTTATTTTCTCGAATTCAGATCGAATGCTGTGCGTGAAAGCTCGAAATTATGAAAGTATGGCGAGATCTTGATGTTATGTTCGTAATTAAAATACGTCCAGTTGTCGCCAACTGTCGTTGTGGTAACTGCTTTCTACTGAAAAAACGAAGTTCTTATCAATAAACCTCTATTATTTTATTTTATTATAACAAAAAAGTAATATACAACAAACCAGTGGCGTTTAAAATTTAAATATAAAACTATCTCTGTTACTTAAAAGCATTATATTCTGAATTTTGTGTCGAATCGGCTATTAATAAAGTACAGATTACTGATTTGCAAATTGCGGAAACTTTCCAAAATGCTTAAAAAAGGTCTTACGTCTAGTGTTAACTTACAAATGTTAATAAGACCTTTTTTAAGCATTTTTTAGTATGTAAAAGGTCTTAAGTCTAGTGTTAACTTACCTGTTTAAAGGACCTTTTTTAAGTATTTTGGAAAGTTTCCGCAATTTGCACATCAGTATTACAGATCATGGTGATTGTGCTTATTTTTAAATAGTCTCATATTGAGAGTTCACTAGCAAAAAAAGTAGAAATGTAGGTGCTCATTGCAGCATTTCATATATATTAATAGCTTTGCAGTTACCACTTCGCTTAAAAATATTATTCTTGACATTAATTTGTAACTTAGGTTAGATTTTGTACTTTAAAATGCATGGCAGCTATGATAGGTCTTGTATGAAATAGTAAATTTTATTAAATACAAATATAGAAAGGCCAGGTTTTTGCAATGTATAATATTAGTCTTACCTTTATCTCAAAGTCTGATTTAACGCCACCGAACTTGCATATGAATGGTTCGTATATTGCCTATATATAGGTGTTTTTATAAAATTGCAACAATAACAGTTGTAGGTATGACATAGTTTTGTATTGTATAATTAATAAGTAAAGTAGCGTCAGTTACATTACAGAATCTCATTGTTGCTGCCCTATTTTAGTAGAGTCTACTCTATAATCAAAGTTTTTTAACTCTGATGTGACTTCCCACTAACTCTCATCCGACTTCTATTTACGCAACAAATATTGTCTATCCCTCTTCCTTCAGTGCAGTACAAGAGAGACGAGTGATGCTGTATCACGCGACAAACCCAATCATGCTAGACTTAAATATTTCTTTATTCCCTTCGCCTCCTACTAGCACCTATCTGTATATGTGTTATCCGGTAGATTGTAAATAATTGAAAACTTAATTTTCGCTGTTTACTTTAGTATTTATTTAGTCCCTGAACATTTTGTATTGTACCGTCCAAGCCATGTAGTGCCTAATACCTACTGTACTCCGTCCTTAGAGATCTGATAGATTAAGCTTTAGATGTAGATTTTAAGTGATATTTTTATATTTCATTTTGGACTGTCATGAATTTTATATTTTTACTTTGACATGTATATAATGTAAGGTATGTGATTGAAATAGATTCCCGCACCTATCTTTTATTTAAATATATTTAGTTATAATGAAATTTCGCACATGGAATATCAAAATGGCAGTCAGCATTTGGCTCGATTGGCAGTTAGTTCATGGAAAAAATATACCTAGGTGCGGAAATTTGAAATTAAGTTTGATCTTAACTAATCTGAGTTTGACGGATAAACTTAAGCGTGACTATTTTGCGTTGTTTTGTTTCCTGTGTGGTCCCGTACCTCAATCGGACACCACAGCAACTCCGTCAGTACACCACATGCGGATTGAGTCCCCAAAAAGATTGTGGGCACGGATGCTATTAAAATATGGGCAAGTGATGAACTAGGTAGATGTTACATATAAACTTATAGACATCAAATAAGGTTGTAGACATGTGTGCCCACAATAGTGGATCCTTGCGTGGTCGTCTGCTACCATTTGACTGGAGTTATACATATATCCCTGTATTAGTTGCATTGGTAATATTGCTTGGCACGCTTAAGTTTTGAAGTTAAATTGTTATACATATACAACACTGCCTTCATTTTATTGTTCAACACTACTTATGAAAGTGATGACGATTATTTTGAACAATGCATTTATTTACATAATTATATTTTAATTTCCGTCCAATAAATTAGTGACATATTAAATGATATTTTACTTTTAGACCTCGTTCACAGTTTAGTTTTTAACAAGAAGAATATAAGGTACTAGAAGGCGCCCGCCCGCAACTTCGTTCGCGGAGGAGAAAAAGTCACAACCCCTCTTTTTTTCTTTAGCATAGTCGAGCACTTGGAGATACCCAACTACCCGTGTACTAAAAATAGTTAAAATCGGTTTAGCCAATCGGCGTGATGAAGCCACAACTACATTTACAAACATTTAATAGTATAATGTCCCTATCCCCGACACTATCGACGACACTCCAACAAGTTGCCAGATTATAACTATGCAGTTCCCGAGAATTTCCGTAAACTGTCTGTTTTGTATGGGGAATGTTCTTAAAGAGCGACACAATAGGGAATATGCATTAATTTTCATTTTTGCTTTATTAAAAGCTCATTCATGTAAGAAACAGTAGAGAAAAATATTATTTTCGAATAACTTTAAAAAGAACCAAGATGTAAGCCATCAAGCATTTCATCCTATATCTTTCCAGCAAAACACGTGTGTACTATGACGTCAAAGTACATGTTGAATCCCTCTGTCTAATTATTAGTCTAAAGTCGACCAGTTGTCCGATTTTGATTTTATTTTACTTTTTGCAATCATTTTTACGGTAATTTGATATTTTGTTAAGAAAAGCGATAAACAAATTTATGCATTTTTTGTTTATTAATATCATGATAATAATCACAATATTTGCAATTTATTAGTGGATCTCACTCCACTAGTGTTATTATTATAAACAAAGATCAGAAAAAAATGGATTTTTTTTCGGCGATATCGGACTTGAACCAGTGCCTTGAGCCAGACCGGGGCAGCACGCTCTAACCAACTGAGCTAATCGTCCATACCAGTAGTCGACGATAGCTAGATTAGCTCAGTTGGTTAGAGCGTGCTTCCCCGGTCTGGCTCAAGGCACTGGTTCAAGTCCAGTATGGTCGATTTTTTTTTCATTTTTTTTCTGTTCTTTGTTTATAATAAACTAGCTTCTGCCCGCGACTTCGTCCGCCCTAAATTCGTTTATCGCGGATAAGGGTATTTTTCCGAAATAAAAAGTAGCCTATGTCTTTTCCCGGGACTCAAACTATCTCCATACCAAATTCATCCAAATCGGATCAGCAGTTTAAGCGTGAAGAGGTAACAGACAGACACACTTTCGCATTTATAATATTAGTATGGATTTATGCATGCACATCAAAAGCAA
Source organism: Hedya salicella (assembly GCA_905404275.2). NCBI lineage: Eukaryota > Metazoa > Arthropoda > Insecta > Lepidoptera > Tortricidae > Hedya > Hedya salicella. Next base: position 11,492,430 of record FR990096.1, on the reverse strand, counting down.
GTGATAATTTTATAGTATACAATTTGACATATGCCGGTAGTAAAAGTGTCAGCTACTTTTGATGCTGACTGTACCCTATTCTATGCCACGTGCCAAGCGAAGGGTCGTCGTATCATCGTCGGTGGATCCGGCGATAGTTATGACCCCGAGGCGCACGATTTTGCTATCTACTGGTCTTTGGTTCCAAATATGTACATGACCAGTTCATTGTACTTGTAATATCCAGCGAAGCATTTAAATTGTTTGTAACAACGTAATACCCATATCGACACGTATCTATAAGCCCGTAGGAAGAAATATGTCAGTATTGTGATGTATTTAAATTTTATTAGTATTACCTATTTGATTAAGTCTGTACTTACACCATTATGAATGGAATTGGTCCGGAGTCGATGTTACGTGCGGCAATTCTAAGGGTGAGAAATAAAAGATGTCGGGGTTCGTACCTCATTTTTAACCGACTTCCAAAAAAGGAGGAGGTTATATGTTCGATAGTTTGTATTTTTTTTTATGTATGTTCACCGATTACTCCGCCAAGTGTGGACCGATTTTAAATATTCTTTTTTTATTTGAAAGGATATACTCCTGAGGTGGTCCCATTGCCACCAAGTTGGGATCTGATGATGAGATCCCAGGGAAATCGAGGGCAATCCTCATTCTATTTACTAATGTATTATGAATCTGTCAACTCAATTATTTAATATATTGAATGCCAGGAACCCACCCAGTGAGCGCTCTGCTCATACACGCGTAGCCCAAAACCATGCGATTCCCTATATGCAGAGGAAAGTGCGTAGTGCTATGAAAAGCTAGGCAGCAAAAGTAAACACTATACCATTTTAAAGCCTACTAAAATGCCTATATTATCAGTGAATTGAACCTGTAGACTCAAGGGGGCATCGTACCAATTAATTATAGTTACATGTCTTGACTTGCTTACAGCCAAATATTTTTTTTGTAGGTAGACTACGATAGATTAGTGTCGTTTACAAAGTTAAACCATTGTTATGTTTTAATAATTTGACAAGAATACCTTTTGATTTGATGAAATGTACAAGTGGACGTGAGTTGATACATGCCTACTCCAATATGACTGTAACAAAACACGTCAGTCTGTCTATGTCATTAATTAATATTCGGATGACCCCATACTGCAAAGATTTTGCTTAGGAGCAGGGCACTGCTAACACTGGATTTTTAATTAATCACAGGATTTTTGCAACCTACTAGCCATAAGTTTAACATATTAAATATGATATAATAGTACATTACTGCAGACGCCGGGAAAGAAGTCTTGCCGGGTGAGTAGGTATAGACGGCCGACCGTAGGGAGGACGGATAGTGATACGAAGCCGGCAAGCACTTTTCACGCAGAGGCAAGTATAGTGCTTTTCTCAAACATATGCAATGAAATAAAAAAAATACACCACTCAAAAAACTACACGACAAAAGTTTTTTCAATTTTCGCTTCAATCCCTCCATAATGTTTTTTTCTCAAACATGCAATGAAAGGTCGTCATTACGTGCGTTAAAACAGGCTTCCAAGTATCATGTTGCGGGCGGAACAACTTGAGAGAACTGTAAAGGAATTTCATACAAAATTTAAGGCCTAAGCCGGAAAGTATTTTATTTCATTTTAATGTAAACATGGCGTCTGTGTTCATGAACAGCCAAAACAACTGAATTACATTTTTTTTTTTCTAGTGGCTGAATGGTTATCGGACTAAAAATATCCGCTTTAATGCCTATTACACACGAACTGTCATTAAGAACACAAATCTGTATGGTTTATATGTTGATGAGTAAATTAAAAATATTGTCTATACTTAAGTCACCACAGACCATAGACAATATTTTAAATCTTCTGCATTTATTTTATGTATTATAGAAATTAAGATTCTTAGTATCATGTTGTGTATAACGGCCCTAATAGGGTCTACTCAAACACTACACACGCGAAATATGAACGACTTCCGTAAAAAAAACATTAAGTAGGGATTGGAGGGAACATTTAAAAAACTTTTGTCGTGTAGTTTTTGAGCGGTCTATTTTATTTTTATTTTATTGCATATGTTTGAGAAAAGCACTATACATGCCTCTGGCCGTGAAAAGTGTTTGCCGGCTTCGTATCACTATCCTACCTATCTATACTATATGTCTATACCTACTCACCCGGCAAGCCCTTCTTTCCCGGCGTCTGCAGTAATGTACTATTTTTACGGAAGTCGTCTGTATTTCGCGTGTGTAGTGGTCGAGTAGACCCTATTAGGGCCGTTATACATAACCTCATAATAAGAATCTTAATTTCTATACTAAATAAAACAAATGCAGAGGATTTTAAATATTGTCTATGGTCTCTGGTTACGAACGTATAGACAATATTTTAAATTTATTCATCAACATATGAACCATACAGATTTGTGATGCTAATGTCAGTTCGTGTGTAATAGGGCCAATAGGCATTAACGCGGATATTTTTGATCCGATAACCATTCAGCCACAAGAAAAAAAAACAGCTGTTTAGTCTGTTCATGGACACAGGCGCCTTGCTTATATTAAAATAAAAATAACTTCCCGGCCTAGGCCGTCAATTTTGTATGAAATTCCTTTACAGTTCTCTCAAGTTGTTCCGCCCGAAACGTGATACTTTGAAGCCTGTTTTACCGCACGTAATGACGACATTTCATTGCATGTTTGAGAAAAATATATTTCATCGCATAAACGGATGGGTGAAGATAGTTTTATATACGTATCTTTTACTATTATTGTACGTCGCTGCTAGCTGTGCCACCGATTGAACACATAAAGGTGCGTCCACACTTGTATATCATTTGCTCGTATCCGATCACCGTCGCTTGGCATGACTACGTATCGCGCTGCTTGGACGCCCACTGTCGGCATTCTGTATCATTTGCGCACCGCGTGGAGAAACGCGTACACACTAAGCCGTAGCGTATCACCGTATCCTAACACTGCGCCGATCATTTGGCATCTGCATTTTGGACGCTAGCCGTATCGTTTCACCGCTCCGATCGTTTTGGCATTTCGCCAATCATCATTCTTCGCGTGATCGTTCTTCTGTACAGTTGCGTTGTGCTCCGTGTAAAAATGTTGCCCTCTGCGATTGCACATCAGATTGATTGACACCCGTGCAGAAACTTGAAGATCATTATCACGACAGCTGATAAGCTGCGAGCGCCGAGCACCAGCGTGGACAGCAGCGCCCATGCGTCGCCGGCACCGCGCACGTAGAAATAAATGGCTAATACTTTGGAAATTCGCCGTAACACACCTGCGCCAGCGACTCAAGCCACGCCTCTCGGCCATCTCTTTCGCGCGTAGCTGCTATGGACGAGACCGAAGATGAATGTATTCCGGATCGGTGCACGTACACACTAAGTAGTCCGTATCGCCTTTGATAATCGGGCGAAAACCGACTCGAGATGGATCGCGGCGTATCATAACCGCGTAGCATGTCATGTCATGATCGCTAGTGCGGACGTCGCACCGTCGCGATCACGCCGCGTTTGTCCGATCCGAGTGTGCGATGCCCGTATCAGATCATCGTCGCGTGGCATAATCGCGTGTCACGATCACGCGTTTGGACGTTGCACCGATCTGATCGCTCAAAATCCATTTTGCTACGCGTATCAAACACTCGGATCGGGCAAGCGCGGTATGATCGCGACGGTGCGACGTCCACAGTAGCGATGATGACACGCGATCATGCTACGCGGTCATGATACGCCGAAATCCATCTCGAGTCGGTTTTTGCCCGATCATCTTCTGTCTCGTACATTTCAGCTACGCGTGAAAGAGATGGCCGAGAGGCGTGGCTTGAGTCGCTGGCGCAGGTGTGTTACGGCGAATTTCCAAAGTACTGCCATTTTTAGTTGCTACGCGCGCGGTGCCGCCGATGCATGGGCGCTACTGTCCACGCTGGTGATCGGCGCTCGCGGCTTATCAGCTGTCGTGATAACGATCTTCAAGTTTCTGCACGGGTGTCAACCAATTTGATGTGCGCTCGCAGAGTGAAACGATACGGCTAGCGTCCAAACTGCAGCATGCAAAATGATCGGCGCGGTGATCGGATACAGTGATACGCTACGGCTTAGTGTGGAACCGTTTCTTCACGTGGCGGCGCAAATGATACGGAATGCCGACAGTGAGCGTCCAAGCAGCGCGATACGCAGTCATGCCACGGCACGATGATCGGATACGAGCAAATGATACAAGTGTGGACGCACCTTTAAGTTACTATTATTTATTGGACAGTTAACAGTGTCAAGTACGGTCATGGAATTTAATTTGTGTACCATTTCGTACCTTGTCATAGTGACATTGATATGGAATCTCTATCGGCTTTCATATTGATTTTGACTGTGATAAGGTACGAAATGGTATGTAAATTAAATTCCTTGGCTGTACGAGAAAAAATTGCGTGAAAATTCCTTTCTTCCGGCTCCCATGACAACCTACTATGGTGGTATTACTGTTAATACCACTATAGTAGGTATACAACCTTACACACGTGTTAACGATACAAAACCATTACATTTATACACACCTAATATTATTTGTATATTTACATACTTACCACATTAGATGTCACAATTATAATAGATTTATAAGGATGCCGAATATTATTCACGGTAAGCTAAAATTCTATAAATAAAACTACAAAGTAAAGAATGAAAAATTTACTACGATAAACTTAAAATAGGTACATACATGCGTTACTTACTTAACTCTTTGATTTTTTTTATTACAATAGTTACATACACGACAACAAATAAATAGGTACACATACAGGATTTGAAACAAGTGTCAAGTAGTCAAGTAACGAAAGTATTAATAATGAATCAGAATAATTATCTTTTACAGACAGTAATAATATATTATAATCATCGGTATTATTTATTATATATAAATATATCAAACCGGAAAATAAATAATGAAATGTATAGGTACAAATACTAGGAGCATATTGCTTGATAATGTAGGCACATAAAAACAGTGGTCAAGATTTTTTATTTGGCTTATTTTAGTTTAAACTGTCAACCTTTTTTTATAAAAAAAAACCCTAATCAAACTAATCTCACTAATTTGCCTTCCAAGGGCCTATAAAACAAATTTGTGATGTTTCTTCATACACTCGCGGTTCATCTTAGTATGCGGTTCGGTTACTCTTGGTAGGTAGGTAATATACCTGGGGCCCATTTCAAAAAACCTTGTAGCTTGTATTAAAAACGGAAATATCTTTCCGTTTTGAGGGTTCCAATTGTAATACAAGTCACAAGCTTTTGAGAAACTTAAGAGTACATTTCACAATTCGGAATAATTAGGTTAACGTTTTTTTTCTTGTCGGTGGGCCATTTTTAGGGCCCTGTGGGACTAGACCGAAGTTTGAAATTCGAAGTCCGTATCCTACCGGCCCATCTGCATCTACAGGCTAATCTTAAATAACGATTAGTATGTGAGACAAAGAGACGGAGCTACACGAATTTCGCACTCAATTGTAGCTTGTATTAAAAACGGAAATATCTTTCCGTTTTGAGAGAATTCCAAGTGTAATACAAGTCACAAGCTTTTGAGAAACTTAAGAGTACATTTCACAATTCGGGATAATTAGGTTAACGTTTTTTTTCTTGTCTGTGGGCCATTTTTAGGGCCCTGTGGGACTAGACCGAAGTTTGAAATTCGAAGTCCGTATGCTACCGGCCCATCTGCATCTACAGGCTAATCTTAAATAACGATTAGTATGTGAGACAAAGAGACGGAGCTACACGAATTTCGCACTCAATAAATCGTATCACGATAATTCTTGACTTAGCTTATTGAGCAAAGAGCATGTTTGCTATCGTGGAAAAACACTTCAACACTACACCATGAGTAAATCCTACCGGTAACAGACCGAAACAGAGTGAGACAGAAACAACTAACGAAGAGTTACAAAACAAACATAAACATAGGAAGTTAATATAAAGGCAATAGAAATGCTTACGTATAAATGATTGAGTAGAAATGAGATTCAAGGTTCCCTAGTTGAATAAATAATATTTAGAAATCAATTTATCACTATTTATGTCATTCGACTATGTGTTGAGTGTCAGCCGGCAACCTGAGAAGAAAAAAGAGTAATTAATGGGTTAATTTAGTAAATGGTGTCACATTTTCACCCGTTTCTTTCGTATAATCTGTAACCCGCCCCCCTATTGCCTAACAAATTTGACGCTCGCAATCAGAATCAATTGTCATGATTTTGTATGGGCTATGACAGTTGATTCGGATACCAAGTGTCAAAATTTCGTTGGGCAATAACCCCTCTGGTCACACTCACACTATCTGTGCACATCACTGCGTGACGTTATTTCGACGATCTAGATACAGCGCGAAAAAAACATGTTGACAATGAGGTAATTCACAACTTAAATAAATAGAACAATTTTTTTTGTAAACTGTCTCGTATTTTTCACACCGTACCAACATCATGTGTCGCGCGGCGAGGTACACAGATATTGTGTTCGGGTCGGGTAGTATGGCATAGGATGAATGTTCGAGAAACTTTTATTGGCACACTAGAATGTGCCCGCAGCTTCGTTCGCGGAGGAGAAATGTCATAGCTCTTTTTTTTTTCTTCGGCGTAGTCGGATAAAAAGTATCATCATATCATATCATTTTATTGCAATTCATGTTGTACATTAAGGGTCTTAAATACTAGGTAAAGTCCAAAACATGAGCCCTGTCGGGCACAACAATATCTTACAAGTAAAACTAAAAAATATCAATATGTAGGTATTCTATTACAATCTGGAAATACCCAGCTACCCGTGTGCCAAAAATAGTTGAAATCCGTTAAGCCGATTTGGTATGATGAAGCCACAACGACACATACAAATATACATTTTTTTTCGATTTAGTGACCTTCAAATAGTTTTATTATAATATAGATGTAAGTTTGGTGTCAACTAGTACCTAAAGGAATACTTATATGTTGCCATACCTGTCTGGACCTGCTGTGATTCTAGTGTCCGTCCCTGTGCACTGAGTACGTCCTGTTGACTAAAATAATTTTTTTCTATTTATGAACATAAATATAAATCTGGACTTGGTACACTACCTTCAGCTCGGCAAATAGAAAAGGGCACAGAGTGCCTCGTAATAAATCGCAAAGCAATTGAAATTAATCTAATAGTATTTAAAAAACAGACATGATTTATCAAATATAGACATTATTTGATAAATCATGTCTGTTTTTTTATCTCTTTTAATAACTTAATATTAGGAGCACACAGAAACCGACCATTCGAAATTTAAATTATTTCAGTGAGACCCACATAAACGGTTCGCAAATGCTGCATAGCGTAATATGAATAAAAATATTGCACATAAACTTATAGACCTCAATGTATTATCAGACCTGTACTTTCACCCAATGACCGGACAAGTGGCATGAGAGCCGTAACCTATTAATGTACATGCATATACATAAAAAAAATCACTAATGCTGACTTGTTACCTCCCAAACTCCATCTGTTATTATATTCAGAAAACTTGTTAGAACTTTCTGCCAGGTGTTCACCGCTGTAATATTACATATATGACTCCTAGACTCATACTAATTCTATTTAATCGGATAAGTATCTCGTCCTGGAATTCGATTACTCGAGTCTAATTTGACAAACCAGTCGATTTCGGCGATAGCAAACATGTACCACTACTTCATGTGTGGTTTATGTCCGTGGCTAATTAAAAGCGGATTATCTGATTCTGAGTCGCCTTGGTCTAATAATACATCAAGTCCCAGTCAAGATTAAAATCGTATAAGCTGGTCTTACAGCTCTTCTGATCGGAGAGTCGGTTCTTTCGCCTCTCGCGGGTGACAGGACGTCGCTCCGTGGTCGCAGATCGCACGAGGCTCTCTATAATCTCGTCATCGGCAGATAGGTCCCCACTGGAAAATAAGTGTCCATTGATTTTAAACTACGAGTATAAGGAACTAGTCGATAATAAATTACTAAAACGAAGAAACGACTCGTAGGAAGTGTATAAAATGAGTGCATCTGACTTCGCACCTATAAATTATATGCCTGGCTCTTTTAGATATTGCGACGCAAAATTGCCCTAGTAGGTATTATTTTCTTGTCCACAAGAAAATGTATCGTTACATTGTGGTTCTTTACGATTCAATGAACGAAAACATGTATGACAACTAAAAACTAAAACCCACTTTTTAACGGCCACAGTAAGTAAATGCTCGAACACTTACACTTGTGAAATGAGTGACGTCACACGTGCCTCTCAATTATGCCCGACTTAGAATCTCCATTTTTCTTTTATAGTGTTTAATTTTCAATTTACATTCAATATCATGTACATTTCTTAGTCATAACCATAAATTTCTTAGACATGAACCGAATCGCTTAGTATCATTAACAAATAGGTGTGCATCTTCTCTATTTAATTTCTTGCTTTAGTAACTACTGTTTGTCTCACGCCTCATTTCCCTAAAAATGCCTTAGAGGTTTCCCAATAGGTCAAAGACGACCTCTAACATTTTTATTTGTGACGTAAGTTTTGAATGTCGTAGACTAGGTATATCGTCTATAGACAAACTAAAATTTAGTAACTAAAAAAACCTACTAAGAACAAAGTTCTTTGTCAATAGTGAAATAATGATAATGATTTATTTTGTGTAGGTAGGCTGCAAGTGCACTTTTACAAGTCGGAGTCTACGAACCATTTCGCAAGAGGAGACCACTGCTGAGAAGAAAGCCTTAAGAAACTACAGGCAGTTAATAGAAGTCTTTTGAATACTTGGGTGAGACCGTCAGTAATAATCAGGAAGTTTGTGAGTTTTAATAAATTCTTTAGTTCAGTATTTAGTAAACCACTCGACGTTTATCCTGAAACTCCACTTGCACCACCACTTGCTTCTGCGACAGTGATGACATTATTTCTACTATAAAGGTATCACCTAAGGAAATTATAAAACTACTCTTAAAACTAGATCCCAATGGTGGTGCAGGCAGCGATGGGATACCACCGTTCTTCATCAGGGAGTGTGCTGCGAGCTTAGGGTTGCCTCTGTCCTCACTATTTAACCGCTCTCTAGCTGAAGGTTTGTTTCCCTTAAAATGGAAGGAAGCCCTTATTGTACCCATTTACAAAAAAGGACCCAAAGCAAAAATAATTAACTACCGCCCAATTTCCATTTTAAATCAATTTGGTAAAACTTTAGAAAAAATTGTCTTAACAAATATATACAACGACTTAAATAAAGGCATTCCGCCTCAACAGCACGTTTTTTTGCGGGGTCGTTCTACGGTTTCAAATCTTATCGAGTTTACTAACTTTGTTCTTCGAAGGATGGAGAGGAGGAGACAGGTGGACGTGATCTATACGGATTTCGAAAAAGTTTTTGACCGTGTTGATCACGTCATCCTGCTTCGCAAGCTATTCTGGCTGGGACTTCGTGGCGATGTTTTTCGTTGGATATCATCCTATGTGGTTAACAGGCGGCAGGCTGTTGTGCTTGGTGACTGCAGATCGGACTACGTAAGCGTTCCATCTGGTGTCCCCCAGGGCTCGCACCTGGGCCCTTTGCTGTATAATGTTTTTTTATACGACATTTACGCGGTATTTCAGCATTCTAATTTCCTAATGTACGCTGACGATAAAAAGGTTTTTGCTGATATAAATCAAGAGAGAGACTGCGACAAAATACAAGCTGATCGATTATCAATCTACTATATTTGGATCGATTATCAATCTACTATAATACTAACAGGATAAATGTTAACGTAAATCAATGCGTTCAAATCTCTTTTACACGTAGTCGCTCTCCAATATTACGTCAGTACCATATAGGGGGTGAGTTTATTCAAAGAGTAAATACAGTACAGGACCTAGGTGTGACTCCGGACACAAAATTAACTTTTGATCAACATATTGACAAAATAGTTACTAGAGCTTATCGTAATCTGGGTTTTGTTTTTAGGGTGTGTAGTGACTTTCACGACACCAGCTGCATTAAAGTTGTATACTTTGCCTATGTCAGGAGTATTTTAGAATACGCCAGTTGCATATGGTGCCCCCATTATGTGACACACAAAGAAAAAATCGAAAACCTTCAGCGCTCATTTGTACGTCATTTAAATCAAAGTCACGTCATTTAAATTTAAGTCAAAAATGGGATGCAAACTACGAGTCCATGTGCAGCCGCCACCACTTAATTAGTTTGGAGGACCGGCGCCTTTTGCTTGACGTCACTATACTATATGATATTCTGTCTGGTCGTATTGATGGCTCCTCACTCCTTGCCGAAATTGGTTTCTCAGTGCCAACCTTTAGAACACGGCACTCCCAGCGTCGACTTTTTAATCTTCCCAAGGTCCATACTACGTACGCTCAAAATTCCCCAATTGTACGTATTCTGAGAGAATACAATTCAAGTTTTAATACTGTTGATCTATTTGACTGTTCCAAATTAGTACTGAAAAACCGCGTTCGAAAATTTATTTTGCAAGGTTGACGACGTGGCAGCGCGGAGTTGCATAGGTACTTACAACAAACATGCTTATAATTTACGTATACAAACCTATTTATTTATACATGCCTTCATACACATACACATACACTCACACACACACATACCCACGGGGTGTATACTTTGTGTTTTGTCTTGTTTTGGGTGTCTCATCTTTCTCGAATTTATATATATGGTCTTTATACAATGCGAGGTTCCAATCTTGAACCATAGTACCATTACCTACTTTTTATGGCTCGTTAACCGTTATGCTGTGAACATCTGTTATTGGCTTTATGTATTAGCTTTAAGCATTGTGTTTTTTTTCTGTAATGCTGTTGATGTTCCAAATAAATAAAATAAAAAAATAAAAAATAGCGATTCTGCACTGATAAAGATTTTGAAGAGCAATAGCCGATTTTTAGCAGGTTTTTGTTGTCAATGGGCGATTTTTTGCTGTCTGTACTGTAGGATGTAGTCGAAAATAAAGATGGTAGAGAGAGTTTACGTGTTTATTCGTTCACATCGAAAACAGTAATCCAAGCAAATACCTTCTGACGTTACAAAACCGAGACGGATGATATTCCTTATTCGAATCGGTCATTCAAATAAGGGCCATCTATTATTTAAATAACGGCCAGTCTATGAAAAAGGTGTCTATACACAAGCCACCTTTACAGTACTATTGTCCGGATACTCACTTGACAAGACTCCTCCTGGAGTTGACTTGTATTTTGCGCCGGCCGTCGGTGAGACTATCGGTGTCAGGATCAGTCTTCAGGAGTTCCTTCAGAGCATTGTCGGCCGTGTGGTCGCCGTTCTTTTCTGTATAGTTCGCCACCTGAAACAGACAAATAATGATATACTGAATATGTACGAGTATATTCTTACAAAAAATATGATTTAACACAATTTGGCGTCGAGACAAAAGGGTAGACGCGGGCTCCACAGGGAGTTCAGCAAGCGCCTGAGGGAGGCAACGGGGGGCTCCAGCTCAGCAGTGCCGGCAGCTTTCTCGCGCAGGCTCACCAGATTTTTCCAAGTTTTTTAAATATTTAGTAATAATATTTATGATTGTTATTTTAACCCATAAATTTCTTTAACGGTGATAGGCGAGAGAGCTTAGGTATTGTGGCATAGGGTCCTGAAAGGTAACGGACAGCAGACGTCCTTCGGTTCAGTTCACTTATAGGTCATCATCATCAGCTTATATTTATACGTCCCACTGCTGGGCTCATGGATGAGAGGGAAAGGGCAATAGTCTCTATGCTGACCCAGTGAGGATTGGTGACTTCACAACCCTTGAGTTTCTTCGCAGATGTAGGCAGGTAAGCAGGTTTCGTCACGACGTTATAGATACCATATCGTATAATGTAAAATAGCAAAGTAATCACACTGATTGGGTACTATGAGCGTATGTGCTATTCTGTATTTCTCATTCACATATCTGGTAGGTTAAAGACCATGTAAACACTAATAGGGATGATGAATAAATATTAATTATTAGTCCGTCATGTAATATAAAAAATATTGGAGATGTATTTTTTATTTTTTAAGTTAAGTTACCAAAAAATTATGGCGATACAATGAGACAAAATGTGGTGTGACGTCATGCCCAGGCACATTCTCTACTTATTTATGACGTCACGAGCCCGATGATCTAGGGATGCGCGTCAAACAGCTTTACTCACATCAATAATCATTTTGCCTCTAGTCTTATTCCGCTCTCTATGGTTAGCCTTCTTCTCCAGCTGCTGTAGCACCCTTTCCCTCGAGGTCCTGTACTCCAGGGCAAACTCCGCGATGACTTTCAGAAAGGCTGAAGGTTTGGTTTTGGAGATATCCCCTGTCGGGACTCCCAAGAACAGCAGGAACTTGGTATATCTAAAACAAAAGAAAGACTGTGTGCAAAAGGCTGCGTCATTACGCAAGCATAAAGATGTAGTAGAGGAAATGACAGAAACAGTAAAGAGATAATTACATATTGTAATTAGGTAAATAGATAGGAAATTCAAAATGGCAATCGCGCAGCGCAGATCGGTATTAACAAATATATAAATCGTTCAGCATTCTTCAAATGTATTTATGTATATGAAATCACACTGGACGGCTCAACGAATTCAGGTCAATTTACTTTAGAGAAGTATGACTGAGAGGCGAATATCACTTCATATGTGCAGTTCTTCTCCTTCCTGGTCCTATATTCCTGAAAACTGTCTCATATTTTTCTCATTACCTGCTCATCACCCTCTTCTTGATAATCGTGAGCAGTATGATCCTCTCCGCCGCATCGGTTAGGAACTCGTTGATCTTGGTCTTGAATATCTGTGAGCTGTCGTGCTTAGCGACCCTTTTCATGTGGTCCCATGATGCTTTGCAGTCCGATTCCAGCTTAGAAAGGTTTGCAGCTAGGATGTCGAAGTCCACCTTGGACGCTCGGATGACTGGGCCCACCTAGAATACCACAGATATTATAGTAATCAGACATCTTAAAGTTAAAGGTATCAGGTACCATACGAATAGGAGTGGGATACTTCAGTGAAAATCATTGATTCGAGGTAATACCACAATTAAAAACTCTAATGAAGCGCCTTATTTCCCATTTCCTACACCTATGCCACTCTGCCTGATACCTAAAATCAAAATGCCCGCAAATTTACGATATTTGATACAAAGTATTACCTGATTATCACAACACAACAAAGCGGGGCTTAATCGCGTATATGTAATTATGATTTAGGAAAGATGAAGGAAGGAAGGTAGTTCTTTCGAGATCATGGACGTAACGCGACGTCCAAAACGTCGAAGAAACTAACAAAAGGTAATTAAATAAATCATATTTATACGCGATTTGTTTGCCCCGTTGTTAGCCCCGTTTTGTTGTGTTGTGATAATGAGTGATGATCGTGTAAGTGTAAATCAATGTTAACTATTACCTGCTCTATATACTTCCAAACAGTTCTTTTGCCGTGATAATTCTATTACACGAAAATATCCGATTGTATCCAACAGTTAGTAACTGAATCCTACTCTACTCGTAAGTACTCGCGAACTGTACAGTAATGGAAACTGAATCAGGTACCTTTTTACCCCTAATTGTCATTGTGACAAGAGCGAAAAAGGCACGTGTTTCAATGCCCCTTACTGTATACGATGACCAAAACAAGTTATTTCGTATTAATCTTCTCGAGAAGATTATGATGAGTTGTGACTCACAACGACTCCGAAACATTGCGTTGGTATTCTAGAGTGTAGTAATATAATAAATTGTAGATATAATTCTAGGTATACCACTAAATTATCACTCACCTCACTAAAAAAATCTGTGCTATCCGGAAATTTTTCGATGATCATCTCACAAATGTGGTACAACAGGGGATGTTTGTGCACCGTATCCTTCACTTCCATGACCTTGGAAAGGTATTCCAGGCGAAATCCCCTGACCTGACTGCCATTGAGGAAGGACCCCACTGACCGCAGCATAGAGAGGATGACCTTGAACGTCTTGTTGATCTTGAGCAGCTCGATACCCTGCTTTAAGTCCATCAACGGTTCTGCTACTTCTTTCTGTAATGCGAAAAATAATTAAATTTAAGTAAGCAACCTTTACTTGAAACGGATATATGCCTAATTCCACAAAAGAAAATGTTGAGTCTCGTGCTGGGAAAGACAGTGAAGTAAATTAAATTTAATGACTGCAGGCGCTCCATGTTCAACATTGGAACAGTAAAAGATGGGTTGGAGGTAAATATGATGCAACTTACTTCTAAATTATCAAAGTCCAGTTTGAAAACCCAAAGCTTGAGCCTTGAGGACAGCTCGTTGATCGAAGCCAAGGTCAGAAGGAACTGCTCGGCACTGCCCAGAGGTAGGTCGGGATTGGCATACTGTAAGAAAAAAAAATAGATAAAGGCCGATGAATGATGAAATAAAAGAAAAATAACATTTTCAAACATTTTCGTGATGATGTCAGTGTATTATTATAAAACAGTTCTTAAGTAATAAAATAGTATTTTATGCACCTGTTGTATAATAGGGGTCAAAAAAGACGAGTGGCGTGGGTTGCGCAAGTAAAGACGCCACGAGTGTTTTTTGACACAATTATACAACGTTGCATACAATAGCTTTTCTACGACTAAGGGACCGTTCACTAATTACGTAAGGACAATAGCGAGTATCGCAAAGAAAGACGCCACGAGCGTTTTAGACCGAATTATGCAACGTTGCAAACAACAGTTTTTCTACGACTAAAGGTCCATTCTTTAATTACGTAAGGACAATCGCAAGAATCGCAAAGGAAGACGCCACGAGTGTTTTTTGCTCGAATTATACAACGTTGTATATAGTCTTTGGTTTTTAAACTGAGCGAATCGACCACTGTATTCTTTAAGCCGATTAGCTCAGTTTAAAACAAAAGTCTATATACAATAGTTTTTCTACAACTTAGAGGCCATTCATTAATTACGACAGATTTTTCGAACCCCTTCCCCCCAGGGATCCCTACGTAATTAATGAATGACCCCTAAGCACTTTTTAATTAAATACAAAGTCTAAATAATTATATTTGTGCCGAAATTCTTCTAGCAGCAAATTGTTTGATACTTCTTGCGCCACGACACAAATTTCTTCGGTAGTAAGTACAATTAGGCTCGTCTTCCTACATTTTTCTCGCTATCAACAGCTTATAACAAGACAACAACCAACAACTTCAAGATGAATGAAATTTAGCGCCACGTAGAAAATTAAAAGCGAGCTGTCAATCAATATCTATGGCTTTCTTATTTTTTAAATTTTCGTATACTTGCCAGTGAGGAAAACATGTAATGATTTGAAAAAAATAGGCGATAAAATATATGTACGTAAAATGTAAAAAATGTTTTTTTTTTTTTTTAAGTTGGCAGCAATGCAATAACGTACATTATTATTTTTTTAAATTAAAACTGTATGAATTCGGCGGTTTGTTAAGTTGGTAATATAAATTATTTCATATAACATTAGTTTAAGACTCACTGAATATACATTATTAGATTGAAATTTTGTACTCTGTGACACCAAGGAATACGTTAATAGCGACATTGTGACACACTTAGCAATGCTTTTTTGGGTACTAGACTATAGAGTTTTGCAAGTCTTAAGTAATGTATGTCTTTATATTAGAGTTGGTAACCATTTAAATGACAGAAAGAAGTACAGGAGTAGAAAGAATAGTAATTATAACAGATAGAGTGAGAAACGTAAACATCTCGTCTTGCTTTAGCATCAAAATGTGATGGCGAAAGTTTCCGTTTCGTCTGAAATGTTCTTTTTGCCCGACCGTCCCTAGGATTTGTTTTGAGGTGCGACATGACTTACTTGTGCCTCCTGAATTTTGACCTTCTCCTCTTCAGTTGGCAGCATTGTCAATAATTTCTCTATGCCCTCTCTGCCAATGACGGTAGCGTCCATCTTCATGATTGCTGCCTTGATGGTCTGAGGAGTGGGTAACTTTTTCATAGCTATGTTGATTGCGTTAGACCGTTTGGCGTCTAGTATAAGATTCCTCTTTGGTTCCATTAGCTTCTGAAAAATGAACATGTTTATAATTTTCGAATGAAGTTTGTAATGATGTCTATCAGATAGGTATCTTGAAAAAATGTCATACAAAACGAATGAAACGATAGTGATACGAAATTTATTATTAACACACTCACCTCCTGTAGATCCGAAGTCAATTTGGCGGCAGCATAATGAAAAAAATTAAATAAAGAAATCATTACAAAATGCATATAAAATAGGCTACATGACTGCCCAAGTAACAAAATTTGGTACTATAAAAGTCCTGGGAACGTTTTTGGTTGTGCTAAATAGTGTTAATGATTAGCACTATAACGGTGTTGTAAATGTTTACAGAACCCCAAAGAGACCCTAGTTTTATCACTGATTTATTCTACAAACATTACACAAAGGCTCATCCGGTGACAAATCAGCTCTGTAGTTGAAGTATAAAAGTGTCGTAAAACGCTTTTTGGTACTAATATAGTGTTGTCTGCAACGTTTATGTCACAGTTTGCAACTATAGAAGTAACCAAAACATGTTTATAGTGCTATTTTGTACCATAAACGATTTCAGTGTTCTTTTTTGTCACACCTGTTCCTGCGCTATTTTGTTAACAAATATCGCTAAGTCATTTATGTTTAATTCATTCGCCATTTTTGCTTAAGTAACATATGTTATGTAGGGAATAAAAGGACGTACTAAATAACATTCGTGGACTAACTCAGTCGGTACTTTCACTTGCGAAAATAATTGTATTGATAAAATCGTTATGCTGATTTCAAATTTGACAATGCCCCTTCATTATTTACGTGTTTTAATTAAATTTTAATTAATAAAATAAGGACTTGTCCCGACTGCGGCTGCTATAGTACACATAGGCTCCAGCCGTGCTGCTAATGTGCTATCACGGCAGAAAACAGCAGCCATATTTTAACAGATTAGGGTTCCATTGTCCAAATATAAAATAGTGAAGTCAAAATATATTTATTTGAATGGAGTTATATTTAATGCAGAATGGGGCATAATTTGAGATGTGGTAAATGACTTACCACACCAATTCTAAATCTGTTGGCTTTCCTTCTCCGGAATATATCTCGATCACAAAAGGAGGTAGCTAGGGCATTTCATAAATATAACACAAAATTGGCCATATCTGTTGTTTTGAGCTGTGATAAAGGGGTAGTGTCCTCACTCTCATATTCGTCATCATTATTACTGGTTTGACAAGAAATAACTTTATTGCTACAGCCCTATTGTGGTACAAAACAAATATTTTGTGCAGAACCACGTGCTATATTAATTGGACTCGCTTGACCAGTATGAAACCTTTTAGGAAATACTAGTGATATATTTGATACTGAAAAGCTAGTATAGATCTAAGTAGTCATAGTCATAATTATTATTTTTAGTGCTATTATGTCACGCTTTAGTCTCGTAACAGTAACACAAACTCACTTGTAGAAGATATTATGCTATTTAGAATTTAAGTTATTTAGTAACTTTACAAGGTAACTTATAGTACTATTTGATACTATAAAAGAGTTTTAATGACTTTTACAGAACTCTAGCCCCATAGCGGTGTTGAGGGAGCTTTTAAGAAGCTAAAACGTTACGTAATGGGTGTGCAAAGTCCTTTTAAAAGTGCAGATTGATTCTGTAATAGTGTTTTCGGTACTGCTACAATACTAGTACTATAAAAGTTATTTTGACGCATTATTAGTGCAAAATAGGTACATAAGAGTGTCAGTAAAGTCATCTATAGTATTAGATAGTACTATAATTGCTTTTGCATATCTATTACAGTGCAACACTTTAAAGGTTCTATTGTATGGTTCTTTAAGCGTTCTAAGAGCTACATTATAGAACTTAAAGGCTCTTTAATCTTATAGAACCATAACGCTCTGTTAAAAACCTTTATAGTACAAGCAGTCACAATGGTTACCATTATAGGCCTACCATGTCACTGTTTGGTGATATAATGCCTTAGTTATAGAACCTTTTGTTACTTGAGTGATATTGATGGTAAGTTAATGTTGAAGTTTCTTTGTTGATTATTTAATGTGCTAAACATATAAACCCAGAGAAGAAGCTATGATAAATGCTGAAACAGACCTTGATAATCAAATCATTCGTCCTGGATTCGAATAGATGCTCTAACATCGCTGTATCTAGTTTCACATCAGGCAGATCATCCCATATGAATCCGCCAATCTTCGTTCTGACTGTTGCCGGTGGAGACTCCTGGATCTCTCTCCAGAACAGTTTAACAGTCTTCTTGTTCTTTTTGATAGTTGAGCTATCTGAATCGTTTGAGATCTCGGAGAGTGAAGGCTTTGGCGGTGGAGCAGGAACGCTTTTGGCGAATTGGGGGAATCTACCAGGTGGAGGAGGGGGAACACCAACTAAAGGGAACATTCCTGGCGGAGGCGGCGGCGGAATACCGGGCGTGTTGATAGGCGGTGTAGACATTTCGTCGTCAGTGTCCTGACATAAATCTGAAAAGTCCAGATCGCAGAGATGGAACTCCCTGTTGAGACATCCTTTCTTCAGTTCTTCCCAGTGGAGATCGTTCTCTGATATCTTTATTTCGTGGAGCTTTGGAGTTTTCTCTATTGCAGGAGTCTTTATTACTTCTGCAAGGAAACATACAAAACAAATTAAATAGGTACAGATATTTGCACTTAATCCCGATAAGCGTGGATCATAACAATTGTTTAGTAAACGTTTTGTTACTGATCACTTACCTTTAGATTGGGACTTAGCTAACTCTTCTTTGGCTTTCGACACTATTCCGGCCATGTCAGACACCCTCAAAGGTTTTTCCTCAGTCGTCGGGCTGACGGCGCTCGTCAGCCGTTGCGCTAGGTCCTTGATGCTGTGCTCTCTGTTCAGCAGCACTCCTCGGTCGTCTTGGGACTCTACGGGCAGCTCCATCTTTTGACGCATGACTGTAAGGGTGTCAGCGGGCGTAACGCTGTGGCCGAGGGTGCCGTTTTGTATTCTTTGTTTCAGACCAGCTGTATATCTTTGGTTTCCTATAAATTAATAATCGTTAGTGAAGTGACTTGACTTCTAATGGTTTAATTTTAAGTTCTGAAGATAAATTATTTTAATCTTCAAAATTATCGAACGTATATGCAAGTTTTAAGTTTCACATGTTTATCATCTTAGCGCAACTGTCACTAAGATGCTGATATTATATTAAATACCTATTACAAATCGCAAAATAGGATTTCGGATCTAGTATGATCTAAAGAAAAATAATTATTAATTGCTCTATTAAGTACTAGTGACATCTAGGTACTGAAATGTTTTAAAAATAGCACAGTGTCACGCTGTTATTAAATATAGTTAAATTAAAAAGCATGGAACACAGAATTAAAGTGAACTGCATGACAACACGCGAAAAAAGCGCATGAACATCGAAGAACCACTTTTACGCAAGATGCTCTAAAATAAGCTTCCATAACGTTTTTTGGTACTTGCAAATTTGGCTACTTGTGAAAACAGTCCTTCGGAATGTAGGGTTAGCAAATGCACAAACCGTTCTGCAGTATATCGCATAAGTTATTTATATGTGGCCTCTCTTCTTCCTCCTGATGACCGTTGACACCGTTGCTGTAGACTTTTCCGTTTCCGTTGCAATAATTTCCGTTGGTATAGTCTCCGTTGGAGTATCTGCCGTTATTGAAACCCTCATTGAAACCACTGAAGCCATTAGTGTTGAGCATTTCTCGTTGCTGTGTTATGTGGTGGGCTTGTCTTGCAAAGCGGTCTCTCCTTCTTTTCCAAGCGGTAGTCAGTTCTCTGATCTCCTTGTTGTCAACTATCGAGGGTATGAAGGGCGGTCGAATGTTGTTCAGTGGTTTAGGCTCTTTTGTGTTAGGCTCCGGTTCCACGTGGGTGGCTTGTTCGGCTGTTGTTAGTAAAAATGTGAGGTGGTAAGCACACATAACACGACAAATTAATGTAGATTTACAAAAGCAACTCTATTTCTCAGGAAAGCACGGGATAACTTTATTATTTATATTTTTATAAAAAGGTATTTTCTGTTGGTGTAGGATAGTAATTACTTTTATACCGACGGAACGCTGAATGAATTCACGATAAAGTCGCACGACTTTTCGTAAACTGTTCTTATACTAAGAGTTAAGTTTTTTCTAAATTAATTTGAGTAAAAACTCTAAGGCACACTATATTTTTAGTACACTTTAGGGGAAGCATTCTCTGATAAAAAGTAATGAAGATGAATGGCACAGTCAGGGTCATGCAACACTATGTCAAACAATCAAACGACAATGCACTGCCATGAAAAGTTCCAAAATAATAACCACACATTTTAAGCAACAAAACGATACCTTTTTCCTTCATTTGTTGTTTCTTAGATTTTCTCCTGTCTGGGATGTTTAGATTTAAACTCCTCCGGTGCACAGAATTAATCACAGATTCATCCAACTGTCTGGAACACACAACAACAACCGTCAATATTATACAAGTGTGCTTTATAACCCAGAAGACACGTCCAAGTTGATTGAAAGGGATTGCATACGTATATAAAGTGTCTTTAAATTTAGCGTCTAAAAGAGCTCTTAAATATTTTTTGCACTTACTTTAGAGCCGTCCCACTCTCATCTCCATCTTCGTAAAGAAGCACAGCCTCAAAAATCTGCAGCTGTCTAAGCAAGTCCAAGTCCGTCCCTTGTTTCGACATATACAGCTGTACAATATTGTCCATCCCCTGATCCTGCAGGGAATCTACTTGGTCGTAGTACATGTCTCTATCCGGGACACTGTTCAGACACTTATTTATCAAAGTGGTCGCATAAATCAAAAGTTCGGTGTCCGAAGCGTCAAAGTCCTGAAGGATTTTCATGACATTGTACCACGGTTGTCTGCCTTTGGAGGAATCGACGTTGTTAATGGCTTCTATAAGCAGGAGACAGTTCTTTTCAGTATATTCTACAAAGATTAGGAGGAGCTTAAGCGCGGTTTTGACTACGTGGCGGAACCTGCTGGAGATAAGCGAATACAGCCATTGGATGCAGCGATGGTTCGCCATCACTCCGTGCATGCCGTCGACGTACAAGAGTATCTGAAAAGACATATACAATTGGGTAAATGCAATTTATTCTCAATAAGGTGACATGGTAAATGAAATTTGATTTTATTGCATTTCGTTAAAACTACATAACACGATAAAACCGTTAAAGTTTTATTGAATTTCATACTCATACGTATTTCATACATTCGCAGTTTTAGAAGAAACCAACTCGGAATTTGTTTTTTGGTATATATTTTTACTACTTGGTTTTATAAGTTACGTAACCGAATATTGGAATACTCGTAATATTTCGGTTATGTACGTAACCCATGTTCCTCTAGGTACAATATTTTACTGTCGCCGCCTACTCCCCCATAGTATGTACTGTCATGATCTGTATGTTGGTAATACTATGTGACGTTAGGTGAGTAGCTGGTGTAAATAACGCAGTTTGTATTTTATGTTAGAGGCCGGCGGAGCGTTGAGCGAGGATTACAGAAGCGACTCCATCGCTCACCGTCTCGCTTCCAGACCACAGCCTTACATTACAGATTCTGTCTTAAATAGAAATTACACGCCAGATGCGTGCCTTACCCTACACAGACTGCATCATACTACGTCATACATTTCTAAAAAAAACAATCGATCATTCATACTCCGTCGACTCTCTCTTGATTCCAGTCTTGTTAACGTGTCATAGTGCTCGAATGTCCTTGTAATTTACCTTATCAAATAAAGGACTGTGTCAGAAGTGCCGCTGCTTTAATAATGAAGCAATCCAGGGCTTTGTTGGCCACGAACTCGAGCAACAGGTCTTTGTCCGACTGCAGGATCTGTTTGAGCGTGAACAGTGCCCTATTTGAAGTGTTTCTTCATCCAGATGCGCTCGCAGTAGTAGTCGAGATAATTGTGCTCGAGCATGCTGACTTGCATGAGGCAGTTACGGCTTTTGTTAGCCACGAATTCGTGCACCAGGTCCTTGTCCGATTGCGGGATCTGCTTAAGCATGGACAGGGCCCAGTGGAGTTACATTACCTGCCCGACCGCTCGCAGTATGTAGTCGAGGTAGTTGTGGTCGGCCATGCTGCTGACTTGCATGAGGCAATCCAGGCCCTTGTTCGCCACAAATTCATGCACCAGGTCCTTGTCCGACTGCAGGATCTGCTTGAGCGTGAAGAGCGCCCGGCGGAGCTCTCGCCCCTGTGAGTGCAGCAGTCTCTCTGTGGACGATACAAAAGGTCTTAAAGGTGTCCGAAGATAAGTTTCAGGTGGATACGGCTACTGTTGGGCCAGAAGATCAATCTCTTAATAAACATATTTTTTTGTTGGTAACACGTTGTCCACTAAATGACGGCATTCTGGCGGTTAACGTTTTCGAGAATGAGTTACTCTAAAATTTGATATTTGCTTTGTACTGGAGCTTTTGGATTCCGAGAAAAAGTACGAGTAACTTGAAAAAAATTACGCTGTACTAAAAAACAATAATAATATGTTTGTCGCATTAGCTTTCGACTCGTGCTACGTTTACTTTTAATGTGGAACATTCTTTATTTTACTGCCCTATGAAAGTAATGTACTACTTTATTACCTTCTCTTCTTAATTTCAGTCACTACAGCATACATTGTTAAACATATTAAATACAGCACTGAATCAATATTAATGAAATAAATGCAATCTACAGTATTTCTTGTTAAAGTTATAGTTACAATATAAATATGCTTTTAATTCAGTCAATAATACTTATAATATAAGACTAAATTCAGGTACCCTATTCTTTTTTGGACAGCCGTGTGATAAGCCGGCGCGACGTGTATAGAAAATAAACCTTTTTGTCGACTAAGGACTATCAGGAAAAATAACTAAGTATAAAAGTGACTATAAAGTGATATTGTCAAGAAGGAAAATTGGAGAGAAGGATTATCAACGAACTATAAAAATGCCGACATTTAAAAAAGTCTAAGATGAGCATTGCCTAAGTATAGAAATGAAGATATTTGAAAATATCTGAAATGATTATTGACTAAGTATAACATTGCCGACATTAAAAAAAGTCTAAGATGAGTATTGACTAAAAATAAAAAAACCGGCCAAGTGCGAGTCGGACTCGCACACCGAGGGTTCCGTAAAAAATATACGCTACAAAAGGCCGTCGTATCTATGACAATCCAGTGTTAGCAAATCCCTACTCCTAAGCAAAATTTACGCGGTGTTCGATCATATTATATTGGTTTTTGATATAGACAGACAGATATTAAATTATACTGCTTGTAGTATTTGTTGTTATAGCGGCCACAGAAATACATCATCTATTCAAAATTTCAACTGTCTAGCTATCACGGTTAATGAGATACAGCCTGGTGACAGACATTTTCGTTTAATCAAAAAATAATAAAAAAGAAGCTATACATTACGATTACAAAATGAAGAATAGCTTGTATTATTAGTCAAGTAAAACGAGAAGGAATAGCGACATCCTTTTTGATAAGACGTATAAAAATATTTAAATCAATAATTACAGCGAAAGGAAATGTCACCACTCCAGCTTATTTGTAAAGTTTTGAGATTTTTTATTATTACTTCAGCAAATAGAATTAAAGTTAAGTTTACACTAATTTCGTTCTAATCATAATAAAAACATGTTTTATGATACAACGCAGTTTTATTTCAATTATGCAAGTAAACCTTCGCGACGTGTACCAGTTTGGGAAAAAAATCGGCCATACTAGTAACCCATGTTAGAAATGAGTTTTCTTAACACAGTAGCGTCCACGACTCGGAACAAATAAGTACCGAAAAGAAAATCATCAATATCATTTAGAACGTTCGGAAAGGGATAGTTGACATTTTTATACTTAGACTTTCTGGATCATAGGCGTTGTTACATCTTGGCTAAATAATATGTTAACATTTTTAAATATTGACATTTCTACACTTTGACTTTCTGGCTCAAAGACTTTTTACATCTTGACATTTTTAAATATCGACATTTTTATATCTCGACATAAATAGACTTCGACAATTGAATTTTATAAATTCGACATTTTTATACTTAGTAATTATTCCTGATAGTTCTTAATCGACTAAAAGGCACCCAGAATGGGTACTCCGAAGTTCGACATTCGAAGTTCGTTTCGCGCCGTCTTTGAGTGAGTGGAACGGTGTTATACGAACTTCGAATTTGAAACAACGGAATAACTCTAAAGGTATCGCGTGGTAGTGCTGCAATTCTGTAAAAATATCTAAGTAATTAATGCCTTCTCAGTAAATTTAAATATATTTTTGAGGTGACTAAATAGATCGCGTTCCTAGGTACGCCGTTTAGGTACGCTAGGTACAGTCACGTATAAAAATATTGAGTACTCATATTTGCGTAACGTATGTTGGGGAGGCAAAACTCAAAACCGTATTTATATTTTCTGACGTTGACGTGACAGTAGATGTTAAACGTGTTCAAAAATCTATTTTTGTGCCCTTGTGTAAAAATGTACAGGCAGTTCGCAAAAAATGAAACCGTTATAGTTTTCGTCATTATTTTACTCAAAAACTACAAGATGCCGTCCGAAATCAAAAGGACGCATGTTTAATTGGTCGTAGATGGCATTCCCATATGTCGGTTTGCGCTTTCTTACTATGTCTGATTTCTGGTAAAGAGAACCTT
The DNA here is from genome assembly GCA_905404275.2 of Hedya salicella. Lineage (NCBI taxonomy): Eukaryota > Metazoa > Arthropoda > Insecta > Lepidoptera > Tortricidae > Hedya > Hedya salicella. Next base: position 11,467,666 of record FR990096.1, on the reverse strand, counting down.
TGAGGTGCGTCCACACTTGTATCATTTGCTCGTATCCGATCACCGTGCCGCGGCATGACTGCGTATCGCGCTGCTTGGACGCTCACTATCGGCGCGCCGATCATGCCGCACTCTTCCGATATAAGTGTGTGATACGCGTAGCAAATGGATTCCGAGCGATCGGATCGGCGCAACGTCCAAACGCGTGATCGTTACACGCGATCATGCCACGCGACGATGATCTGATACGGGCAAATGATACAAATGTGGACGCACCTTAATTAAGGTGAGGACGATTCTCATCATTCCAGCGGCTCTGCCGCCGTCATGTCCACCCGGCTTGTTCCAGCCCAGTTGTCCCGCCACCGCAATTCCTCACTTGACAGGACGTACCAGTTAGGCCAGCCCGCTATCGCGAGCCCCAGATCACGCGGCCCACCCCAGTGACGCTGTCCTGCCCAAAATGAGGACGTCAACTCGGCTTGTCTAGAGGAGCCGCGACCCCACACAAGCTCCTAATTAAAGATGCCACGAATATTCGGCAACTATTCGGTATTCGGCCTATTCGGCCACTTTTCTGCTATTCGGTATTCGGCCGAATAGTGCGTACTATTCGGCCGAATACCGAATAGCAAATCATGTAAAAAAGACACGTTATTTTACTCAAAATTATGTATTTATTTCCAAATTACAACATTTAGTACTTAAAATTAATCAGTGGTAAGTTGTGATGGATAAAAACGAGCTTTTCAGCATTTTTTGGTAGCAAATTGTTGCGATTGCGCTTTTCATCGTAAACGTTACCAGCCTCAGAAAATAACCCCGTCACTATAAACGCTACTTCCAGGCGAAGAAAGATAAACTTTTGCAAATTTCGAAAGGTTCGGGTATTGTTTTTCGTTTGCTGACCACCCCTTGTAAGGATCGGCCTTCCGATCTAGGCGAACTGTTTTCAAATAAAAATCCAACTCGTTTGCCACAGCATTCTTCTCCACGTCCTCCTCGTCATTAGCATTTCCCATATTATCTGTAGCGACTTCTTCAAAGCAGTTCCAGAAACTGTCGTGTATTTCAACAGTCCTATCATTTTCATTCAAGTTTCTTTTCTTACGCGCTGGAGAAGAATCGTCATCGGTACTACTTAGTTCATCATAACTTTTTTTTAGAGCTTCTAGAAGAATATTTTGTCTTTCTGCTTGAACCAATCATAGAAAACTCGTTTTAAATCGAGGATCCAGAAAAGTAGCAATCAGATATTTGTTTTTATCATCGAAGCTGAATCGCCTTTCTAGCTCGGCCTGCAGTGAAGATCTCATCGTGACTAAATTAGGTACTTTCTCAGCTGTCTCTGCTTTTCCCAGATATTTTAATAAAGTTACTGCATGTGGAATCACTTCAGAGATGCAAAAGATACCTGAGCTACTTATTTTTGTTATTTCTTCCAATGGTTTGAGGAGTTTGATACACTGTTCCAATAGTTCCCATTGAGCATGTGTCAGATTTATTAAAGTTTCATGATCTGTTATGTACAAGGAGACAGCTCGCTTTTGTTCTAATAATCGCTCCATTAAATAATAGGTAGAATTCCAGCGTGTGCTCACATCTTGTACTAGTTGGTGGTTTGGCAAGTTAAGTTCTTGTTGAATAGATTTAAGTTTCTGCTCTGCTAAGCCAGAATGATTAAAATGGGTAACAATTCGTCTCGCAGCAGCTATCATCGTTTGTACTTCTGGTTGAGGTTTTAGCGAATGATCTATAGCTCATTGTAGTGAATGAATAAAGCACCTGCCTGAATCATATCCTGCATCTCGCACACCTTTTATCATATTAGAGCCACTATCATGGACAAGTAAATGGAGCTTGGGTTGAGGAATATTCCATCTTTCTGTAATAGCATTGAGTTCTTTTGCAATATTGATACCAGAATGTGAGCCAGGAAATGGTTTCATAGCTAAAACGCCATGTTCCAGAATGAACTCTGGAGATATCCAGTGCGCAGTGAAGCTCAGAAAGCTCTCGTTATTGTGCTGGCATGTCCATATTAGGGATGTCACGAATGACGTTTTCGTCACATTCGCGAAGGCGAATATTAAGGATGCGAATGTACGAATGCGAATGCGAATGTTTTTGAAACCCATTAAAAAAACTCGGTAAATCAGTCAGTTTTTTATTTCTCTAATTACCTAATTAACATAATATGGCAGTAGAAAGAAAAAAAAATAGATCTCATAGGTTGTAACTGTATTGTACCATATAATGTCATTACGCCACACACCAATCACAGTAAACCAACTTAGTGAAAACTAAAAATGCTCCCTCCCTATTGGTAAAAATGAATCACGTCATGCGGCTAGCGCGCTCTGCGCATGCGCGAGTCGGCAACGGGCAGCCAGGGCGGGCGAAACTTGTAACGACCTGCACACATTCGCATTCGCCAATAATTCGCATCGTTTGATGCGAATGCGAATGTCGCTGCGAATGTTTCAAATGATACGAATCATTCGCATATGCGAATGCGAATGCGAATATTCGTGACATCCCTAGTCCATATATCAGATGTCACTGATAATGCTGCTACCTGTGAAATACTGGCTTCTATTTTAGCACAAATTCTGTTGTATATATCCGGAACAATTTTCTCGGTCATGTAAGTGCGACCAGGTACTTTATAATGGGGCAAAGCGTTT